>OZ024835.1:55756679-56356679 GCA_964016985.1 Anodontia alba
GTCAATAAATTTTGCTTTGGTAAATATAGCTCAGATAAAGGTCTTTTTTCAAACAAAAAGTTTTGATATTTGTCTTATTACTCCATCAAAATATACACACCACAACCTCTTTATAACACTATTGTTGGGGTCCATAGCATAGACCATGTTAATTAAACAACCGTGTTATATCCAAACAAAAATGTATAGATGATATTGAAAAATGACCATTTATGGTCATTTTTCAATATAATCTATACATTTTTGGGATCCATCTTTGAACCGTGTTATATCTGAAACCATGTTATAACAAACCGTGTTATAAAGAGGTCAATGTATGTTGTGGGTATTCATTAGAAGTGCCTCACCAAAGTGCTTCTAATGAGTACCTGCATCATACGTAATGCGGAGAAAATAAGACAAGCACCCTATCTGGAGCTGTGACTCAAACTTTGAGGAAAAACTTGTGTATGCAAACAGTGTATACCCAGATCAGACTGTTCCTTAAAAGAGTAGTCTGATCACTGTTTACCATCCCACTAAGTTTTTGCAAACAGTGTAGACTATGGCAGGCACAAATAGTCGGATAATCAATTAATCAATCGATAACTTCCACAAAAATGATTATTGTTACTGATTTGCTAATAATGGATTATTTGATTTCTGTGGCTGTTACATTACCGTATTTAGCCTAATGATTCAGAAACCATAACTGCTTACCATACATGTTCTAAAATTTGATCAAGTACGATTTACTCTTGGATTTACTACCCAATATTGTGTCTAAAAACAGTGTATACCCTGATGAGACACCATGTTGTGCGGCGTCTCATCTGGGTCTACACTGTTTGCCCAGGCCTGTCGGACTGAATACATATGGTAAAGTGTAACATATGATAAGAGTCGTGCTCAGACAGAAAAGCAGAAAGGTAAGATTGTGATCAAATCTTCACTGATTACTAATCGATTATTGACCAAACTGGCAGGACTGATAATTGATTATCTTTTTAGCCCTGATTAACCAGCCCTAGTGTAGACCCAGATCAGACTGTTCCTTATAAGATATGTCTGATCTGGGTCTACACTGTTTGCCATTCGTCTAAGCAAACACATAAAGAATAGTTTAGCCAAGAAAAGCATAGAACAAATTGTTTGAAATTTTAGAACATTCAATGTATTAACCCTTCTTTTGCTGAACACGACATGCCCTGTCCTAGCAAACAGTGTAGATCCAGATCAGTTGGCTTCTTCAGAAGCCAACTCTGGATCTGCACTGTTTGTCATTAAATATGTGAATTTCTATCAAAAACCCTGATCAAGTAATCTGATTGTCTGGAAATTAGAAGTGGGCGTGGCATCTTAATTTATTCAGCAAGGCAAAGGTTAACCACATTATTACGGTATCTGTTGATGTATCTAAAATGCTAGATGAGTGGCAAACAGTGTAGACCCAGATTAGACCACGCATTCTATTGTTTGCTCAGGCCTGTCTATCAATACTCAGAGAAAAAACTGAAGCATTAACCCTTGCAATGGTGAAACAATTAAGATGGCATGCCCACTTCTAATTTTCAGCCAATCAGATTATTTGATTCAGGTTGACAAACAGTGCAGATCCAGATCAGCTGGCTTCTTCATAACTGTCTATGCAGAGAAAATCCCAGAGGTCTAAAATTCCGGTATACATAGCGAGTTGTCTATGAGCATTGAAGCTAAGTTACTCTGACAAAGATCCTATTATATACATATATATATATATATATATTATATATATATATATATATATATATATATATATATATATATATATATATATAAAAAGGCCCTAAAAATTCGAACACCAAAGTTTCTAATAAAATGACATATGCAAACAGTGCGGACCCAGATCAGACTGCTCCTGAAGGAGAAGTCTAATCAGGGTCTACACTGTTTGCAATTCCACTAAGTATTTTAAGTAACAAGTGCGTAAAAAGTAAAATTTAGGCCAGAATAGCAGAGAATAAAGTGTTCGAAATTTTAGGACATTTACCATATTCCCTAAATTTGACTTCAGTGCTGAAATCCAAAATTTCATTGTTTTCACCACCTCAGCCTCAATATCCACAGCTTCAGACAAGAGATGTATCCAGATAATATCTTTCTTATTTCTCCATGAAAATATATGTTGTGGGTACTCATTAGAAGTACTAATGAGTATACCCACACCATAATGTTTTTGTGGAGCAATAAGAAAAGTATCAACACTTTTCAGTCATAAAAAGTGCTTATCTGGAGCCAGTGTTGGGAATCGGAGAGGAAAATCACATTCGATTATTGTGAAAGTAAGACTGATTAATAATTGATTATACAATCGGATATCCCATAACTGGCGTTAAATAATAAATGATTATATGTTGGTAATCGGAGAGGAAAATCACATTCGACTACCGTGAAAGTAAAACCAATTAATTTGGAGAGGTAAATCACATTCGATTATTGTGAAAGTAAAACCGATTAATTATCGATTATACAATCGGATATCCCAAAACTGGCATCAAATAATAAATGATTATAGCAATATGCACTTTACGTTTCTATATCACTTAAAATGCAACAGCATATAATAGCATAACTAGGGTAATTTAGGATGTACATGTAAGTTGTTTCAAGACAAAGCAGGTTTTGCAGCCATGTTTCTAGTCAATGAGTCTTTCATAATACCATTAACCCTTAAAACGCCAAGAAAACCTGCATCTGAAAATGTCGTCTGTTTATGTCATCTGCTGAATTTGTTCGTTTGTGTTGAGGTTTTACGGCCCAGTCAACCCAACGGGGTCATGTCGAGCGCAGTCAGTTTACTAACCACACGTTTACTGGGCAGGCTTAGTCTTCTAAGCGGTTAACCAGTATTGTTCACATTCGATGCCAGAAACTGACAACTGCCCTTTTTGAATCAGGGGAAGGAAAAGAATGACCGTAGAAAATATTTCATGATCGATCTCCATGAAAGAATGTTGCCGATCTAGGCGGGGGTCGAACCCGCGACCTCCTGGTCTCCAGTCGGAAGGCGCATCCAACTGAGCCACCGAGGCCGGCTCATCTGCTGAATATTCTTGCAAACTTTTCAAACCTATTTAGAGGAGCAGTCTGATCTGGGTCCACACTGTTTGCAAAAATGACTTTGAAAATCACAAGCAGATGACAAAGAAGACGACAATTGTTGTGATTGGCAGTTTAAGGGTTAATTTGTAGGTCTCATTATGTGACCTTTGGCCCACATTTCTAAAAATAGAATTTCAAATAATCCATTGTGAAGAATAAATTATCAATAGTTGCCGATAATGGCTCATCCGATTAGTTTTCGATTACAATTAATCGGCACAACACAATCTGGAGCTATATGTGTCAAAGCTGATTTTCCAGTGCTGCAATACCCTATACTCCCTCTTATCTGTAGTTCTAGTAATATACACAAACTAACCTTGTAAAATTTGTTTTATTCTGAGAATTCATACTTACGTGTGTACATGTAATATATACCAAAGCCGACTAGTATTAGAAATAGTAAAACATATGCCAACAGGATGTACAGCCTTCTTTCTAATGCCTGCATTTGTTCCTGGAGACTCTGAATGTTAGCCTCTATGAATTCTCTGAGCTCAATCAGACCTCCCGTAACTAGATCATCTGTACTGAACGGTACTGTAGGCATAATAAGAATCCAGCTGCAGGTCTCTTTGAACTGAAGAAAAACAAACCTTTACTCATTTTAGACTGAATAAACTACTCCATTGACATATATATATATATATGTTGAGAGTTAATCATTAACAGTGCAAATAATTTGTTTACCTGAGGCCTTTTGGCTTTCGCCTTCTTCAGAGGTTTTCTATTTTAAACAAAAGACATAAAAATGTAAAATTTACGAATAAAAGATTGTGCCCTTTTCGGGTCCATGTTATCTAGCCCGCTGCGACTTAATAACTGAGTGTGTTTAGATATATGTGAAATGTAAACAATACGCGTAAACACAACGTGCAAAAAGTAGAAAGTTTATCTTCAAAACGTATAAAGCTTATCTTTACTATCAACACCACTGTGTCCATATACGCAATGTATACGATGCACATAAACCCTACACCAAAAGGGATATACACCAAACTGAGTGTTTTACACCAATACATAAGGCAAATGGGCCCAACTTGCGTAAAATCATATGAACAAAACATACCACATAAACTGTCGCATGCCCTGACTTAGGAACGATGATTCCCTCTACTGGTCGCCCTTGTTGATCCCATATGGCCGTAGAGTGTTCACACGTCGGATCCAATAGCTCTCTCTTGCTTTCCTGGTTCGATCCGTCCACTCCGGGTTATGGTCTAAGCAACAAAGGGTGGCATGGTCGAGGAAATCATGCTCCGGTGAACAGAAGAGAAGGTTTTTTAGAAAAAAAAAAAAAAGCCCCCCCCCCCCCCCCCACCAGTTGTTGTTCTTGTAGGTGACAGTCATACGACATCTCTTCCTGTTGTTCATTTCTACCCAGTATGCTGTGTGGAAACAAATTTATTAGGGAGTGAACATTGTATTGTTTGCAAATATAATAAATTTAGTGATATCACTAATTTGATTTAGTGATATCACCAATTCGTTCATAGTTAGTGATATCCCTAATTTGATTTTTTTTTATATCACAAATTCAATATCACTCAATCATGTCTATTTAGTGATATCACTAAACCAAATTAGTGATATCACAAAATCGAATTAGTGATATCACAAAATCAATTTAGTGGTATCACTAATTCGATTTTGTGATACCACAAAATAGATTTGATTAAGTGATATTACTAATTCTATTTAGTGATATCACTAGATCGATTTTTTGATATCACTTATTCGATTTTTTTGATATCACTTATTCGATTTAGTGATATCACAAATTCATCTTTACTTAGTGATATCACTAAATAGATTTAGTGATATCACCAATCCGATTTCGTGATTCTCAAAATAGGGATTTATAGTAAAACAGCACCTCATAAAGAATGGAAGTCCATTTCAGAAACTCAGGGAGGAAAGGGTATGAAACAGATGCATGTAAATTTAAGACACAAACCTACCAACGATCCGTCAGCTGTCGAAGATTTCCACCGGTTATTACGGCGACATATTGTTGTCACGTTGCGACTTCAACAACCAAAAACTCGTTCACGCGTTGGGAATGGTTTATTGAGAAAAAAAAATCTTTGTACCACTCTCCAGTAGCCAAACGATTTTTTGTTTTGTTTTGTATGGTTCCCCTAAATACAGGAATGGACTTTTTTTACGAAATGGACGAAATGGAGTTCCGTTTTACGAAATGGAGCATTTTTCCCCCCTTTTTGCAACTTTTATTCTGTTTTCATGATTTCTATCATATCTGACTGTAAAAAACAATATTAAATATGATTTTGCTATATTGGAATCATATTTTATATACAACGGAGAAAATATAGTTCCACTCCTTATGTGAAATCAGTGACGAAATGGAGTTTTATTTTACGAAATGGAGCATGTTTTTCCCCTTTTTGCAACTTTTATTCTGTTTTTATGATTTTATATCATATCTGACTAAACAAGCAATATTATATATGACTTTTCTTTATTAGAATCATATTTTATAAACAACGGAGAGGATAATATAGTTCCACTCCTTATGTAATATCAGTGACGAAATGGAGTCTTATTTTACGAAATGGAGCATGTTTCCCCCTTGTTTGCAACTTTTATTATAGTTTCATGATTTATATCATATCAGACTGTAAAAAAAAAACAATATTAAACATGATTTTATTTTATTAGAATCATATTTTATAAATAACAGAGAAGATATAGCTCCACTCCTTATGTAATATCAGTGACGAAATGGAGTTTATATTTTACGAAATGGAGCATGTTTCCCATTTGTTTGCAACTCTTATTCTGTTTTCATGACTTATATCAGATCAGACAACAAAAGCAATATTAAACAAGATATAGAGGATATTCAAATGTTTGGAGTGAATATGACTTTTATTTCATCGAGTGAAGTGAAAAAATGTATATTTCATGAGTGCCGAAGGCACGAATGAAATATACATTTTTTCACTTCACGAGATGAAATAAAAGTCATATTCACGACAAGCATTTGAATTTTCTTTTTATTATATACATCACTTTCGATAGAAAAGATGCAAATCTTGCATTTGCAAGGGAAAGTCTGACACGCAGTTTTGTCCCTTGGCGCCATGACGTTCATGTTTTGTTTCGTTTGGTGACGTTAGATATGACGTCAGAAACGCGCATTGGCGTGTAAAAATAAAATAAAAAGAAAATTTACTCTTTTTCAGTGAATACCATAAAAATTTTCATTTCGTGTAATGAAAACATTAATGTAAATAAAAAAAAGTAGATCCAGATCTTATATTTTTTACTGCTCAGAGGAGTGAAAATATAAGTTTTATATTTTCACTAGTGAAAATATAAAACTTATATTTCACTAGTGAAAATATGCATTTTTTTTCATTAATAATTCTCTATATTTCATTACTTTGTATATAATAATTTACTTTATTAGAATCATATTTTATCAACTACGGAGAAGATATAGTTCCACTACTTATGTGAAATCAGTGACGAAATGGAGTTATATTTTACGAAAAGGAGCATGTTTCCCCCTTGTTTGCCTTTTCTTAATGTATTTCTGTATTAAGAGTAGCATCGGGACCCAGGGTGAAGTTAGCTAGCTGTAAAAGTGCTTTAAACCCCCGGTGGTTTGCTCTACTGACCGTTCTAAGGCGGTGGTCCCGGTGTTAGTCTTACTCTTTGTTGCTTTGTGGTTTATTCTACGAGGCGATTTGTTGTATGTCTTTCCGTGTGTCATTTTGTTCTTGTGTTTTTCAGTCCCTTTAGTATTGCGATTACCTCGCTTGTCGCTTGGGGAAGAGAGAGCTAATCTTAGTGCTTTTCGTACGTTTGTTCGGTCTGTGCTTGTTTAGATTTGTCGGTTTCCTCTTCCTCTTGGGGTCTGGGAAGGGCTGCGGTTTGTGATTGTGGCACTCCCTGGACTTTTCTCTTACCTTTTTTTTTTTATATCATATCTGACTATAAGACAATATTAAATATGTTTTTACTATATTGGAATCATATTCTATAAATAAACGTCAAAAAGATTACCTTTGGAAACAAAGAACACACTACAGATTAGAAAATGAGACTCTCGGTTTTATTGAGACTCTTCATAAGCAGTAATGAAGATTGCAACACTGCCTACGCCTTCTTGCGTATACATGAACAGAACTCCATTTTCAAATAAACCACAATGGGCCCAATGATCCCAAAGGAAATGAAACAGGAAATATTAAGAAGTTCATAAAACAGGAAATATAAAGAAAAAAAATGAATGAAAAAGAAAAATAGCGTAAACTATTTCAACATGCGAAAAATTATAACTGTATTAAAGACACCCTAACTAGATTATCGACACGGGATCACGTCATAAGGGGGATTAAACAGGTGCTACGGTAACTGGATTGTCACACCTAACAACGCTGTCTCGTATGATATCGGTTATTGACTTAATCATTCTGCCTGAAAGACACGGTGATCGAATAATCATAATTGGATTATCAACACGGGTCATCTCATCAGGTTGATTAAACAGGTGTTACCGGTAACTGGATTATCACACCTATCTGATTCATTAATAATAGTTATATCAATGCTTATCATATTTAGTATACTTTGTTTGATACTGCGAAGCGCAGATTAATTTAAATATCAGAAGTCAGTATATGACGGCTAACCTGAAGTTGGTTGGCCATGGCCCCGCGGCACCGTCAACACTAATGAAAAGGTCCGTGGAACTACACAAGTAAATACTTTAAAGAATGAGCAATCCCATCAGAGTGTGTGCTGATGTTACAAGGTTAAAAAATTGTATTTTTGCGAAATGCGCAAAGTCGTTTTTGTACTTAGTCCAGAGGTTATGTACACGAAATGCGCTGACTCTGATCAGATTGCGCGGATGCTATATCAATTTAATAACTATCATAATTATTATACTTCGTTTCTTTCATTTGGAATACGATATTTCAAATATTTGATTCCGAAAAAAATGCCAATTTTCTCAGTTTCGCATACTTCTCAAAACATCGCGTTGCAAATAAAAGAAAGGAAATATAGTATACATTCTCAGATACAGATGTTATGTATACTTTTTTTGAAGAAAAAAAAAAAGAAAAAAGTATTTAGTTTTCAATATATATATATATATATATATATATATATATATATATATATATATATATATATATATATATATATATATATATATATATAAAAATAATAAATAAACAGATTAGCGAATTTTAACTGAAAAATTTACTGATTTATTTACCGATTTAGCAAAATAAAATTTGTTTGGTTACTCACTTTGAGGGAACCCCACTGGCACCCTCAACCATGTATCATTAAAACTCCGTTTGAAATAATGGGATGCTTAGCAGTGACAACTTTAAGAAAAGTTATGGTTCGGGATGCAACTGGTCACCTCAAGTGGTCAGGCTGTGGCTACCGCATGTAGCACAGAACAAACTGACACTGAATAACTGCTGCATATATGACATTTCCATTTACGTTGCTGCAGTAAGATCACTTGCAATTGTAATGTTATACATGTGTATGTCATAATTTAAGGCACACCAAGCAAAAAGTGGTCATCGAGTATATGCGAACTATGAGGTCTGGATTGGCTCTACACCGTTCGTTATATAGAATTAACAATCTCCAGATCTTATCTCTGAGAAATGCACAAACCATGGTATGACTTTTGCATATGCTGTAAGACCAGTTTTCACTTAGTGCGGCCATTTATATATCTGTATCAGTGTATATTTGTATTAAATTAATAATAATTGTAATGATATGCATTGGAAACGGATAGGGATAGTTCTGCATGTGATGTAATTAAAGGAAATATTTCATTGTGAAGAATTATCCTTAATCTTAAAAAAAAAAAAAAAAAAAAAAAAAAAAAGAAAGAAAAAAACAGGCTGGTAAATGGTTGCCATAAAATTATGAGATAAAAAAGAAAACATAAATTTTATGATTCGATAGCAACAAGTATTAGTCACACCTCCACGATTCGCAATAGCAGCAGTCAAATTCTAAATAGATGTGAAACTTACAGCAAAGTTATTCTTGCGCGGTACCAGCTGGAAACTAAGGATAAATTTTTATCCTTTGGCTAACGACAGGTAGGAACATACTTTTCAAGCTGATGATTAGCGTAGATCCTGATCATAATGCGTGGATGCGTATGCTTATGCTTATCTGGGTCAACGCCACTCGCCTAGAAACAGAAACTCTTTTCTTAATAAATTACTAAAACGTATTGAGCTTTTCTTATATACATACTATAGCCTCTTTGTACAAACATTACTTTTAATATAAAACATTTGGGCGTGGTTATCATCATCAGCAACCACATATTCTGGTGCAGGATCCTAAGAATAGCAATAATATACAGGTTTGTAATAAATATTTTGTGTGGCTCCATTTCGTAAAAAAATCTCCATTTCGTCCATTTCGTAAAAAAAACAACAACTCCATTTCGCTAATTAGGGGAACCCCTATCAGCTGACCAATTCACAACAGGAAATGATGCAATGCAAGACAAAACATGAGTATAGCTATATAGCGAAAGGAACGTTCCTGGGTATGTCTATGATAGAAACATCTTACCATAATTATATTTTATTGTTGTTATCTCGATTTAAGTATCCTTTCACATATAGCAATAAAATAGATCTATTTTCATTTATTTATCATGATTTAAATATGAAATTTATAAAGTATTTTAATTAATCCACCTTGCATATATTTACTTGTTTGAAGAGTGTAATAAAAAACGTCAGTATTCATGGTATTGTCACGAGTGCAAAGCACGAGTGGAAATTTGAATGTCTTTATGACTTGAAATGAAAATATTGATGGTATTTACTTCAGAAGAGTCAAGTTTCCATTTATTTTATAGTTCCCATAATATTTTTTCTGACGTCACAACTGACGTCACCAAACAAAACGTAAACGTTATGGCGTCGCCGTTCAGTATCTACCACATGAAATGCTAGACAGACACAGAGCCTGTGCATCATTGCAGTCTGATCAAAGCCTTTGTTATTACCTGTTTAGATTGTATTTTGCGCTAGTTTCTATAGCAATTAACAAATATGTAGTAGACAAATGAGCCTCGTCACATTGATGTATGTCTATGCGAACGGGTCGGTCTAAAACGCTGAATTTCTTGCTGAATTCAGCGACCTGCTGATCAGCTTAAGGGGTCTAAAACGCTGAATTACTGATATGCTGAATTTTATTATTTACACGTTTTTTCACGGCGTATTTGGCTTGGTTGTTGGGATTTGTTATTGTGCAGTCCATAAATATAGGAAGCAATGATTAAGAGAAATGATTATATTTTCTTTTTAGTTTGTTTTACGGAAGAGCGACTGAAAATAGCCATAAAACGTGCAGTCAACTGCAAGTACCCCAAAAACGTTTAAATGACTATTTGCAGTCATTCTATATTCCTGCAACTTACATGTGCGCCACCGAAGACTCGGATCAGGCTGTACATACAAGCAGTCTGTTCATAATATACATGGACACTCATCATGAAAACATGCCTATATATTTTTGACCCCCTCGAACCCCACTTTTATATAGTACAATCGGGGGTTGGAGGGATAATCATTATTTTTCTTATTTCTGATCTAAAACATAGGTTGTGTGTACTCGTTAGAACCGCCTCCAATTCTAGGTTTTGTGCAGAAACAAGAAAAATATTTTATTTTTTTTTATCTGGAATTGTTCATTTTTAGGCAATAAAATTTTCAATGTATTTGAATAGGCGTGTTTTCATTATGTGGATACCAGTTAAGTCTGAGGCTTAACTCTGAGCATAGCCAATTAAGCCAATATGCCTTTATACGGGGTTATGTAGTGCCTCTATACATGAGATTTAGGTGAAAAAATTAGATACACTTTTTTTTCTTATTTCCGCTCGTGTTGTTCATAAGAACACTCTTTCTAGACTATTCTAATGAGCCACAATGAAGCAATTCTAAAAAGAACCGGTCAAATCTTGAACAGACATCAAATATCATGTATACGCACGTAAAACCCACTTTACCCTATTGGTAACTCATTACATGGACTTGCTTAATTAAATGTCAGCTAGAATGATGTACATAACTGCTTGATGCAAAATAGCAAGCTGGACCACTTTTTTTTCTACGTAACATTAATTCCGGCCTATTAAATAATGTTGACTGGGCCATTAAACTCTACTCGCCAAACAGGGAAAAAAAAAAGAAAAACAAAATAAGTTCTGTGTAAGATTCCATTAATAAATTTGCAACAGACAGCTGGCAAACAACAACTTAACAGTTAATCCTGCAATACTTATATAAGAATGTAAGAAACACGCATACATAGACCACAAAACTTCTGCATAAACATGTAAACCCGGATCAGACATATTGATCTGAAGCGTCGCTTCACACCGAATACATCACGAAAACACGCCTATAAAATATGACCCCCTTAAACTCCACTTTTATATAGTAAAACTTGGGTTTTGGGGTGCACATAATCTTTCTTATTTCTCTTAAAAAACTTAGATTGTGGGTACTCGTTAGAACCGCTTCGCCGAGGAGGTTCTAACGAGTTCCCACAATCTATATTTTGAGCAGAAATACGGACAATATCAGAATTTTCTATCAGAAATATTTCATTTTTGGTGTTTTTTCTGTCCTGTTTATTTTAATAGGCGTGTTTTTGTAATTAAAGATAATGTCGATAATACTCATATATTTATACAGGCTCAGTGTTTTGCCGCGGGCTGGCTATCAGGTGTTATTAACTTGCCTTTAATGGCGGATCGCTGTCAAACTTCTTTATCGGTTACGTTAAACATTTAAACACATTAATGGATTATTGCAAGATTATTGGGAAAATTTACTTAATTTTCACTCTGGTAACTTTAATGTGTCAGCTTCAGCTTAATATCTCACGGTTATGCCAAACATTTCTGACAGAAAAATTTGTTCGTTGGACATGAAAAATCAGCAACAGCCTTTACACAGTACTTATGGAAATTAATTTTACACGATTCGCATTTTGCCATTTCCCCGCCACAATCTGGTAATCGACATGAGCAATGGAGTTTGACTGGTATGGACATGTTTAGAGCGCATACGCTTTCTGATATTTGGTCGTTTTTGAATTGTTGGAAACTTGACTAGAGTTTCTGATTCTTAACATGCTTTTAGGTGGGGCCTCATCTGTTTCGTGTCGAAAGAAATATCTGGATTTAAAATTCCCGTTGAGCAAAATTCAACTAAATGGGTAATTGCAAAAAGGCCACAGTCAACACCGTTCGTTTGTTTCTGTGTCTCAATAAGAATTAATTCTAGGTCTTGGTCGGAATTTTTCCCATATAGCAAAGCGAGCTGAATAGAAAGTCTGGGTGTCATTATATTTCGTGTAGGGCGATCAAAACCAAGACTATCGAACATGAAAAGGCTGTCAGTTACATCACGAAACGAAACAACCCAGTGATCTCTACCAGTGTGATGAATCTGACAAGCAAGGCTTTTATCATTCAGGATGTTTTTCATGGCTGTTGATGGTTCTAAATGCCAGCGACGTTCATTTGAAATGTATTTAGGGGCCCCTTCAGTGAGTTGTAGACCAGAAATTGAGGGAAACTGTTTGCGTGCGATAATGTTCACAGCTTCTATTATTTGAGAGTCTGACTTCTGATTCAGTGCATATATTTGAAGGGATTTCGAGCTTTATTCTTTTAGACCTAGGTGACTCCTCCTTATCAAATACCAGAGTTGTTTTGGATTTTTTCAAAATGGACTTGGGAGTTCGAACGGGGGATACTATAACCACTTTGGGTGTTTTGGGAGTTTTGATAGTGAGTGTATTTGTATGCTGGATGATTGATTGATTTGAATTCTTATTGCATTCTGTGTCATCAGGTTGATTGTTGACGGTTTTGGGGGTTGAATGGGACAAAATAATTTTTTCGTCCATCTCAAGAGCAAAAGACATGTCTTCCTCTAATTTGCTTCTATTGACTAAAATAGAGTCAGGTGCAGCATTTACAATTGTTTCGTCTAAGTCGCCTTTTCTGCCACTTTTCGTTCTAGCTTTGTTTGTCTTTCCTAGCTCTACAATTTTTCCGTAACTTAGATAAATGTATCGGCTTTTTATCAGGTCCAGGTTGTTGACCAGTTGCCAGCATTGCTGCTATTATATGGTAGCAACGGCTGGTAGATGGGCATTGGCAGGTTTCTTTAGGATACAGTGTTACAGCGTATTTTTTACCACAGTGGCCATTTACTAGAAAACATCCCATTTCTGGTACTAAAGTAATTCCGTGTTCACCTATGGTTTTAATTGCTCTAAAGAGTTTTGACCTTCTCTCCGATTTTTTGAAGGCACGTTTTCCTTGGGAATTGACGTAGGTTTACCTTCCGTTTCATTAGAACTATTTCCCTTTTCAAGAAAATCATCAGACTGCTCATTGACCTCTGCCTGCAAGTCGCAAAGACTTTTACGTTCAAGTTCTATTGCTTCTATATCACCCTTTATCATCTCAATTATTTTATCTGGGTGACACACCCGTTTGGGTAAAACAACGGTTTCAGGAGCTTTTAATGCAAATTTATATTTTCGTAAAAGTGACCATTCACCTACGCCACAGAAACTTTTCATTAGATCGGCCACGTCATTACTTTGCATATAATGTAAATATAAAACTATATTATCTACCTCGCGTTCCTTCCATTCGGTAAGTCTTTTTAGTTTCGCATTTATACTTTCGGAACAATTATTCGTTACGCCTGAGTACGGACTATATAAATCCGTTTTTTTTTCAAGTATCCGTCGCGCCGCGTATTTGGTGATTGTTTCATAAATATTCTGCTCAAAATAGTCAACCATTGGTTCGCTCCATTTTATTTTTAATTTTTCAAAAAGAGAATCAAATTCATCGCGTGTTTCGCATTGCAACAGTTGTCGTACATTTATGTCATAAGCTTTCATATCTGAGACGGTACCACCGTGTTTCGATAGCCAGAATTTTAGATCACGTAAAATATGGTTCCAACATATCAGTAATTGAGAATTCGGTAACATTTTAGTGAAAGCATTTACGATGCCCGCTTCTCTATCAGTAATAATTGGGACATTTTTCTTCTCGAGCCGGGGAATTTTTGTTTTTACTAGATCAAGAAATTGTTCATGGCATTTTTGAAACTTTCGCTCGTGTACCATAAATGCTAATGGCATAACCGGAGACTCTTCAAACATAATATGTTGAAAAGCCAAAGTTGAAACATAAAAGTCACCAAGGCAAAATGTTGTATCATAGTACAACGGAATTGGGTCTTCAGTTTTTAACTGCAATAATCTGTCATACTCTTCAAATATGTCTTTATACCCAACAATAACCTGGAGATCTGGAGCTGTTTTTATTTCGTATATATATGAGTCAATGTGATACATCAATTCATGTAGATTGTATAAGGAAACGTGACCTTGTCTTCTATCTTTCCGACTATTAAATTGAATGTTTTTTTTACCTGTTTGGTGTTCCTTACACTATAAATGCCTGTCAGTTTCAATGGAACTGGGTTATCCGAATCAATTTTATCCTTTACACTTTTAGGATTGGAATCTCCTCTTTGTTTGATTTTATTTAATATAGACGGCATCGTTCTTTTATGAGGTTTGTACCCATGCTTCCGATTCCCATGCGGCTGACCTTTATATTCATTTTCATCCCCAAATTATTGAATCAATGTTAAATTGTTATAATCTTTTCCGAAGAATCGATACATCACACGCTGAAAATTATCACATTCATCCTTACCGTTTTTAATTCGAAAGTAAGATTTCTCAAGAATTTTCTCACCATTTGTCACTTTGTTTTTCCCATAATTGCGCCAAGTGTATCCGTCTGACCTCCAGTCATTCATATATTTAACATCTTGTCTGTCACTTACGATATAAACTGAACCGTCTTTCGGTTGAAAAGGTGGAAACATAGAAATTTTTTTCTACATTTGGGTGCTCAAGAAGGTCAGCCGCTTCAGAATGCTTGAATTTTTTGTCATGCTGCATGTACTCAACTGCAGAAAATTCATCATCATTTTCTGTGTCTGAAAGCTCACCAGCACCACCGCCTATTAACAAAGTCCTGATAGGAGACGAACTAATCAAGTTTAGTGCAGTAACTAGGGCAGTTTCTTCTTCGTCATCTTCTACAGTATAACTGTCCTCATGGTCAACATAAGTATCAATCAAATGTGGATCAAAGATGTTTGGAGATGCTGCAGACATCCACCATGGTGTTGACATACATGTAGTTCCCAACGGAGCTGGTGTGGTAGGAAGTGGACGTCTTCTTGGGGTATTCTTCTTATTCTCCTTCATTTTCTTGTTTTCCACTCTATGGTTTGTGGCAGACTCTGTAGCATTTGCAGCGGCAGTCATACATCTTATTGTTGTGGGTATGGCGGGTGTTGTACACAGTTGAATCTTGAGCGGTTCAGCAGGGATGATAACTGTTGTGAGAGACTGGCAGGTTGTATCTGATTCTGACTTAGACTCCTCTGATGTTTTAAGAACGTCAGTAGTATAGGGTGACTAACGTCATTACTACATATGGATTGAGAAGTGACTGACTCATCCAATTGAATACGTTTGAGTGTAGATTCTAGTCGCTGCATTATTGTCCGTGTTCCTCGGAAGCTCAAGTGTAAGCCATCTCTACTCAATAGTTCTCGATGAATAACTCCATTCGGCTGAAAATCGACATTATGGTCAACAAATTCTATGTCTGGATAACAATTCAAACTGGCAACCTTTCGCAGTCCCTCATATATGCGGCGTGACTCGTCGTTCACTTTATCTATGGTTGCTGCACTCACGCCCGTCGAAAATACACTCGTCGCTCTGGGGAGTACGCTGAGAAGACAACAGTTGCCCTGAAATAAATCAGGGTTAACTATTAATTTTCATATTTCTGATCAACATCCTAGACATCACGATAACAAGTCCGTGCAACGTTCACCCCTTTAAACCCCATTTTTTATAGAGAAAACTGGGGTTTTCTGTATATATAAGGACACTAATCACAAGCCTATATATGCCTTTGACCGACTTAACCCCCACTTTCATATAGTAACAGTGGGTTTACATGGGTTTACTATAATTTTTTCATATACATAAATTGCGGTTATCCGTTAGAACAGCCTTGGGGACGCGATTCTAACGAGTACCCACATGCTATGCTTTAGAAATAAATTAGAAAATCTAAGTACTTAGGTGTTTTAAGTCTGCACAGTGGTGGGAGCTGGACCGTCCAAGCATACAAATTATATCATATCAAAAGTATAGCAATGTCTCAGAATGACTTCAACAGTGTAAATAAATGAATAGATAAATAAATATTTTTAATTTTATATTTCTATTTCAGTTCATTTGTACTTTTTCACAATGCAAGAAATAAACAACACTTTTGTATTTAGAAAAAAAAAAAACTATTAAAAAAAAAAAAATAAAAAAAAAAATAAATAAATAAATAAAAAAATAAAATGATACAATACAAATCAACAAATAAAATCAACAAATTAAATGCAAAATTTGCAAATGAATTTATTTGATTCTAAAGTAACATTGAATACTGCTCAATTTTATGAATTAACCGTTATATGGCCCCACCTAAGGAGACTTAACAGCTTTATAAAGACTCCATAATGACTTAGATAAGATAAGCCTTTGATGTGCGCTCTGTTATCAGGACTGTATATTGGGGGTGATCATGAAGGGGCGGGGGCGGGGGGGGGGGCGGTCTAGCCAAAGAAGGAAAAGGTGTGTCTTTAAAAGGACTCCCCGCTTCTGATTTGTTAAGGTGATGCGTACATGTTAAATGTTCATTCACTGACAAAATACAGTAAAATTCCTTTATGAAGACCACCTTTGGGACTGATCAAAAGTGGTCTTTAAGACCACTTTTGAACAGTCAAAAAGGTGGTCTCTTAAAAGGAGACACTAGGTGTAGAACACCCCCCACCCAAAAAAAAACAAAAAAAAAAAACAAGCCTAAGCAATGAATATCCCTCTTAACCCCACTTTGTATAGAGAAAAATGGGGCTTTACGGGGGTATAATCATAATACCCTATTGATTATTCTTCTTATTTTTGTTTCAGAAACAAAGATTGTGGATACTTATTAGTACCACCTCATCAAAGTGGTTCTTACTAGCGCCCACAATCTATATTTTGACTAGAAATAAGAAAAATATTGAACATGAATAAAACGACTACCCACAACCTGTGTACTGAAATAGAAATTAGAAGATCCTATAAGGGGTTTACCAGTACTCGTGTGAGGTCGGTTTCAGCTCTGCGTGGAAGCATCATGCAGCCCATCTATTTCTTAAAGCCCCGATTGGCGGGGCCCACAAAATTTGACACAACGTCTCCAAATGACCTTAACGCAAAGTTGTGCGAGTCGGATAGTCCATCCATATAAACCTTGTTTATTTCATTAGACGGCAGGGCTTGAGATCTCATTTGATCTCAATGTCGGGTAAAAATAGTCCCACAAAATTTGAAGCAACGTTCCAAAAATGACCTATACAAAGTATTGACGGGGACGTTTACCCTCAAATCAAACAAACAAAACATCGACTTGTTATCATGATGCATGAAGGTATGTGAATGTATGTATATTTACTTACCGTGGGTTCAACTTCTTGATTCCTTCATTAAGGTCCTCATACTTCACCAAAACGTCATAACACGAATCGCGTGGAAGATGGTTGATTCCACAATGGACTGCCACAACCTGGAAAACATTAAAACACAAACTTAAACATTCTTAAAGCAATAACGTGACAAATGCCACAGACTGCCCATAACGAAAACACGCCTATTCAAATACATTGAAATTTTTTTTGTCTAAAAATGAAAAATTTTACATGAAAAATTGAGATAGTTTTCTCATTTCTTCACAAAACGAGGATTGTGGGCACTCGATAGAACCGTCTCGTGGAGGCGGTTCTAACGAGTACCCACAACCTATGTGTTTGAGCAGAAATACGAAAAATAATATATACCCCTGCAAACCCCAGTTTTACTATATAAATTTCACAGATAAGCACATAAAAAAGTGGTAGGGGCGAAAGCAAGCTCAGACTCAAACATAATCTCCACAATTAAGATTTCATACGAATCATCATCATATTGTGTAAAGTTGATTTTATAAATCTGGTCAGCACAATTAATTGGACTGCTTAGTTGCTACATCCTAGCTTATTCAGTCACATAAGGAAGCAATCGGGTTTTTCTTATGAAATTCTGTGTCAGGCCTTTGCGTGTACCCGGGCAGATCAGTCTGTTCAGCCGCGCAGCCGTGCATCAATTGAAATTTATTCATTTCAGCTCAAAACAAAGATTGTGGGAACTCGATAGAACAGCCTCAGCGAGGCGGTTCTAATGAGTACCCACAATCCATTTGTGAGCAAAAATACGAAAAATAATGTATACCCTGTAAACCCCAGTTTAACTGTATTCAAGTGGGATTTAAGGAATTTAAATGCATAATGGTAAGTTTTCGGGATGCAATTCCTACTTTTTCTTATCTAAGACTGAACGGGAGCCACAGAGACATGTATACCTTTTTGTGGTTGTGATTGTAGAGCTATAATGCAATTATCGATAACAAATGACATGCCAATAACCACTCAACGCCTTCGTTAATCGATTATCAGGCTACCGTTTATTGAAATCCTATAATGTAATTATCGATAACAACTGACATTCCAATAACCACTCAACGCCTTCGTTAATCGATTATCAAGCTACCGGTTATTGAAATCCGAGCCTGAAGTCACAGAGCGGTTGTCATTAATTATAAGTCAAGATTTATTTATTTATAATAAATAAATAAATAAATAAATAAATGAAAACTGCTTTAAGCATACCGATCGCCAAAGACACTGATAAGCCTGTGCATCAGCAAAAACTGACCAGGATGCTTAAATGGCAGAATCTATCCAGTATTTATTATATGAATTCCGCTTTTAGCTGTTGCTGACAGGGATGTTCACCTCAAATCCAACAAAACAACCACTTTTAAGCATCTAATATAAACCACACACATACATACATACATATACTTTGTTTGGGCATATTAAAATATACTTACAGAAACTGTTGGAATAGCCCATCCACCATCGCAGGAAATGTCAGTAAATCCTCAACTTTACACCCAGAAAAGCACAAACACTTAGTTGATCTTTCCTGCACAGAGTTACTGAAATATTTCACTTGGCTATGACCTATTTTTAACGCCATCACTAAACACATATACGACAAATTTAATAGTTCATTGAACAAATCCAAACTTAGCAGAATTATAACACAGTCATAAATATTGTAGTGATGCAGCTCTGTCAAATAAATATAGATATCAGCTACAAAAGCTACTGATGAAACTACGTACGTCACTTATTGGTCATTTCGGTCATGCATAACATAATTAATTGAAATTAAAGTACATATTGGTTTCTCCAGTCAGGCAGCAACTTCTACCCTCTCAATCCTGTAATTGGGACTAATTAGCAATTTACTTGTGGCTGATTAGTTATATAATTTTATTCATTGGATTTCAGTGATTCCTTTAATTAAATCAGTGTTAGATCTTTGTGAGATCAGAGACACACTTGTCCTTTCATCTACCCTGCCTTCATTTTTGGAGAGACAAATAATGTTAAGATAAAGACGGTTTGTGTGTTTGTTTTGAGGTTTAACGTCCCTGTCAACACTGTATAGGTCATTTTGGATACGTTGCTTCCAATTTTGTGGGACTTGAGATGAAATGACATCTCAAACCCTGCCACCCAACTCGCACCACTTTTCCCGGGCATGCTTAGAACATCTAAGCGGTTTACCAGTACTCATGTGCGGTTGATTTCAGCTCTGCGTGGAAGCATCATGCAGCACATATATTTCTTCAAGCTCCAATGGTCGGGGGGGGGGGGGGGGGGGGGCGAAAGACAAAGACGGGCGGATGGAAGGACGGACGATAGATAGATAGCCTCATAGATAGATAGACAGATAGATAGATAGATATGTTTCTTATAACCAACTGAAATTACATTTCTAGATTTTGTACACATTCTTAATTAAAATTTAACCTAAATAGGGTATTAAATAAAAATTCATCATATCAGCAGTTCAGCGTTTTAGTCCCCTTAAGCTGATCAGCTGGTTGCTGAATTCAGCCAATAATTCAGCGTTTTAGTCTCACCCTATGCGAACAACAAAAGTGCAGATCAGCCTGTGCTTCTGCGCAGTCTGATCAAAATCTTTGCTATCCCTTATTTAAGATTGTATAATGCATCTGGATTCTATAGCAATTAACAAGTATGCAAAAGACAAATGATCCTCGTCACAAGATGTATATGTGAACAACAAAAGTGCAGATCAGCCTGTTCTTCTGCGTAGTCTGATCAACGCCTTCGCTATTCCCTGTTTAGATTGTGTAATGCATCTGGTTTCTATAGCAATTAACAAATATGTAGTGGAGACAATTTGCATGAAATATCAAATCTGTTTTCTGGGAAAAATAAGAAAAAAATATTTCAAAATGTTGGCTGCTGAAAATTTTACCCAGAGTCTTAAACGTTAAAAACGTTTACCATAGCAAAACAAAAATATGGGGACTGATAAAGAAAGACATTCAAATGTTCATTTAACATTTCAAAATTATACACACTAACGCAAATCAAATAATCCCAAAACCGCTGGGACACAAAACAATAAGAGAGATATATTGGTTGCAGATACGGGACGGACAGATGACATTATTGCAATATTGAGACAACAACAATAAAATGTATGGTAAGGTGTTTCTTTCGTAGACCTTCCTTTATTGAAAGGAACGTTCCCAGCGCGAAAGGAAGATTAAATTATAATAAACTAATTTACACGTTTTATACTTAAATCACGATAAGTTGAAAATATATTATTGCAATGATTAAGTCGAGATAACAGTAGTAAAATATATGGTAAGATGTTCCTTTCGTACACATCACACAGCAGCCGTGCTGGGAAGCATTGATCGGTTACCCTAAAATACGAAAAGGGCTCCTTTTCGCGAAGAAAAAAAAATAAAAGACTGATTTCTACGAAAAGGAACTGTTTTGTGGTAATATGAGACATGAAACTGTGGGATTATTGAAAAATATTGACAAGTAGGTTTATTTAATGAAAAAGGAAAAAGAAAATGCCCAATCTACCGGAAAATAGGCACCTCGAAGCCCTAGGCTAGCAGCATAAAACTCTCGAAAATGACTTTTAAAGTTACGAAAAAGTTCTGTTCCTGTTCGAAATAGAATTCTAACTAGTTTGTCATGGAAATCATGTTCAAAACATCCAATACTTTTGAGAATCATCTGCATACCACACCCCTAGAACACTTGGCTACAGTAAGGTAACAAAGGACTCGCAAAAAGGACTTCTGTTGCTGCGAAAAGAATCCGATTTTAGCCTACATTGTTTACGAGAAAGGTGATTATTATTATTATTATTATTTATTTATTTATTTTTATCATAGATTTTGTTTAAAGAATTACGTTTCATTAAATGAAAACAGACACCTTCAACACCACACGCACACGATCACTAATACTCTACAGTCATAGGTTCTGGCCAGGCCCGGATCCAGGGGTGGGAAAAAGGGGCACATGCACTCCGTCCCCTGGTGTGGTGGCAGAGCAACAGATCAAACGGGCCAGAGTATGGACAATCATAAATGTCATCTTTCATTGTAATTGAGTGGCCATAGAAAGAGGGGGTGGACAAGGGATAGGCATTCCCCATTCCCCCTTACCCCCACTTCCCTCCCCCTTTCCCCCACTTCCCTCCCCCATTCCCCCCCACTTCCCTCCCCCCTTACCCCCACTTCCCTCCCCCGAGCAAACTATTCCCTCCCCTAAATCAGAGTTTCTAATATCCCCAACGCTATAATTAAATTCACACATGACTATGCAATAAACATTTATGCAGATTTTGACTCCAAACTACACCTTTAAGTTTTGCCTCCAAATCGGTATTTCCTTAACATTTGCACCCCCTTTACAGGATAGCTAAAGATTTGCACCCTCCATTTCAAAAGTCTGCGTAAGGACCTGCATATGAGCCACATGGAAAACAGGTATCACAAGGTGGTTGGCCTTGATCCGGTCCTAAACTGGTCAAGAAAAAATGTGATGGGCCTAGGTCCGGGCCTTTACTGATCCACACTGGCATGAAAACAGTCGTATTTAATTACTGAAATCAAAAGAATACCATGCAAATCTGCATCTTCTTTAAATATTTTTTATAAGCATGGTCCCACACTTTGGGGACCGTGAGAACAATCATCTGTTTCGTGGTTTTCTAAAAAAATTGAGAGTTAAATGTCCAACGTGTGTGGTGGTTGACAAACCACGGACCACTGACAATACACGAACTGCATAACAAAATACGGAGAAATTATTCACGGATCTCTTGACAAACCACGGACCTACAATTCACGGACTTGACAAACCACGTGCCTATTATTCACGGACTTGTCAAAGCACGAACCGTTATTTAAATTACGAACGCCACTTATGATATATGAAAAACTAAGAGTAATATCAAAATCGGAATAACGTGACCTTATGGATAACGTGACGTTATATTGTCATAGATACTAACAGATTCTATTACCAGAATGCCTGATGAACGTTTGCCAAAGAAAATCCTCTATGGAGAACTTCAAGTAGGAAAACGCTCCCATGGTGGTCAGAAGAATCGATACAAGGACACCCTCAAAGCCTCCCTTAAAGACTTCAACATACCAACAGAGTCATGGGAACAGATTGCACAGATCGTACAAAGTGGCGAGGCCTCATAAAAAGCTGGTGAATACGAAGTAAAAAGAATCAGCGAAGCTGAGCAGAAACGTGCACAGCGGAAAGCCAGAGCTAAGGCATTACCAACAGAGCTTTCTTCCTCAGACCTCTCTTGTTCTATCTGCAACAGGCAGTTTAGAGCTAAGATTGGTCTCATCAGCCATCTTAGAATACACAAATAATAACATCACAGTTGATTAGGATTGGTCATTGTCAGTAATGACAGACGAACTAGAGACTAACATGTACGTTGAAGTAATCCAATTGTACAGATTTTTTACACCAATCCTAATGATTTAGGTCTGCACTAGATTTGTTTCTCGAAATTAATTCAATTGAGACGATGATGTTGTCAACTTATATGATAGTTCAGGCGGTAGTTACATTTCAAGTGCCGCTGAAATGGCAATTGCAAACATGATGTTTAGCCCTATGCCAAAAATGTTTATTAGACACTTTAAATGCTCTGTACAAACGAATACAAATGACTGTGGTTTTACACCATTGCAAATATGGTCAGCATCCTCAGTGGAATTGATCCTAGTGGCATATCATATCTCTAAAATGAGAGATCATCTTATCAAAGAACTTGAGAATCAAAACATACTTTATCTGTGATTTGTTTGTTGCCCGTAATGATTAATGAATAAGTTAGAAGACCTCCAAACGGACCGAACAAATAATATTTTTACATTTTTACCACTATGGAAGCTGAGAGCGAGGGTTAGGATCCTGTAAAGCTAGCTTAAGCTCCCCTCCCCCCCCCACACACACGCACACACACACACACACATACACGCACGCCCCCCCCCCCCCCCCCCCACACACACACACACACACGAGTAATCCATTACTGACCGTTCCGAGGCGGTACTTTCATTGTGATATCTTTTGTTAAATGTTATGTAGTGTTTCACTTTCTAGTGTTTTACTTTTAACATTTATGTATGTTTAAGATAATTCAGTTTATAAGTTTGGGTAACAGAGTTGCCACCATTTTGGGAAAAAGTTGCCAGCTCTGCTAGCCATCCATTTTGCGGCTGCTTAATTGTATTTTTCTGTCTTTAACTTTGGTGTTACATGTGGATCTGACTGTATCAGTTCCTGAGTTCACTTATTCACTTTGCTTAAAGTGACCGGAATTCCACTGTTTTGTATCTGCCGCATGCCGATTCTGGCTTTTAGTTCATATGTTCAAAATACCAAAAAACGGTATCATATAAGGTGACAAAATACCACACGTTCAGTACGACAAGTCAATTTATCCAAGAAAAAAGTCAAATGTTTAGATTACAGGTCATAAAAGACAATCAATTAAAATTATGAAATATTTTTTAGTTATTTTGTAGTTTTCAATTAACTGACCATGTTATTGCTACGGAACTTATACGGACCAATTCTCGGACCATAATGCTACAGTCACACGGCTATGTTACGGACCTGCGGATGCCTGCGTATATTTGGATAATGAAAATGCGTAATTTTTACCCCAAATTACGCACATTTAAGCAAAAGTTACCTATATTCTGCGGACGATACGGATTAGTTACGGATGTTACGTATGAATTGCGGATGTTACGGGTAAAACCTGCGGATGAGCCCATCCGCTGCCAATCCGCTGACACATGTCACGGACGACTTACGGATGACTTACGGATTTTACGGATGACTTACGGACGATACGGATGACTTACGGACGATACGGATGAGTTACGCTCGTGTCTACGCATGTCAGCTTCCTCTGGCGTCCGCACCATCCGCATATAAATCGGAGCTTGCTTCAGTCGCATTTCATCAAGTCTGAGAGCTAGTTCCAGTTATTTCAACAGTTTCTACTCCATCTTTTTGGACATTGGTGTGCATCATGTCTGGCAGAAGAAGTAGCAGAAAAACCAGGAAGAATCCTCCAGTGAGTGAGCAGCCACAACAGCCTCCCCAGGCAGAGGAAGAGGGTCAAGAGGTAGAAGAAGGACCATCCCTGGCAGAGCTGACAGTACCCCCACCCCCCCCCCCCCCCACAACTTGGCCGTGGCAAGGGACGTGGGAAAAAAAAGGGGCAATATGGACAAGAGGAAGCGTAGAGGTAAAAAAACCTCTCTTCTTTTATCTTTTTTAGTGCCATTTATCTTTTTTTAGTGCCACTTTTTTTAGTGTCACTTAGTGCCAATTTGAAAATGGTGATTTTTGGAGTTAAATGAGTGCCACAGATTTAAATTTTTCTCAGCTTTGCTTGTTGGCTCTTAAAATTGTAAAATAATCCAATAAATTAAAAAAAAATACTTTTTGGGGTTGGACTTGGGGGTGGGGATCAAAGTGTGCGGATCAGTTACGTATCTTACGTATCCTGCGGATGAGTTTACGTATCTTACGTATGAGTTACGTATTTTACGTATGGATAACGTATATTCTGCGGATGCTTACGTATATTTCATCCGCAGCAAAATTTTGAGATTTTCAAAATTCTCGCTGCGGATCTGCGTATGTCTGCGGATGGATACGGATGATACGGATCCTTGCGGATGCTTACGGATTTTTATCCGTAAGCATCCGCAGCTACCGTAAGTGGCCGTGTGACTGTACCATAACTGACCATTCACGGACCAAGGACTTTTCACAGACGATCTGATTGCTATAACGGACCGATGTACGATGCACCAAATAGGGACTAATTACGGATTATTCACGGACCACGGACTACTCACGGACCAATTAGCGGTTAAGTTTACTATATTTTACCATTAATACAGACTATTCACGGACCACAGACACGGAATTTTTATTGGTGCGTAAGTCCGTGAATGGTCCATTTCCCCTCTACCTTTACCTGCTGCAAGGATAGCAGGCCT
This sequence comes from Anodontia alba, assembly GCA_964016985.1. Taxonomy (NCBI): domain Eukaryota; kingdom Metazoa; phylum Mollusca; class Bivalvia; order Lucinida; family Lucinidae; genus Anodontia; species Anodontia alba. The sequence continues at coordinate 55,782,535 of OZ024835.1, forward strand.
TGCCCAACTGTAAGCAAATATCAGTTGGACGCCCCGGTGACGTAAGATACACGACACCTTTGCCTCACTCAACCACCCCGCCGGGCAACGTGTATATTCCGTGTTTGGAACACCTATCAGAAAATTAATGTTGGATCTTGATTTTTTTTATTTTTTTTTTTTAACAGCGCAAAAGTCCTTATCCAACAATGAGCAAATAAAACGATTGTCTACGGCAGACAGACAATATTATTTCTAAAAGTGTATTGCCACCGAAACAACGGCTATTTTGTCAACTTTTGGAATCAAAGGGAAATAATCAACTAGAGATAAACCGAAATCGGACGTAAATGAAGTCAACGTGAACCACGGTTTGCGGAACACTCCTTGTCGGTGAAGTGAAATGAACGCCGGATTCATTGTAAATATACCTGAATTTACTTCAGTACGGCTATTAAATACTTTTGACACCCAGTTATTGAACTGAAGTACATAAAAATAGAGTAAAATTAGTAAAATACAACCAATTTTGGTATAACTCCCGCCCCCAAATTTTCCCTACCCCGCCCCCTCTTTCCCCGTCCCCCTATCCCTTCTTCCCGCGTCCCCTCTTCCCCCGTCCCCGCCCCCTATACCCCGTCCCCACCCCCCTTATCCCCGTATTCCCGCCCCCCGTCCACCCTCTCTAGAAAGGGTTGAAAATAAATATGTCCCGAAATGACAGAAATTATTTCAGATTAAACAAACAAACAATACATGTAACATCTTGTTCATATGTCGGAGACAGGGCAATGATGGGTTTGCTTAAATGATAACAGCTTTTTACACAGACCACGAACTAAGTCCATTTAAGAAAACTTGACTCATAAGCCATCATAATTTTTGACAAAGTTGATTATCAATAAATTAATGTGAAAACCACATTAAAATATTATTTAGCAAACTGTTTTTGCTATTTAACCGTGATACTTCGCACTTTAGGATACATCTGCCTGATACCACAAAAAGGAACCCGGCCAAATTTCGCATGTCAGAAATATAAGGTACTTTATACAGTCATATTACCTAGATTTTTAAAACTCGGGTATGGAGATCGTTGTAACAGGGGCGTGCAAGTACATTTACTATAAATCTCTTATTTTTTGATATCACTAAATCGATTTTGTCTTGTCACTAAGTATTCGATTTTGTGATATCACAAAATCGATTTTGTGATATCACTAAGTATTTGGTTTTGTGATATCACAAAATCGATTTTGTAATATCACATAGATGACTGAATTTGTGATATCACAAAAATTGATTTAGTGATATCACATAATCGACTTAGTGGTATCTCAAAATCGATTTTTGTGATATCACATAATGGGCATGATTTTGTGATATCACTAAATCGATTTTGTGATATCGCTAATTCGATTTAGTGATAGCATAAATTCATTTCATTTAGAGATATCACAAAATCGATTTGTGATATCAATAATTCGATTTTCTGATATCACTAAATAGGAATGACTTTGTGATATAACTAAATTGATTTTGTGATATCACAAATTTATATTTTCCCTTTGAATTTTTGGAATAGTGAGGGCCCCCGAAATGATCACTGCGCAATCTCTAACGGCGGAAATGGCGGCAATCAACCGCATGGTAAACGCAACAATGACTGCCATTCATAATGAACATGTTCAAAGAGTTGCCGTGCCTCATCAAGCGACGATGACGATTTTTCAGACACTTTAAAACCCCGCTGTTGTCTGCATCATCAGCCTCAAAACATCGTGTGCCCTTCAAAATAGCCTGCTGAATGTTTGCTAAAATATCACTTTGTTAGTCTGTAGCACCTTAAAATATCACTTTGTTAGTCTGTAGCACCTTATCCCTTAAAGCACCAGTCACAACTATTGTCGTCTGCTTTGTCGTCTGCTTGTGATTATAAAAGCCATTTTCCAAACAGCGTGGACCCAGATCAGACTGCTCTTTAGGAGCAGTCTGATCAGGGTCCACACTGTTTGCCTGTATGCAAAAATATTTTTTAAAAAGTCTGCAAGAATATTCAGCAGACGACATGACATAAACAGACGACATTTTCAGATGCAGTTTTTCTTGGCGCTTTAAGGGTTAAAATATCACTTTGTTAGTCTGTAGCACCTTAAAATTCTCCGTCAGCTATTACTCAGAGGCAACAACTTTATTAGGGAGTAAACATTCATTGCATTGTTTGCGAATCCTAAATATTCAGTGATATCACTAATTCGATTTAGTGATATCACTAATTCGTTCATATTTAGTGAAATCAATAATTCGATTTTGTGATATCACTAAAAAGATTTTGTGATATCACTTAATCATACCTATCTAGTGATATCACTTAATCGAATTAGTGTTATCACAAAACCGAATTAGTGATATCACAAAATCAGTATAGTGATATCACTAATTCGACTTTGTGATATTACAAAATAGATTGGATCTAGTGACATCAATAATTCATTTTCTAATATCACTTATTCAATATTGTGATATCACAAAAATCGAATTTGTGATATCACATGATCTTACCTATTTAGTGATATCACTAAACCGATTATGTGATAACTAAATCGACTTAATGATGTCATAAAAAACGGCACTAAACGGCATAATAAAACGGCAGTAGCCGGCCTCGGTGGCTCACTTGGATGCGCCGTCCGACTGGAGACCAGGAGGTCGCGGGTTCAACCCCCGCCGAGGTCGGCAACATTCTTTCGTGGAGATTGATCATGAACTATTTTCTACGGTCATTCTCTCCCTTCCACTGATTCATGAAGGGCAGTTGTCAGTTTCTGGCGAAAGAATGTGCACAATACTGGTTAACCGCTTAGAGGACTAAGCCTGCCCAGTAAACGTGTGGTTAGGTAAACTGACCGCTCTCGACATGACCCCATTGGGTTGACTGGGCCGTAAAACCTCAACACAAACAAAAACGGCAGTATATATATGCTCGCCAGGATTCCCGACGATCCGATATATATTTAAGTAGAATGCTAGCTGCGTGTACACAACCAAAAGGATAATTCCCATGCGTTACATACAAATTTATACTACCTATGAATGTGTAAAAAATGTTGGATGAGTGGCAAACAGTGTAGACCCTGATCAGTCGCCGTATGCTGCACTGGTTCCTCAGACTTGTCTTTCCGAATACGTAGAGTAAGTACGGTAATTTGATCAAATCGAACCCCAACCTCAGAAATCATCCTGGATCCGGCGCATCTGGCCCATTACTATAAACACAGCCCCCCCCCCCCCACCCCCCCCCCCCCCCCACACACACACAGCTCCCCTCGGTTGTTGTACAGTGGAACCATCTTCTCAACACTAACCTGGCCCAGAGGTTATAAAACTTTTGCATTCTCCGCTGAGCACTCACTTTACTAACTGCAAATTCTTTCTTGCTAAACATACCTGCACATGAAAAAGGGACCACGGGGCCTGGAATCTTTCAGGTCGTTTATATGCACCTTTCATCATCAAATGCCATAAACCATGAAAAAGTGTTTTTATCACCTTTTAATCTCTTCTCAGATAACACTGTTGATGATGAGTTCAGATTTAACGACGCGGGTCACTTAAGTCAAAATGGTATATTAACTTGGTTCAGTATTGAAATGGTAAGTCATACATGCATGAAAACATGAAACTAAAACGAATATAGAAATTAAAAATAAGTTATGCTAACACTGTTGTTGCTTTTTAAACGCTCCAAGTAGAGAGAGAGAAAGAGAGAGAGAGAGAGAGAGAGAGAGAGAGATGACGGGTGGATCCAGATGGGAGTTCGGGAGAGGTGGGGCGTTCAGTCGAACCCCTCTTTGAATAGAATTTCATTTTCATGGGAATTTTGGATGATACATTTTGGATACTGTATTTACCCGGTATATTCGCACACCTAACTCGATACCTTGTACTTCTAATAAAATTCTCAAGTCCATGTTACTACCAGAGAATATGTCTAAAACTGCTGCACGAGTGGCAGTGTAGATCATGATCAGACGCTGCGTTCTCCGGTGTCTGATCTGGATGTAACTGTTTGCTCAGACCTGCCTGTCCAAACACTTAGGTAGGTCGGTAGTTTGATCAAATCGAATCCCTCCTCTCCTCAGAAATGCTGAACCCCTATAAAGAAGCCACTGACACTGATGTCTTTAATGTAGGGTTCAGCCTGTATCTCTTGAACCAGTGGATGAATGAACCCCTTCCCCACACCCCACTTTCTTTGTAACATTTCATAGATGGAGAACCATGGCCGCGCTCCTTGTTCCTTCTCGTATACCGTTTAAGCTTCGGCACGCTGTTAGTTAAATCAGACGATGGAAATTAGTGATTTTTTTTCACAGAAAAGATTTTTTTTTACAGAAAAAAAAACAAAACAAAAAAAAAAAAAAAAAAAACAACAACAGAAAACAACAACAAAAAAAAACAAAAACACACACACATAAAAAAAAACAACAACAAAAAACAAACAAACAAAGAAACATTGTGTTCCGACTGTCTGCATAAAATGTAATGTCTTATTTTCTGTGAAAAAAATAAGAAAGATGCTTTGAATGTTTTCTGCAGTTATTTATAGTTAGCAAGTTAACGTTTTAGCTTTCAACTTCCGGGCCACTCTAATGTGCTTGCGCGAAGTTAGGCTCCTGTTTTGAGCGGGCGGTTAAATAAACTAAACGTTTTGTAATTTATTTCTGTCTTTATGAAATAATAAAAGAAATGCATTACTGATGCAAAACTGTAGTAAACACCCATATTTCAGCTCGGTTCAGAAATTACGAGGAAGTTCACCTGATGAAGTTAACCGGTTGACCAGGTAATGCTCCATTGGTTGGTATTCACTCCCTGGTGATATTTTAATTACACTGTATAATTAACGTTCTGAACAAAATAAAACAATATGCTCACCTGTATCATACCGCACAAATCTGACGTGAACCCTATAATCAAAATCACATGATTTCTCACTACTTACAATCGGGAGACTTTAAACTCTAAACAACATGTATTAGTTTTCACAAAAGTCTTGGTCTACGCTTAGCACACAATAAATGGTTTTGTGTTTGTGTTGAGGTTTTACGGCCCAGTCAACCCAATGGGGTCATGTCGAGCGCGGTCAGTTTACCTAACCACACGTTTACTGGGCAGGCTTAGTCCTCTAAGCGGTTAACCAGTATTGTGCACATTCTTTCGCCAGAAACTGACAACTGCCCTTCTTGAATCAGCGGAAGGGAGAGAATGACCGTAGAAAATATATCATGATCAATCTCCACGAAAGAATGCTGCCGACCTCGGCGGGGGTTGAACCCGCGACCTCCTGGTCTCCAGTCGGACGGCGCATCCAACTGAGCCACCGAGGCTGGCTACAATAAATGGTATAAGATTGAAGATTTGCAGCAGTCTTCAATCAGCTTTAACATTTATTGTGTGCTAAGCTTTAACCAAGCTTTTGTGACAACCAATACTTGGGATGCGTTCAGTTGTGCAAAAAGATGGCGAACTTTTGCCGTGGATACCACCTAGCAGGCACATGACGTTAATACAACGTCGCCTCAACGTCGATACAACGTCATGACGCTGCATCGACTTTGAGCCGACGTTGTATGCCCGCTGGGCAGGACTTAATGACGACCGTCAACAGGAGTAGGAGTCCGGGGCAAAACACTAGCGAGTAACTTGCATTTCTAAACGCAGCCATGGTTATAACGATTTGAGCAGTCCATGGAAAATAGCATGGAGCCAGTTCATGATCTTTCATAAAGTGCTTCTGGAGTAATGGTAAACTCTTAAGATTGTCTACTCTCACAGGCGTAGACAGGGCGTAGACAAATATGCAGTTTAAGCATTCTGAACGTAAAGTAGCTTCTCACGTGTCATGCACCTGATATCAGGTGTCCTGGGCTCAGTTGTTCGAAACTAATGATGTCGTTAGTTAACGTATCGTTAAAACTTTGATCATTAAATATGGCATATACGCTAATATTTTTGCTGAAAATGTGAGTAGCTTTTGCATTTGCAAAAGCTATTCACATTTTTTCAGCAAAAATAACTGTGAACTAGATACTGTACTAACTAGAACAGTTAACATTTTGACCACTAACGAGCTCGTTAAGCTAACGATGCTTTGAACAACTGGGGCCTGAAAGGTTGCATACTTCAATATGTCAAATCTCACTTGAAAGCGAACTGAGTCAGTTCCAGCTGTCAACATCCATGTACCGTATTTACTGGTAGTCAAGCCTAAGCAAACAGCGTGGACCCAGACCAGATCCCACAGAGCCTATAATATGGTCCTATAATGTTTGCCATTCATCAAGCAATCTTAGGCAAATGATCAGGTAGTAAAATAAACTTGTTAAATACGACAGTTGTGATCAGGAGTTAAGGTGTCCCAAAATATAAATACGGTATACAGCAAAATCAGATAAACTTCTAGCTGAATATGAGCTGGTTGCTTTCCCGAGACTTCTTTGTCGGAATGTAAGCTGCTTACTTTTCTGGGACTTTGCTGTTGGAGGGTGCGCTGCATGTTTTTTCTGAGCCTTTACTGCTGGTATGTAAGTTGCTTACTTTTCTAGGACTTTGTTGTTGGAATGTGAGCTGCTTATGTTTTGGGGACTTTGTTGTTGGAATGTGAGCTGCACATTTTTCTGGGACATTGCTGTTGGTATGTGAGCTGCTTGTTTTTCTGGGACTCACTGCTGGAATGTGAACTGCATGTTTTTCTTCGATTTTGCTGTTGGTATGAAAGCTGCTTACTTTTCTGGGACTTTGCTGTTGGAGGGTGAGCTGCATGCTTTTCTGGGACTTTGCTGTTGGGTTGTGAGCTACATGTATTTTTTTTCTGTGGCTTTGCTGTTGGTATTGGAGCTGCTGACTTTTCTAGGACTTTTCTGTTGGAGTGAGACCTGCATGTTTTTTTTCTGAACCTTTGCTGTTGGTATGTGAGCTGCTTACTTTTCTGGGACTTTGCTGTTGGAGGGCGAGATGCACGATTTTCTGAACCTTTGCTGTTGGTATGTGAGTTGCTTACTTTTCTGGGACTTTGCTGTTGGAATGTGACCTACATGCTCTTCCGGGACATTGCTATTGGAATGTTAGCTGCGTGTTTTTTTGTTTTTTTTTCCGGGACTTTGTTGTGTGAATGTGAGCTGCATGCTCTTTTGAGACTTTGCTGTTGGAATGTGACCTGCATGCTCTTCTGGAACTGCTGTTGAAATGTGATCTGCATGCTATTCTGAGGCTTTGCTTTTGGAATGTGACCAGCATGCTCTTCTGGGACTTTGCTGTTGGAATGTGACCTGCATACTCTTCTGAGACTTGGTTGATGAAATGTGACCTGCATGCTCTTCTGAGACTCTGCTGTTGGAGGATGAGCTGCATTCTGTCTTGGGACTTTGCTGTTGGAGTGTGAGCTGCATGCTTTTGTGGGACCGCTGTTGGAATATAAGGTGCATACTGTTCTGCTAGACTTGAAGCTACTCGTTTATTTTTCAGCACCACTGCTGGTATACGTTGCATTTTTTTGTGGGGGATGCGTGGGAGGGAGGGGGGGGGGGGGCGCATTTGCTTTAAACAATATTTTATTCTTTCGGTTGCATAGATATCAAGTTCACAACATATAATTTGTCAGGATCAGGCGGTAAGCTTAAAGCTTATACATACGAGGGTGAGTCAATAAGTAACCAGCCTAACTTATTTCCGGTTGAGATCCACCTCTTCCTTTTCGATGTAATTGCCCTCTAGTGTGATGCACTTAGACCAACGGTGTTCAAGTGCCATAAGCCCAGAACTGAAAGTCCTTTCCATTGACCCACTCCTCAACTGCCGTCACGACTTCTTCATCAGACCGGAAATGAAGTCCACGGATATACTTTTTCAAGTTTGTGAATAGGAAGAAGTCGCTTGGAGCTAGGTCAGGCGAATAGGCAGGATGTGGTATTAATTCATACTCGTTTCGCTATACAGCATCCATTGCAACTTTGCAAGTGTGGACTCTCGCGTTGTCCTGTTGCAGCAAAACACCTTTAGAGAGTTTACCTCGGCGTTTTTCACAGATGGCGGTTCTCAGCTGGTCTAACAGGTTTGCATAGTACACTCCAGTTATTGTACTTCTCTTGGGTAAAAAATCCAACATAATAACGCCTTTTGCGTCTACTGTGGCCATCACCTTGCCAGCAGCTGGTTGCGTCTTGAACTTCTTTGGCCTCGGGGACCCAGGCCCTACCCACTGACGACTCTGGGCTTTATTCTCTGGCTCATAATAATGAACCCAAGTCTCACCTCAAGACGTAAAAGAAAACCATCTTTTGACCTAAAACGCTTCAACAAGGCGCTGCATACTGATGCTCTGGTTGCCATTTGCTTATCGCTAAGGATTTTGGGACCCAACGGGCTGTTAGCTTGCGCATACCTAAACGATCATGTAAGATTATTGAAACGCTACCATGTGAAATGCCTAATGCCTGCGCTATTTCTTCCACCTGAATTCGCCTATCCAGTGGGCGTCCAGACCTGGCTTCATCTTCTAAAGACGTTCTACCGCTTTGAATTCCCCTACCGAGAATTTAACCTGAGCATAAGATGGTGCAGAAGACCCATAAACATCGGCTAACTCGCAGTGTATTTCCTTGCCTTTTTTACCTTTTAAATACAAGTATCGAATTACAGCACGGTACTCAACTATAGATGAAAAGCATGCCTTTGCATCACTAGCCATGTTTGACATTCAATTTCTTATTAAAGAATGACTCAATACGCGAGCAATTTTGTACCTATGTATAAAACATATATTGAAACAAAGCATGAAAATCGTAACCGTCTCGGTCCATCGGAAATGGGATAGGCTGGTTATTTATTGACATGCCCTCGTATCATTCTCTGATTCATACAATAATGAATTATACATGTGTGAATGGTAGAACAGGATTTTGCTGTTGGAATGTGAAATGCATACTTTTCTGTGAGGTCTCTATTGGAATGTAAACTACAAGCTTTTTGTGGGACTTCAATTTTGGATGTAAACTAGCCACCTTGTATGCCATGGCTCACGTACTGCTGTACACTCTTGCTTGAAATTTAGCAGTTTAACCCTTATTATGTTTATCACTTAACCTATTTAAGTCGAGTGGACTCTTCTACCACAACTATTTGGACCAGTCTACTTCCAACAGCAGGGATTCTGGTTAGCTTTTATTATTACTATGTTTTATAGAAATTCCTGTATTGCAAACAGTGTAGACCGCAAACAGTGTAGACCCTGATCAGACACAGCATTCTGTGGCATCTGATCCGGGGCTGCACTGTTTACCAATTACTCTTTTAGGGGTCTCCAGATCAAAATGGATTAATTAAAAGATTTCAAATGAGTGATTATATTAGTTTCAAACTACTTAGTCTGCTACAATACCACTCACATTTTGCTCAGCAGCAAAAATCCTTTGCCGTGTAATGTTATTTTGATGACAAGTCTCAGAATTTAGTATAATTATGTAACATTATCAATTCTCCATAAAAAAATATGCACTTTCTTTGAATTTGTTTTATATGTTTCTGGCACGGTCAGGCAAAAGAAAGTAATCAGTAAAATTTGCAGTAACAGTGAGTTAACTTTTAACTCGGTTAACTTTTAATCACCTGCAGATCATTTTGGTCTGGGTGACTTGGTTGCACAGTTCATTCAGATATGTCTATTTTAATACACCACAATCTGTTTGTTTATAACGCTTTTGCTTGGACTCGTAGTAATAACCGTCTTAGCTAAACAACCGTGTTGTTAAGCTAACAAAAATGTATAATTATATAGAAAAATGACCATAGTTGTCATTTTACTATATAATCTATACAATTGTGATTGGATACAGAAGTAAGAGGTCCACCTTGAAACTGTTTTTTCTCTGAAACTGCCTTATGACGAACCGTACTGTAAAGAGATTACAGTGTTCTTACTGCATTTACCCTAAATATTTGAACCATCTTATAAAAAAGTGACAGTATACTAACTGCATTTACTCTAAATTTGAACCGTCTTATAAATACGTAACAGTTTACATAGCACATTTGCACTTATTAGAACCGTCTTATAAAGACATTACAGTGTTCTTACCCCATTCGCCCATTATATTTGAACCGTCTTATAATGGCCTAACAGTGCACTTACTGCATTTACCCAAAATAATTAACCGTCTTATAAAAGTGATTACAGTCTACTTAACCCATTCACACTATATCTTTGAACCGTCTTATAAAGAGGTTACAATGTACTTACTGCATTTACCCAAAATATTTTGAACCGTCTTATAAAGGGGTGACAGTGTACTTACTGCATTTACCCTAAACATTTGAACTATCTTATAAAGGGGTGACAGTGTACTTACTGCATTTACCCTAAACATTTTGAACCGTCTTATAAAGTGGTGACAGAGTACTTACTGCATTTACCCTAAACATTTGAACTATCTTATAAAGGGGTGACAGTGTACTTACTGCATTTACCCTAAACATTTGAACTATCTGATAAAGGGGTGACAGTATACTTACTGCATTTACCCTAAACATTTTGAACCATCTTAGAAAGGGGTGACAGCGTACATACTGCATTTACCCTAAACATTTGAACTATCTTATAAAGGGGTGACAGTATTGAACGATCTTACAAAGGGGTGACAGTGTACTTGCAGTTCCCTTAAACATTTTAAATCGTCTTATAAAGGGGTGACAGTGTACTTACTGCATTTACCCTAAACATTTGAACTATATGTATCTTATAGAGAGCTTACAGTATACTAACTGCATACCCTAAATTTGAACCTTCTTATTAAGAGGTTATAATGTACCTACCGCATTTACCCTTAACATTTTGAACCGTCTTATAAATAGGTGACAGTGTACTTACGGCATTTATCCTAAATATTTGTAGTGTCTTATATAGAAGTGACAGCATTTGCTCATAACATTTAAACTTGTCTTATTTACTCTAAATATTTGTGGTGTCTTACCGCATTTACTCTAAATATTTGCTCCCCTTTACTTTTTACTATATTAATCCTAAAACTTAAAGAAGTACTACCTGTTGATGTGCCTAAATTTGTTGGATAAAAGGCAGTGTAGACCCAAATCGGACCACGCATTCTGTGGCATCTGATCTGGGTCTACACTCTTTGCTCAGGAGTGCCTGTCCAAATAAACAGTGTTCATATCATAGCTTTAGTATGGCTTTTCATTATTGTGCTTGCTAAAGCTTAAAAAGTATTGAAATACATGAAAAATAATGAAAATTTGTTTATGGTTTAATTGCACAGTCCATCATCTTCACGTCATATTATGACAAGGTCTGGTTGTGACAGTGGGAAATGATGCCCTTTTAGAGTCATTAGTGCTGCCGCACTGCAATATCACGCCTTCGAAACGTGACATGACACTACTACTATAGTCCCATGCTGACATTAGTGCTACCAACCCCTAGCTCTTTTCCTAATGCTGTTTTGAGATTAACAGATTGTTTTAAAATTTTCAGGAACTGACCAAGTGATGTCGAATTACCCCTTGACGTTTCCGCGCTTTTTTTGATATTGAGCAAACAGTCAGAAATTAAGTTTATTTCTTCAAGAAGCTGTTTGAAAAAATTATGTTTTTCGGGCTGCTCTGGGTATCCATAATGGAGTTGCTATGGCGACCCGTATATCTGGTTTCCCTGGTCTGTTTTGTTTTATTTTTATAAATACTTAAGGATGAATAAAGTTTAATGCATACACAATTTCATGTATACTGGATGAAGAATATTAGAAATATAACAAAATTCTACAAACTTTCCGAACAACCCACGTACATAAAATAATAATAACAAAAAAGCAGTTTTCAAGAAAAATCAATAAGAATCCAGAGAAGAAGCTGCATACACAAACACGGATTTTAATACTGTTGCATGTTATATTTATTGAGGCTTTGCATATTTAATTAGGCTTTATGATATCATAAATTCTCATTAAATATTCAATATAGCAGCATTCATACGACCAAGTTTGAATTTTTCAAATCCTGATTGGTATAACTTCTTATCTCTTGTCCTGCTGAACCTGTATATGCTGCCTTTGCAAACAGTGTGGATCCAACAGATCTGGATCTGCACTGTTTGTCATTATGTGAATTTGTATCAACAATCTGGACGAAGTAAACGGATTGGCTGAAAATTAAGACTAGGCGTGGCATCTTAATTTATTCAGCAAAGCAAGAGTTATTATTTATCTGAGACTTTATGGCCCCCATATCTATCCCGTTCCCTGACGCAACATTGAGCATATCTTCCATTTCTGCATCAATGCACACGGACCCTGCTATCAGCATGGCTTACGCTGAACCGCGATTCATCGCTGGAAATCACGTAATGCCACTGACAACGGGTTCAGTGCAGGTGACGTTGAGCCCATAACAACCTAGCAGCCCTGTGGCGGCCAGTGAGAAGTGGACCAGTGTACGGTCTACGAGCTCAAATAGGAATGTTGTTTTGCCTAAGACGGTTTCGGATTGTTTGGGCGTTTACCCCAAGTTGTCGAGCAGTTGCCGTTGCTGGTAAAAACGGGTACGCAAATGCATCAGCGTAATATAGCAGTCGCCCTGTTGCGGACGCAACCAGTGACTGCAAACCTGATATTGAGGTTATGTATAGACTGACGACAGCATGCAAAATATTGTGCAACTTCATTTACCACTGCGCCCGCCTGAAGCATACCAATGGCCTGGTTACGTTGATTTTCAGAAAGACGTGGCATTTCTGTACAACGTCGATGAATGAAACAAAGGACCATTTGCATTTTGTAATGGCAAGAGGCCTACTGAGAGAACGATTCCTGGAAGTACTCAAGCAAACACAAAACCATGCTTTTTCAGTACCTAAATGTTTCTTCTTAAGTCCCTGTGGTTTTATTTTCTACTTTTCATGCACGTTCTGTGAAAACTTTATAATCGAGTATTTGTACTGGTTGTGACATTTAACATTGTGCCTATGGCGAAAATAACAATCCCAAACCACATAATATGGATATTTCATTGAGTCCTACCCTCTTAATCAAATTCTTTCTCATACTTATTTAATTGAAAAACATATGTTCATCATAAAATCACAATTTAATCGTGGTTAAGAGGGTAGGAGTCGACAAAAAATAACATTATCCGAAGATTTTCACACATTTATTTCAGACACTACTTAGTGTTTCGCACTCACCAGAGTTTTGTCAATCGGTTGTTTCCTCTAAAGGGTAAACCGTCGTTGTAATAAACATTTTTTCAATGTATTTACTTATTAAAAGGCATGTGTTTTGGATTTTAGTTTATTTTTGGCTGTCAAAATACATTTTTCCTGGAATATTATAGACTTTGGAAGAGAAAAGTTAAACAAGCATTTTCTTTCTAAATCTGCTAATTCTAACAGATGTTTTAAGTGCTGTTACAGACAGCATGCAACAAACAATATGCAATCAATTAGCTTAACAAACTGGGGCTTAAAATTGAACCTTGAAGACCTTCACAAAAATGAAACATACATTTTGAGATTAATTTTGTAGTCCGAAACTGTGAGTTAATGTCACAAGCTGAATAAGACTGAGTTCCAGGCTTCTTTTTCTACTCTAGCATAACAGAATCTTTGTCTGGAATATGTTCCAACCTGAATTATTGGTTTGGACTTATTTTGTTATGTATTTATGTAAGTAGTTCCCATCAGTGAAAGGAAACACAAGTTATCGATATTGCATTAAATTTCAACAACAACATATTTTCGTTCTTCTCAACCTTCTGTGCTTTTATCAGTGAACGTTATCGTTTTTGCCTTAGTTTTTAACAACAAAGTATTTTGTTCTTCTCAATCTTCTTTGCATTCCCTGTTCGGAGTGAATTAGCATTCCTTCTTAAGGGTACCAGTTAGATCTTTATTTTGGAACTGTCAAGAGATTGTTGCATTGTGTAATAAGTCATCCGCTGTTTCTCTCAGAATAAAACTCCCTTCTTTCCATATACACATATATTGTTTCCATATACACATATATTTGTATTCTTTCTACATACACATATATTGTGGAGTGACTTCATTTTCAAGTGCAAATGCAAAATACACCAAGTTCATTGCTTTATAACGTCTGGTTTGGTTTTTCATGTCCTTTGAGGGTTTGACACTGTTTTACTTAATCAAATTAAACGAATAAACGGTTTACCTTATTTCTGCATTGAATCTATCCTGTTTTATCAATCTGAATATTCTTTGTTTCATATCCTTGTGACACATATAGCATTCAATCGTGTATTCTTTGTTTGAATTTTTAGTCTAGTTTTTCAACTCTTATGGAACATTTATTGACTTCTGTTTAATGAAGTACATAGATATGCATTTTATATTATATAATTTTGAATTTTAAAGGCTTTAGTGTGTACGATTGCACAAACATATGATTCCATATTTTGATTTATTAATGGGAGGATGTTGCATGATGACATCTGGTTCAATTCAAGTATGTTTTTTTTTTTTTTTTTTTTTTTTTTTTTTTTTTTTTTTTGAATTTTTAGCACCGGCGTTTTCATATCCTTAAGTTTCATCTTTAAAACAAAGAATATGGTGAGCTCTTTTATGGAGTGCCAATCAATTCTAGCCATTTTCTATATGGGTTGAGAATACTTCTAGTATTTTGCTGAATAGCTATATCATCTCTGATTCTTTCCTTATTTTGATTTTTAAACTTCTCTGTTCATTCTCCTTTTTCTTGCTCTTTCACTGGTTTGTCTGTGTTTAGCCCATCTTATCTTTATGTCCATGCTGAATCCTTTAATTTTTCTCTGTAGCGTAAAAAGGCTAGAAACAGGAACCGTTTTAATAAAAAAAAAACCCTCTCAAAACGACAGTTCATCTTTTTTGTTGAGTTTTGAGAGCATGATTTTGAGTAAGATTTTTATCAATTCCTGCTCGTCGCTCTTCTTTTGAGTTTCAAAAAGAATATTTCCTGTTTTATACTTTGATTTTTAATTTAGCAATATTTTTATTGATCTAATGTGGGTTCTATTTTCTTGTTGTCTCTTATCTTCTATCCAATGTTTATATTATCTTTTTCTTCATCTCTATTGCATGCTAGTGTGCACATTTGAAATAAAAATGATATACACTTTTATTTTTTCTTGATTCTGCATTAACTTGTTGTCTCGTATCCACTGCAACCTTTAGTGGCGCTCATATTCCTCTCTGTATGAGTGAAACAGGGACCATGTGATGAGATTGTTATCTCGCTGTTGAGAGGACGGAATGTCTGCGGAGCTTTAGACCCAATACACAACTTCGATGACATTTTCTTCACTGGTGAACTGCGGCATTGGATTAGCAACCCAGATGTCAGGAGAGACCTTCCTTATGGTTAGCCCTGGGAAGGTGAAGATCTTGGCATAGAGGTAGACATACTGAAACGATAGACCTACTGAAATCCCACATTATGTGCTGAATGGTGTATCACACATTTTGTGTTTATTGATGGAGCTGTTGAAACTATGCTGAGATCTATGGAGGGAAGCGGGAGGGATAAATATCCTGGCCTTGTTGCCCCAGTCGTGCTGAGAACGCGGCCCAGACCTGAATGTGGGGTAGATAACCATTGTCCCCGTATGGAGCCTTCTTCCTCTTCAAACACCCATTCAGAACTTCGTCTGTTTAAGTTGCAAAAAAAACTGTAAAACAATCAAAGCCAGCCCGTCCTCTCAAGGACATCAGTAATCAAGATATGCAAAGCTATATTAAAGAAAAGTATAGATATACTGATGACTTTGCTTTTACAAATGAGATATGTAACTAATGCCGGCAACAATTTTACCATACACAGCGTAAAGCAAAGGGTACTGACAATAACAACAATCAAGCAGCTGAGCCTTTAAATGAAATGATGTGTCAGATTCTAACCCTGATGCAGAAAACCAAAATGATCAACCAACATCTGCTGAATTAGCTGGTCCCTCAAGCCCAAAGAACTTTAAACTGTCAATTCCCAAAACAAGCTCCTCAAATGCCAAATGCCTGTTCTGTGATAAAAGAGATAATCTAATACGCATAAACAAATGTGTTCCACCAAATACTTTTGTTGATCAGGGTAGTTGTATACCTGCTGGAGCTAGATGTTGTAAAAGGCACATTCGCAATTATAATATTGTCTGTGTGGATCATACAAAACTGAAAATTACATCCAATGAATCCGCGCTAAGTTCAGGTGACATTAAAGATCTTTTAAGTAGCATTCGACAAGAAGTTCATAAAAAGAAATGTGTCCTAGATTTTGATGATCCTACTGCTTTAAACGATAATGACTACTATAATCTCACCGGAATCACTAAAGAACAATTTCAGGATCTAGCTAAGTATCTTGTCGCAGTGAACAATTGACCAAATAAGAAAATGTTTAGTTCCTCTTTTATGTAAGCTTTGAACTGGTATGTCACACAAAGTACTACAGACCATGTTCCAACTGCCATCAGCAAGCTCTGTGTCAAGAGCACTTAAAAGTGCTAGAAAAGCACTAATGAAACACTTTTTTTCCCGATATCTAGGATTTCAACATATGTAAAGAGATGTTTTCATTAAAGAACACACAAGATCTCTTGTACAGGAAGTTCTTGCCGATGGTGAAAAGGTGGCAGCTATTGTCCTTGATGGCACATACTTGTACATAGAAAAGAGCTTCAATTACAGCTTTGAAAGGCAAACATATATTGGACGTAAACGCAGGTCGATAATAAAGCCAATGATGGTGGTAGGAACTCATTGCTATATTCTGAGTGTCTTAGGGCCTTATCTTTCTGACGGTAAAAATAATGATGCCTCTATTATAAAGTCAATGACGAAATCTAATACCGAATAAATGTTGACCTGGTTACAAAAAGGTGATTTATTTATTGTTGATCGTGCCTTTCGGGATTCGATAGAAAAGTTAGAAAGCTTAGGGTTCAGAAGTGAAATACCAGAATACTTAAGCAAAGGCCGAAAAAAAAACAACAAAACACACACACACACACACACACACACACACACACACACACACACACACACACACACACACACAACGGACGACTGGTTACTAAAGTACGTAAGGTTGTTGAATCTGCAAATGGGCGAATCAAAAAATGGAAAGCCCTAGAAAAAGTTATGCCAAACAGTTAGCTTCACTATGCTGGCGACTATGTTCGCATTGTGTGTGCAGTTTGCAATGTCTACCGCCCACCCCTTGTAGCCAGTTCTAACGCTGATACAGCGCTTGCTGAAAAACTTATGAAGGTGTCCAATCATCTGCAGAAAAAGGTTTTAGATGAAAAACTTGCTACTAGAGGAGCCGTATGGCAGAAAATGGGAGTAGAGGCACTTGAAGACTTTCCAAAGCTATCAGACAGTCAACTGCGAGACTTAACATAAGGTATTTACCAAATCAAGCAGGCAAAATCATACACACAAGAACATATGTCAGCGGAAGGAAAATATGAGTTCAACGTTCATAAAGAAGAAACTGGTCTGATATGTATGAGAATACAGTCTCGTCATTGCTTTTTCAAATCCTATTTGTTATGGGTCTCATATAATGCAGGGGACGGTGATGAAACTATAACTGGCTGGTTCTGCCACTGTAAAGCCGGTGCACGAACTGCTGGCTGCTGTGCACATATAGCATCGGTGCTCTGGTATCTTGGATATCAACACCACAGTTCAGATGAATTGCCTTCTGGTTCAAATCCAGCAGAGCTTTTTCTCAATGCCGCAGATGAGGACTGGGATTCGGAAGATGATGACGAGACTTCAGTATGAGTTCTGGAAACTCAGCTCAGCTCTGTCATACATGCACAGTCTAGCAGTGACACAAGTTCTTAAATAATGTATATTTTTATCATATTGAATTCTTAACTCCTTGTTCGTAAAAAATTCTTACTTTATATTTTATTTGTGACACTCTACTTATGTAAATGATATTCTTACACCATATATGTTTTTTTTTAATTTGTAATATATATAGTCTTTTTAAACGTATTGAAACCCTGTAGTGTATGGTTTGGTGTCTCCTTCAAACCACTTTCCTCTACAGCCATGAATATATCTATTGAAATTATTTCAATTAGAAACAGTTTCTTGAACTAACAATCATTAGTATCTAGTGTGCGCTTGCATAAACGTATTTGTGTCTGGTCTAACATATTTGCGCCTGGCCAGATATATATTAGTGTACTTTAGACTAATAGACTTGTGATACATAATCGAAAAAATAGCAATGTTTGTCTTATCTCCACTAAGAATAGTAAGTAGCCAGCGGTTTGCACACCTTTAAAATAATAATAAAACACATGATAATCAATAAATATCCTGGTTACGGCACCAAAAAACGGAAAGTGTGTTACCAGAGTAAAACAAAAATATGTATTTATAGATTAGGTATATTTATACTAGATGTCTTATTCAGCTTTTATAAAATAGTCGTATTGGTTTGACCGTTTTAGCAGACAATTTATAAGAATACTGTTGGTCATGTGATAGGTTCATAATAAATTCTACCGTGAACTACTCTAAAATTATCAATAAATGTATTTTATTGTATTTTCAAAAATGTGCATGTGATTATTGATACAAAACTCTAACATTATATCAAGTATTTCTGCATTTCAACGGTAAAATCAGATTTCTACCCAACAGTGAATCAACAAGTCACGTGACTATGCATGGCGTCGTTAATATAAAACTGCTCTCATGTGAAGGTGGTTATACAGGGCTGTCTTGCATATCAAGCTCATGAATATCCATCGTGGACCAAAATACCTTTAAAGTGCAAGTTGTTCTTTTTTTTTTCTTATCGCTGCTACACAGTGAGTGTTTATCTGTAAGAATGGGTACATGAAGTGAATGGAAATTTACCACAGCATGGGGAGAGTTGAAAACTGAAACCTAAGCTCGGGTTCCTCGTGCGCAATTCACCAGAGCGAGACTATTGCCATTGTCTTATGTATTGATTGGTTTATGATTAAATGTTTGTGTTGAGGTTTTACGGCCTAGTCAACCCAATGGGGTCATGTCGAGCACGGTCAGTTTACCTAACCACACGTTCACTGGGCAGGCTTAGTCCTCTAAACGGTTAACCAGTATTGTGCCCATTCTTTCGCCAGAAACTGACAACTGCCCTTCTTGTATCAGCGGAAGGGAAAGAATGACCGTAGAAAATATTTCCTGATCAATCTCCACGAAAGAATGTTGCCGACCTCGGCAGGGGTTGAACCCGCGACCTCCTCGTCTCCAGTCGGCGGCGCATCCAACTGAGCCACCGAGGCCGGCTATGATTAAATGTACTTCTAGGGTTTCTATTATAAAGCAAACGCATATAAATCGGTATAATACCATGTAAAGTTTTCATTTTTACTGAGTATACTGTAAGAATATATCTACAATGGCATAATGAGTCTGCTGTGTTTAACTCTAAGCGCTCTGGGTAAAATTTTCATCAGACAACATTTTCAAATGTTTTGCTTATTTTTCCCAGGAAACAGGATCTGATATTACATGCAAATTGTCTCCAATGGAGAAAAACTGAATGAAATGTCAGATCCCGTTTTATGGGAAGAATAAGGAAAATGTTATCAATTTGTCTTTTGCTGAATTAGCCCAGAATGGTAAAGATTAAATGAATACACATTACAACAACAACACTCAGAATCAAATTTATAAATATTTACAGTGAGTAATCTTGCCTAAAGTTACAGCAAGTCGTCTTGTCCAACTTTACATTGAGTCACCTTGCCAAACTTTACAGTGTGTCATCTTGCCCAACTTTACAGCAAGTCATCTTGCCCAACTTTACAATCAGTCACCTTGCCCAACTTTACAGCGAGTCATCTTGCCCAACTTTACTGTACATTACAGCGAGACATCTTGCCAAACTTTACAGCAAGTCATCTTGCCCAACTTAGCAATGAGTCATCTTGCCCAACTTTACAGCAAGTGATCCTGCCCAACTTTACAGCGAGTCATCTTGCCCAACTTTACAAGTCATCTGCCCAACTTTACAGCAAGTCATCTTGCCCACCTTGCCAACTTCTGCACTGATTACAGATTCAGAGACAGTTTCATCGGTTCAGAATACACAACTGACTTGATAGCAGCACAGCGAGTCAGCATTCCCCAAACTGAACCAAGCATTTTTTTTTTAAAGTCTGTCTACTATAAAATATACTGAACCGAAAAAGAAACGCAACTCCAAATTTAAATGTGAATATTTGCAGAAATATTCAATTTTGCAGAAAATCGATTTAACGACACAATTGAGTAATCATTCCTGAATGTAACCACCATAGAGTTTAATTTCCATCGAGACTGTGTGGCACAGAAGTCCGTTTTGTCAGAAAAGTAGTCATTTCACAACTTCAAAAACACAAGCAGTTAATAGCGAGCATGCCCTCCATTAGCATTGTGTCCCGCACGCACACGCCTGGTCATGGACAGGATTAAACGATTGGATTGATCTCTGCTTGGGGAATTGCATTCCACTCCTGCATGAGCGCGAGACGTAGTGTTTGAAGAGTTGTTGGCAGCTGCGCGGGGTGGGGGTGGGGGGGGGGGGAGTTACGAACATGCCTATCGAAGATGTCCCACAGATGCTCTATAGGAGAGAGATCCGGACTATACGGAGGCCAGTGCATCACCTTGACGTTGTTTTGTTGAAGAAACGCCATGCTGAGCCTTGCTACATGCGCCCGAGCGTTATCCTGTTGAAATGTAACGTTGTGCTGGCGTACAAATGGCACAACCACCGGTTGTACATTACGTCAACATAACGCTGAGCCGTTAAAGGGCCATCGATGAATACCAGGGGCGTTCTATGACCATAAGATATGCCAGCCCACATCATTAACGCACCACCTCCAAACCGATCACGTTCAACCAAGAAATTGTCACCATAACGCTCTCTGTTATGCCTATACTCACAATGACGGCCGTCAGCTCTGTACAACAAGTACCTGGGCTCATCAGAAAACATAACGTTACGCCACTGATGAAGATGAAACAGGTTTGGCCTATGTTGTGTGAGCCACGCCATTCTAATCTGACGTCGTCGTGGTGTTAATGGCATACTAACGTACGGATGACGAGGACGTAAGCCAAACTCTTGAAGGCGATTCCTGATAATATCTGCACTTATTCGATTGTTGTGCGTTCCTGGTGTCACCTGAGCCGTTTCTACGGCTGTACGGAACCGATTACGAAGATGGGATAGACACATGTATCGTTCCTGTCGACGTGTCGTGATGCGCGGACGTCCACTTATGGGCCTGTCATTTATCGTTCCCGTCTGTCGTAGACGTTGGTACAAACGAGTTATAGTCGATTTACTCACTTGGAAGTTCCTGGCGATGACAGCCGGAGACGTCCCGCGTAGCAGCATTTGGACCGCTACGTTACTTTGATCTTGCGTCAAGTGTACATGTTCCGTAGAAAAATTTTACCGGACTTTTGAAACCCTAACTCCAGGTAACACAATATGCCAATATGACGAAGTTGCTGTAAACATTTAATGTACTGCACGAGAAAATATTGAAAACAACGAATTGCCAACTGGAGAGATTAGTTGTACAGATCTCGCCCAAATGTTTTCTGCATAATAAAGTTTGAAAAGGATGAACGTAAATCACATAATCAATTTTCTGTCAACCTTGTGTTTGCATGAAAACATTTTGGGTTAAAAAGTTTCTTTTTCGGTTCAGTATATTTTTTTTTATCTTTCCCTGGAAACAGGATTTGACATTTCAGGCAAATTGTCTCCAACGGAGAAACTTTTTGCATAAAATGTCAAATCCTGTTTTTTGGGTAAGATAAGAAAAATATCAAATTTGTCGTCTGCTGAATTTGTCCAGAGAGTGGTAACGGTTAACTGATGACATTCATTGAGACACATTACTCAAGAGCAAATTTATAAATCTTTACAGCAAGTAATTTTGCCCAATTTTACAGCAAGTCATCTTGCCCAACTTGCCAAATTCTGCACTGATTAACCCTTGTCCTGCTGAATAAATTGCCACGCCCAATTCTAATTTTCAGCTAATTATACGTGGCAAAAGAAGTTAGGGATATTTGTATGTACGGTGAAATAAAAAGAAACTAAGACATATCTGAAATCTGAAATTGATATATACTGAAAGGAAAAAGAAACGCAGGGTAAATTTTATTCCTAAATTTCATTCAAGTTTGAAAAAGTTTGTTAAATATTTTACTATGATTACAAAACGGTACATGTATGGAACAAAAGTTCCAAATTTCATTGGTTTGTGATCAACAAGTCTCGAGTTATTGAAGTTCATTGGTAGCTAACCCCCAAATCTTGAAATCAAAATCAAACTGAAAATCAATATCGGGTGTGCCCCCCTCTTGCTGCCCTAATTCTCCTTTGGATAGAGTTAACCAAAGCATTGACAGTTCGCACCGGGATGTTATTTCATTCATCGATCAACGCATTCCTTAGTTGTGCGAGAGTTGCGGGGGGATTTCGGCGCTTCCTAACCCTTCTGTCCAGCTCATCCAACATGTGCTCTATTGGGGTCAAATCTGGACTGTACGGTGGCCATGCTAGTGGTGCGATGTGATTGTTTGCCAAGAAATCCTGACAAACTCGGGCAACATGTGGTCGGGCATTGTCCTGCTGCAGAATCAGATTACGTTGTTGCATAAGCGGGACTGCAACAGGACGCAAGATCTCATCCCTGTACCTTACTGCGGTCATATTGCCCGCAACAATAATCAACTGTGATTTTATCCCGTGAGCAATGCCTCCCCAGACCATAACGGAGCCACCCCAAACCGATCCCGTTCGACAACACAGGCGTCGGCAAAGCGTTCTCCGCGACGTCGGTACACACGACGTCGACCATCTGCGCGATACAGTGAACCTAGACTCGTCCGTAAAAAGAACTCGTCGCCACAGCCTCATCGGAAATAGCCTGGGCGCATGCGCCGTCAACCACGCCATACGACGCAACCTACGTGCCTGGGTCAGAGGCAGACCAACGTATGGACGACAAGCTCGAAGACCAATCTCACGCAATCGACTTCCAACAGTCTTCGGAGAAATTTGTCGATTATGCGTACCTACTGTATTAAGGGCAGTTTCGGTAGCAGTGAGATGACGATTCCACAAATGTGCCAGACGGATTGTCCTGTCTTGACGTCGCGACGTCACGCGTGGACGCCTAGACCGCGGTCGGTCTGCTAAATGCCCTGTCTCCCTTAAACGTCTAACAAGACGTTCAGTTGTTGAGACGTTAACCCCAAAATGATTGGCAACTTGCTGTTGCCTCTGACCCTGCATCAGCAACGCAATTGCCCTATCCCTCTGAACATCACTCAATCGTACCATGATTGAAAAAAAGTTCAAAGTAGCGTAAAAATGAAAAGAAAAATCGGTAAAAGAATCGAAGAGCGTTGTGTATCGCTGAAGTGTACCAAATGGTGTGAGGAAATCTTGTGCTGAAGGTTTAAACATGCTTGTTTTGCACGAAATTTTGGCTTTCCGTAATTGTCTGTGCAATGCACTGTGTAGTGCAAGGTTGAATGATTTCATACACTGGGTAGATAGCACATCGACCAAAGACTCGTATACCCGCGGTTCACATTCACAGGACAATCTGTAAAAGTGTATGGCTATAGTAAACACCGTAAAAAATGGTTAAAATAAGAAGGAAAAAACTCTACCCTGTGTTTCTTTTTCCTTTCAGTATATTTGATTACATCATTTCATTTACAGACAAAAATCCATCCGTCGGAATCTGTAGCACTAGATGTGAATGAGAAAATTTGTATGGAAGATCACTAGGGTCACCAATAAAACCTCAAAATCTGTCAATATCGCCCAAAGCTTGGAGCGTTCTTGGTCGTGGAACTCACTGTCGTACACGCTGGCCGAGAATGTCCCAAACATGCTCGATTGGCGACAAGTCAGGGAATCGAGCAGGCCAATCGAGATGATCCACATTGTTCTGCTGCAGGAACTGCTGTACTATCCTCGCCCGATGAGGTCTTGCTTTGTCATCCTGCAGCACTACGTGGTGTTGTTGAACAAAATGCAGAACCGGCTGTTGCACTTCATTGATGTAGCGTTGGCCTGTGAGAGTTCCGTTAAGCACAAGCAGCTCTGTACGGGAACAAACAGATATGCCGCCCGATACCATAGGACTTCCTCCTCCATACCGGTCATGTTCAACAATGGCGCAGTTCGCGTACCTCTCACCTCTGCGACGCCAAACGCGACGTCGTCTGTCAAGCATATCCAGCAGAAACCGTGACTCGTCGGTAAAGAGTACAGTCACCCATTGTTGGTTAGTCCATCGACGATGCTGCCTTGTCCATGCTAGCCTGGCTTGTCTATGTCTCTGGGAAAGTGGCACCCCAACGTAAGGTCGCCGAGCTCTAAGTCCAGCGCTGTGAAGTCAATTCCGCACAGTTTGAACAGACACTCTTGCTCCAGTTCTTGAGAGATGTTCGCGCAGTTGTTCGGCGCTTACTGATCGTGATCTCAAGGCTAACGCACGCAGGAACCGATCCTGGGCTTGCGAAGTAGACCTCGGGCGCCCACTTCGACGTCGATCTAACGTGCTGTTGGTTTGTACCAACCGAGTTCGTAGGCGGCTGATCACACTCTGTGAAACACCCAAACGTCTAGCAACTTCGACTTGCCTCATGCCAGCTTCGCGCATTCCAATAGAGCGTAAGCGCGCGTCGTTTGGCAGATGTCGACGTTGTGGCATTTTAACGCTAGTAGAACAGATGTTGTCAATACTAAAGCAATAGATTTGTTAACCAGAAATTTGTTCACTTTTGAAAGGATTAGCGCCCAAATTCAGGTGATGAGCAAAGCTCACTGGTGAAACTTGAGCATTGTGTATTTGTGACATTTTTCACTCAACCCTACTGTTGTATGGTGCATGTTTTTTTGTTGTTTTTTTTTGTTTTTTTTTGTCTCTGTACAAGAGAGTGAACTGATTTCAGTTCTACAAAATTTATTGATATTGAATAAACTTTATTATTACACCATAATATAATAGACTGGATTAATACCCGTTATACATTTTACTCAAGAATAAGAATATCCCTAACTTTTTTTGCCACGTATAGATTACTTAATCCAGGTTTTTGAAACAAATTCACATACTTAATGGCAAACAGTGCAGATTCAGATCAGTTCTGGATCTACACTATTTGCAAAGGCAGGGTATATCTGGATTCAGCAGGACCAGGGTTAAAGATCAGAGATTATTCCATCAGTTCAGAATACACAACTGATTTGATAACAGCACAGCGAGTCAGCATTGTTCAATTTGAACCAAACATGCTACAAGAAATAAAGTCTGTTCCACAGGTCAAGAGCTGGTTCCCTGTGGATGCTCTGTCCAACAAGATATGCCAGTTTGTGAGCATACTGGCATGGAGCTGGTAACTTAATGGTGCCCTGGAAAAAAACAAAAATAATATGATGAGCAACATGGAAAAAATGTCGTATGTGACAGTGCTCCAGCTTGATTTTAAGGGCAGAGGGGTGCTGGGTAGGGCACTTTTTGTGCAGTCTTACAAAAATGAGGGCACATGTCGAGGGTTGAGCGCAAGACTAGTGTAAGTCAGATGGTTGTTTTTCCCCAAACCTAATCTCCTCACCATGAAGGCGTTATGAAGATTACAACATTTCTTTCTGTAAACAATGCAAATTTAGGTGCCATTGCTCGTATGAGAAATGGCACCTAAATTTGCATTGTTTACAAAGGGGTCCAAGTTGCCCCTAAACAAGGGTTTCAAAAATATGTTTGAGTTACTATAGTCTTGCGCTCAACCCCCGATCTGTCATGTGATGTGCTTTGTATAAAGATGTGTTACAAAATATAATCCAGGGCAAATGTGTCATATGATGTGCTTTGGTTAAAGATATGTAACAAAATATAATCCAATTCCACAATAAATGCCACAAACTAGAATACATATAAAACTGACTTTTAATCCTTAGCACTCAGAGTAAAACTTTCAACAGACCACACTGAAATATTTTTGCTTTTTATTTTTATTTTATTTATTTTTTTTTTTGACATTTCATGCAAATTGTCTCAAATGGTGACAATATGCATGAAATGTCAAATCCTCTTTTCTGGGAAAAATAAGCAATATACAATTGGTTTACCCTGCTGAATAAGCCCAGAGAGTGGTAAAGGTTAAATATTGGTAAAGTCTTTTTAAATTTTGGTCTGGTTTTTATGAAACTTTCACTGAAATGTAGGGTTTGGTGTATGGAATTAAAATAAGGTAGATGACAGCTTTAAAAGAGCAGAAGGGTGGCAGGAAATGGCAAGAGGGGTGGCCCACCCTTCTGTATAGGGCTACCTTAAGCACTGTGTAAACAGCGAAGGTACTGATGAGCATGTGTATTCCTGCAGTCTGATCTGGACATTCTGTATTTGTATACCCTGTAAGCATTCTTTATAAATCTACAGCGGGCCGTTATCGGCCCGTCAGGGTAGCTGACGGGCCGATAGCGGCCCGCTATAGATTTATAAAGAATGCTAGCTAGGTACATACATGTATATACACTACAACCTCTGTATAACACGGTTTGTTATAGCACAGTTTTAGATATAACATGGTTCAAAGAGGGATTCCAAAAATGTATCGATTATACTGAAAAATGACCATAAATGGTCATTTTTCAATATGATCTATACATTTTTGTTTGGATATAACACGTTTGTTTAACTAACACAGTTTATGCTATGGACCCCAACAATAGTGTTATAAAGAGGTTGTGGTGTACTACAGTAGCCATTAATCCTGTAAGCTGGCAACAAAGGCCCTAATCATACTGCACAAAAGCGCAGGCTGATCAGGGCCTGTGCTGTCTGCAAATTGTATAGGGAGCCATTTCGTGCATTATGCATCATATTGGAAATAGCATGATAAGGCCATCCTTAAAATATTCTTTGTTTGCTGTGCTCATACTCAACAATTTCAGAATGGGAAGGTAGGTAGGTCAACATTTTTTTTTTATTTATTTACTTTTTTTTTTTTTTTTGAATCAGACATAATTTTTCTTTTACTGTAGCTAGTATATAGTTCAAAATGCTGTCCAGGAAGATATAAGATTTCAAAACACTGACTGCAACCGAAAATAAAGTTCATGATAAAGAGATTGTAGTGAATGTAAATTTGTCTACTGTAGGCCCACCATAAAAATCTCCAGAATGGTGAAAAAATGTTTTGGGTAGGGCCAATTTGGTGGGTAGGTAGGCGTACAAACAACAATTTTTTAAGGTCGGCCTAACAAGTAGCCACATGTGATGATAGTGATTTGAGCTTCTTCATGGGAAAAAAAGCCATTATCGTAGAATGCGAACAGCAAAGGTTCAGGCGAGCCCAACATCCATGAAGTCTCACCAGAACCTATGCTGTTTGCTCACCTAAGTGATAGGCAATGGGGAAACCTCTACCATAGAACTAGGCATGGTGTCGCTGAGGGGCTGGGCCTGCACACTGAAAGGTAGTCCAAAGAGCCTTTTTTTCCTGGGACATGGCTCATTTGATGTTTTACATCCCTTTCAACATTATTTAAGTCATATAGGGATGATGACAGGCTCTATTCAATGTGTCGCAGTCTGAAAATATTTTTTTCTATAATTAACCCTTGTTGAGCTGAAAAACTGAAGATGCCATACCCATCTCTAATTTTCAACCAATCAGATTACTTGATTCAAATTGTTGATAAAAATTTACATACTTAATGGCAAACAGTGCAGATCCAGATCAGTTGCCTTCTTGCAAAGGCAGGGTATATCCTGGTTCACCAAAAAAGGCAATCTGTTACACTGGATTTTATATGTGGCCAGGTCCCTACCTGTTTATGATTTCCTTTGACTGGGAAGTAAGAGTTCCCTCCCCAACTAACCCTGTGATACAAGTGAAATTTAATCAAGCTTGGCCAACTAGCCTTCGAGATATTTTGTTTGGAATTATGAATGATGATAGATATTTGCTAAACTTAAAGTTTTGGTAAAAAACAAAAAAATGTTTCCGAAACATTTAGAAAATATTTTGAAAATTTGAATAAACAATCACATGAATAGGGTCCATCGAATACTGGTTAACCGCTTAGAGGACTAAGCCTGTCCAATAAACGTGTGGTTAGGTAAACTGACCATGCTCAACATGACCCCACTGGGTTGACTGGGCCGTAAAACCTCAACACAAACAAAACTCAAACCACCCCAAACCACCATAAACCACACCAAACCACTATTGATAAGATAATATATACATGTACAATATAGGTATATTTATACATATATTGTATAGGTATATACATATAAAACAGGGTTAAGAGGATGAGATATACAGTATATGTACCTGATATATATGATTTTCTGCCATTTCGTGCCAGGGAGACAACTTTTTGTGTTCCTGTATACTATCCTGCAGACAGCCCTTCTGAAAGAGGTCTACTCTATATGTAAATAATCTGCTCCCAGAAAAGGGGTCTACCTCTAGGGAAAGAATCTGCTCCCAGAAAAGGGGTCTACCTATAAGGAAAGAATCTGCTCCCAGAAAAGGGGTCTACCTCTATGGAAAGAATCTGCTCCAAGAAAAGGGGTCTACCTATAAGGAAAGAATCTGCTCCAGAAAAGGGGTCTCTTCTATATGGAAAGAATTTGCTCCCTCTGGGAGCAAATTCTTTCCTTATAGAGTAGACCCCTTTTCATAAAGGGATTAAAACAATTTTGATGGCGTTATCTCCCTTGAAAGGGGCCTTGATACTGCAGAGGTATTTTTTTTATTTTCAATGCTGCCCAGGTTTAATTCCTGGCAGCTTGCATATAAGAGGGGAGAGGTTGCCCATCCATGGTTGGTGATTTTCATTCGGAACTCCGGTATCCTCCACCATGTATGACCACTAAACACAAACATCTGCCCCTTCAAGAATGCATCTATAAGTTCCCTGAGCTGCATTCTGCAGCATCTGATCTTGGTCTACACTGTCTGCCAATTACCCTTTGATATCTAAATTGGGTTAAATAAGAACAAAAAAGATTTAAAAGATTTACAGCTGGTGTTAATGCCATCTGGTGGCAGTAAAATGCCAAGATACTTCACTGTGTGGTCAAATTTGTCCTAAAGGCTATCTGAATTAACCAATCACCTGTCTTAAGATAAGGAAATGGAAATTTACCTGTATTAAGCAAGCACCTATCTAAAGCAATCACTTTTTTGGATTTCCTGTGAGTACTGTACTTTCTGTTTTTTTCTGGTTATTTGCCATAACTGAGATGTTTTATATGCTTAGCACTCTGGCTACAAATTTCAGCGAACAACATGATGAAATATTTTTTCTTATTTTTCTCTGAAAACAGGATTTGACATTTTATGGGGACAATTTGCATTAAATATCAAATCCTATTTTCTCTGAAAAATCAAAATAAATCATCAATTTGTCATCTTCTGAATTAGCCAAGGTTAATGCTTAGCACTTTAGGTAAAATTTTACTGAAATAATTTTCTTATTTTTTCCAGAAAACAAGATTTATTTTTTTCATGCAAACTGAGAAATTTGTATGAAATGTCAAATCTTGTAAGAAAAATATCACCAATTTTTGTCATCTGCTCAATTAGCCAAGAGAATGGTAAAGTTTAAAGTTATACGAGGGTCACTAATGAGGCGTAACTTACCAAAACAGGTAGTCTGACCTAGATTACTTATCACTTTAGCTGTTTCCAGTTTTGTGTGTGTGTTCATTGCTCTCAAGGGTAATTCCTTTTCAGAATCTATTAACCTTTTACACCTCTCTGGGCTAATTGAGCAAATGACAAATTAATGATAATTTTTCTTATTTTTTCCCAGAAAACAGAATTTGCCATTTCATGCAAATAGTCTCCAATGGAGAAAATTTGCATGAAATGCCAAATCCTGTTGGGAAAAATATTTCAGGGGTATTGTTAGCAAGGAGTATTTGGTGATAACTCTGGGATAATTTTTCTTATAGTTTTTCCATAAAAAAATATGTTGTGGGTACTAATTAGAAACTCGTCTCTGAGGCACTTCTAATGAGCACCCACAACATGCGTTTTTATCGAAAACTTGAGAAAATTATCCCATAATTATTACCAACTACTCCTTTTTAACAATTCCTCTATACTTTAATATGTCATGTGGTAAAAAGTTTACCCAAAGTGCCAAGCCTTGAAGCAACTTAACACATATCACAACACCCAATGTCTTATAACACATAGCAAGCTGGGTAATAATACACTACAACCTCTTTATAACAAGGTTCGTTATAACACGGTTTTGGATATAACACAGTGCAAAGATGGAACCTAAAAAAAACGTATAGATTATATTGAAAAATGACCAACATGGTCATTTTTCAATATAATCTATACATTTTTGTTTGGATATAACACGGCTGTTTAATTAACACGGTTTATGCTATGGACCCCAACAATAGTGTTATAAAGAGGTTGTGGTGTAGCAGCAGATGACATTCTGATATAGTTTTCTAATTTTTCCTAGAAAATAGTCTACTCTTCTGGGAATAATAAGAAAAATATCATTAATCTGTCATCTGTTAAATTAAGTTAATAAAAAGGCTAATATTAACACTCAGCACTCCGGATAAAAATTTTCAGCCTACAAACTGGTAATATTTTCTTATTTTTCCAAATAAAAAGGAACTGAAATTTCATGCAAACTGGCTCCAGAGAACACAATTTGCATGAAATGTCAAATCCTGTTTTCTTTGAAAAAATGAAAAGAAGGAATTCAATAATTTGTCATCTGCTGAATTAGCCCTGAGAAGATAATGGTTAAATTTATTGCTAGCCCCACAATAAGGGAGATAACTATATCCATGTCAGGATTATTTCCCTTTAATGTGTATTTGTATACCTTCTAGAAGCTTTCTCATAAAGATCTACATTGGTTGTGTGAATTTCAATGTTTCTGCCTGTTGGGTTGCTAAGGTTATTCTTAAAGCGAACAGCAAAATCTGAGCAGACAACATTATATTTTTTCATTTTAATTTTCTGGCAAAGTAAGTCTTGACATTTCATGTGAATCCTCTGCCAAGCCAAGCAAATTTTGTAGACAACATTCTTTTTTTTTTTTTTAAATATTTTTCTGGGAAAATAAGTCTTGGCATTTCATGTGAATTGTCTGCATGGCAGACAATTCACATGAAATATCAATACTTATTTTCCCTGGAAAAAAATCAAATGTCGTTTGCTGCAGTTTTGATTGGTGCTTTAAGGATTAATAATAACAGACTTACCAGCCAGTTATAGTGCAGGTGGCCGAGTTTGTATGTCAGTTTTTGCATATATTCTACTTTGAGATCTGATCTGTCATACAAGACATTGTAGCGAGTTGGCGTAACTGTCCCTTGTCTTACATACTGTGATACAATGAAAAAGTCATACCTGAAATAAAAACGTGAAACGATAATACCATGCCACTATCATGTGGCGGGCAGATAACTCTGTCAAAAATAGACTAAAATTTGCCCATTAGCTATCCCAAACCAGATCTCTAGTATGATATCAATGCAGATATGATATCAATCCCCAATTTGGTGAAAATCCATTGGTATTTACTTTGAATTAACTAATCGCCTGAAAACGAAAATACAAACAGATGGACGGATGGATGGACACAAGGATGACCAACATGAAATCATAATACTCCACACTATTGGGTGGAGAGTATGACAAGCAGTAAAAATAAAGTGACCAGTGGGTCAAATATACCCCAAGCCATCAACATCACTAACAGCGTAAGTCTTTCCTCCCATGACCTTAACCTTCCATTTAAGACAGCATTAATAGCTGTCTACCCTATTAAATCTTTTGAAAATAAGAAGATGTCATATCCCAGTCAGCATTCTACGTAAATCTATATCGGGCCGTCATCGGCCCGTCAGGGTAGCTGACGGGCCGATGACGGCCCAATGTAGATTTACGTAGAATGCTAGCTGGGATGGAACCCATTTCCCCAAGTACAATGTTCTTCAATCTAAAATTCTTCAAGATTTATAGGTAAAACTGCTGGAACAAACCAGGCAAAATAAAACCTGCGACCTCCTGATCATCAGTTGGATGCACGTCAGACTAAGCCACGGAAGCCGGCTAGCAAATCTGGAAAAATAGTTTAAAATACCTTATTACTTTGTGTGCCTCATAGGATAAAAGGAACAAAATTGAACCTACATAAGACCTGTGTGACCAGCAAAGACTCAGATCAGCCTTTACCAGGGTTTTCCCTGACTCACATTTTGGCAGTTTTTACCCCCAAAACCTTATTTGGGACCCTTAAAAGCTAGGGGCAAGGGTCCCGAGTGATGCATACGTAATCAATCCAAAATTAATTTTATTTATCTACGGCATTGCAATTTAATCTGTTTGTGGTCTAAAGGGCAAGAATTATCAGTTTTGGCAATAGTTAACCACTAAAACACTATATAGTTTAAGCAAATTGTAGCAGGCAACATTCTAAAATTGATCTTCTTTTTCAGAGAAAACACGACTTGACATTTCATGTGAAATGTCTGCTAGGCAGACAATTCACATGAAATGTCAAGCTTATTTTATCTAAAAAAACAACAAAAAAACTCGAAAGTATCTTCTGCTGTAGTTGCAATAAACGCTTTAAGGGTTAACCTCTTTAAAACAATAAACCCCTAAATCTTATTAAAGGACCCCTTAACTCCACATAAGGGAGTCCATGGGACTCTCATTTTAAAACCCTGAGGGAAAACCCTGCTATACATCCACCCAGTATGACAAGGGTGCTCGTTTATCCCTATCTGGATGTTGTAAAAGGCACATGCGATCAGCGAAGACTCTGATCAGACTGTGCAGATGCACAGGCTGATCTGAGTCTTCACTGGTCACAAAAGTCTTATTGCAGGTTTTGTCCTGTGCTGGCTGAATTCATTTTTTTACGAATGGAATATATAAAACCCATTCTTTACTATGAAATGAATGAACCTGGTTAAATTTCTTCACTATGAAATGAATGAACCTGGTTAAATATTTAATTAAAATGCACAATCATGGCAGATCATCAGGGCCTCGCCATGTGAAAACGTGTCTTCAAGCACATGCTGACACTGAAGATCCAGGTCAGCCTGTGCATCCGCACAGTCTGATCAGGGCTTTCACTTTCCGCTAACAGAATCATTGGATACTACAGAATGTTTGAATGAAGAGTAAAAGCCTGGATGACACTTTGCGCATGTGCAGGATAATCTGAATCGGTGCATTTTGTGCATGTTTGAAACATTTTCGCATGACACTATCCTTCTATTTACCATTCTCTCTTTGTAACTTCAGTGTCTACTACAGTCCCTGGGGGTGGGTTGACAAAGTCTGGTCCAGCTTTGGCAAAGAATCTCGTGTTCATACTTTTCTTCACCACCACAAAACCAATTCGTGGCCTGAATAAATGAAAGAATACATATGTCACAAACCTAAACACACAAAATGCACTGTCATATGGATGGCCTGTCTGCCAAATTACCAGGATTGTAGCCAAAATGCAATGGCTATTCAGATACTTTGACCCTCTATTTGATATTAATAACCCTAATTATTTAAGCGTAATTGGTTGAAGAATCTACAATAACTAGAATGATTACGGAATTTGCATTTTTTGGTGAAAGACAGTACATGTACTATGGATTTTTAGGTGCTTTCATGGCTTTTTTGCTGCATTTGAGAGCAAATTTTTTTCCATTATGAGTTGTCCCACTTCCATTAGGGATTCATTCATATTCAGTTCTTTTGTCGTCTCCCTTTGAGTAAGAGGCACCAAATTTCAAAATTTAGATGAATCTTCCATTGGTGTATATCTTAAGTACCTACATACATATACATGATAATCCTATTTACAGAGGAAAACAAATACACCAAGTCTAACAATCTTTATGCTTTTAACTAAAATATCATTTATCTGACAGTTATCTACCTGACTGAATTTTGCCACTGTAAAAAAATACTTCTAAATATACATCCAACACCATGTATGGATTCTAACATGATACAGCAAAAGGAAAATCAACATTGCTGAAATGTTTTCCCAAGAACTCTTTTGCAGCGGATTGAGAAGTAAATGTTTACATGCAACATCATCAAATGTGCCTTTTTTGCATGCACTACCATCACGAAAACATACCTATGTAATTTTGACCCCTTAAACCCCTCTTGTAGACAGTCAAACTGGGGTTTACAGGGGTATACATTATATTTCTTATTTCAGCTCAAAAACAAAGATTGTGGGTACTTGTTAGAACTGCCTCAGCGAGGCAGTTCTACCAAGTACCCACAATCTATGTTTTGAGCAGATATATGAAAAATATCAGATTTTTTTTATTTGAAAATTTTTCTTTTTTGGTTGTAAAATTTTCAATATATTTAAATAGGCGTATTTTCGTAATGATTGATGATGTGAATTATTGTAGTTTGATCATGATTGCATTTCCATTACGTTCAACGGGAAAAACATTAACATCATGTTAGAATATTGCATAACACATATGCACACAAGTCATCGTTTGCCTGATTGCAGAAAAGGTGCCTCGCCTGTTAATTTTTATCCAAAAACTTGTGGAATGTGTAATAAGTAAAATATGAGTAAATAGATTTTTTTTTTTTTTTCTTTTTCATATTGGTACAGAAAGCTTTTTATATATATAGGTAGCTATTCATCCGGCCGTGAAAGTACTGCTGGTTATTCACCTAGTCCATTACGTAGCTTCTAAATAAAGTTTGTCTGATAGACTACACAGTGAAGCTGTTTAGTTATTCATCCGGCTGCTGGTTGCTCAACATCTTTAACACCCGGCAGCCGCGTGAATAAATAGTTATTCACCCGGCCGCCGTGTAAATAGGCTTTGCTCATTCGCTGTAATCTAATTTGTTTCAAACTCATCCGTTAAATTGATCTTCTTCGTAAACAAAATTTTGATTTATCGCATGAGAGTAATAGTTTTTTCTTTCACCAGAAGGAAATTTACATGATAAATCCTTTAGCATGTAAAATATCATGTGTATCTGAAAATGAGTTGAACAGTGACCTTCACATAGGTAAATCAAGCTCATCGTCCTTAAATGATCTGAATGAGCCGTGAAAAAGAAAAAGAGCCACGTCTGAAAACGTACTTTCAAATGCTGCTCAGCGCAAATCGGTAGTTCACCTGACTACAAATCCCAAGTGGTGTGTGTGTGTGAGGAGGCTGGGGAGGGGCGGGGACGCTTTTCTTTTTTATATACAATCAATGATACTGTGAGTAATAAATTAGAGAAAAGAAAAGGATAATCTCAATATAAACAACTCAGAATCGAACAGTAAAACACAATTTTCTATTGAGGATAAAATTTATTTTAGCGAACAACCATTACCAGTGGTTCAAATAATCAACTAGTTCGTCTGTCATTACTGACAATGGCCAATTTTAATCACATGCGAGTGCGAAGGTGTCGTGTATCTTATGTCACCGGGGCGTCCAACTGATATTGGCTTACAGTTGGACAAGGCCTGCTATCCTTGTAGCAGGTAAAGGTAGCGGGGGAATGTTTTTATTTCTTCTGTTTCTTCACTATCATTCCTGTTCCTCTTTCTTTCTTGTTCATCTCTTTCATCTCCTCTACTATCTCTTCTGTCTCTTTTCTCCCTTCTCTGGGAGACGACACAAAATGACCCACAAGGGTTGACGTGTCATTAAACCCCAACACAATCAATCACATGCGAGAAATGCTACTGTTTGTGTATTCTAAGATGGCTGATTTGATCAATTCTAGCTCTAAACTGTCTGTTGCAGATGGAACAACAGAGGTCAGAGCAAGACATGCAGCTCTGTTGGTGATGCCTTAGCTCTGGCTTTGCGCTGTGCACGTTTCTGCTCGGCTTCGCTGATTCTTTTTTGCCTCATATTCACTAGCACCGCTTCTGATGAGGCCGCACCACTTTGCTCGGTCTTGTGCAATTTGTTCCCAAGACTCTGTTGGTATCAGGGAGAACGTTCCTCAGGCATCCTGGTAACATGGCCTGTCCATCTTAACTGTGCCAGTTTCAGAAGAGTATGTACACTCTGCATCCCTGCCCTTTTCAGGACTTCTGTGTCTGGAATCCTGTCTTGCCACTTAATCTTTAAAAGTTTTCTAAGGCAGCTTGTATGGAAGTGGTTCAGTCTTTTGGCGTGCCGTTGGTAAACTGTCCACGTTTCGCATGCATACAATAGTGTTGGCAGCACCACAGCTTTGTAGACTTTCAGTTTTGTGTCAAGCCTGATTCCACTTCGATCCCCCAAACATTAGGTCCCGTTGTCGGCCAAATGCTGCACTAGCTTTGGCAATCCTGGCAATGAGTTCATCATCAGTCAGTACTTAACAATGTGCTTCCAAAGTAGGTGAACTTGTCTACCACTTGCATTCTTCGACCTTTCACTGTAATGTTGGGCTCCTTGTAAGGCTTGCCAGGTGCTGGTTGATAAATCACCTCGGTCTTTTTGGTGTTAATTGTGAGGTCATAGCTGTCACAGGAGTCAGATACTTGATCTACACCTTTTTGCATCTTCTCTTCTGTTGGAGCACCCTTTGCCATTTCATCGGCAAAGAGGAATTCGTCTAGCAACTCTGTCTGCGCCTTGGATTTGGCTTGCAACCTTCTTAGGTTGAAAAGCTTCCCATCAAAGCGATACCTAATAGGTATACAATTGTCACCATCCTGGAAAGCAGCTGTAAGCATGGCAGAGAACATCATGCTGAACAGAGTTGGGGCTAGTAAACAGCCTTGCTTGACACCATTTGTCACAGGGAATGTAATGGATCAGAGAACTCACCATCATTTTGGACCCGCAAGCATACCGTCGTGGAACTGCCTCACCATTGCAATATGAACTTGGTCGGACAGCCAAACTTCGCCATAATTTTCCAAAGACCCTCACGACTGACTTATCAAATGCTTTGGTAAGGTCAACAAAGGTCATGTAGGGGCCCATGTTCTGTTTCTGGCATTTCTCTTGAAGTTGCCGTGCTGTGAAGATCATGTCAATTGTTCCTCTGTCCTTTCTGAATCTTTCTGGTAGAAGCCCTGACTGTTCAAGGTGTTCATTCAGTCGGTTAAGTAGAACTCTTGCAAGGACCTTCCTAGCAATTGACAGTAAAGAGATGTCACGATGATTGTCACACAACTTTCCAGTGGTTCTACTAACGATCTGTATACCCCGTAGTCAAGTATTTAGACTACCTCTGCTTTTACAGTAGGCGTCATATTCGTGACGTTACGGCGTTTCCGAGAACTGTTCGGACATTGCCTGTTCACTGTCCTGATCTGATTAAGGTCTGTATACTATTATAAAATAGCATAAAAAAAAAAGAAAGAAGTGACTCTTCTGATCTGAGTCTACATCGTGTTTATCATGCCTGTTTTATAAAAAAAAGTCCAGCTCTTGATCTGATCTGGGTCTACAGTGTTATATACATAGCATGGTCTGTTCTGCGTAGACAAAGTAAAAACAAAGGATCGTCGGTGTGTGACGTTTCATCCACGCATTCAAATGTTTGTATCTGTCGAAACACCAGTGTCTGACTTTTCATCCAAGCTATCAATTTGTGGATTTCAATAATGTCTAACTTTGAATGCGCATGTTGAGACACTCAGAGGGGCTAGAACCTGGTTGTTTGGCTGAGAATGAGTTAGAAGATCGCTCAACGAGCCGCACAAATAAGTGTTTTGAACCACAGTGAAAGTTGAGGGCGAGGATTATAACTGACCGTTCCAAGTCGGTTCTTTTGTTGTGGTTTATTACTGTTCTGTGTTTATATTGTTGGTGATTTATGTCATTTTCCGGTTTCAATGCAGCAGACTTGGATCTAACTAAAATCTCCTATATGGGAAAACTATGGCAGAAACCGTGTTATGCATTTCAATGTTAAGAGACTTTTTAAAGACTAAGCATACAAGAATGATAAACAAAGTTCGTGTTTAAGACTCACGCCTCGGGTGGTGGGGGAGTCTTTTTTGGTGATTTTGATATAGATTTGTATGCTAAAATCTGAAATCCCACTCCATTCATATACTTGAATTTTGAAAAAAAAAAGGACTCATTCGTATACTTAATACGTGGAGATCCTAAAATGACTAGGATTCGCATATGGCTTGATCAAAAAATTTCATAAAGCTTAATAAAAGCAAACATGAAAGAATCACATTGTTGTTCTTTTTTACCTTTTACAATGAAAATTTATTAAACTTTAGTATACCCTTGTCCCATATCTCTAAGTAAACATGATCAAAATTTGCGCCGTTACACGACGAAACATAGAGACCGTTTTTGGATAGAATGATGAAAATACGGAATGCGTTAGATTAATCTGAATTGTGTCCATAGGAATAAAAGAAAAGGGTAAGAGAAAAGTCCAGGGAGTGCCACAATCACAAACCGCAGCCCTTCCCAGACACCAAGAGGAAGAGGAAACCGACAAAACCAAACAAGCACAAATCGAACAGTTTTGAAATGGCGACATCGTTATATCGCGTTTTCGATTGTTAATATTTGAATTTGTATTTACGGTTGGTATTGTTGCAATTTTACATCATTCTGTTTCTTACGTCAGAAGTGTCAGGCTCGAAATTATTGAAAAATACTATACTACTATAGATTTTTACAAACTAGTGACGTTGGTATCTTTTTTTTTTAAAAGCTTATTCAAATGATCGGAGGCACTCTAACAGCTGTTATTCACGATGTCGGGGTAGCTGTTGTTTTGATGTCGGCGGTCGTAAATAAAAAGCCGTGTAATTACTGCCTGGATAAGTTTTATTTTAGGCATGTAAATGCAATAAGTGATGCCATATAATAGAAGAAATAACTAAGTAACTAAAAGATGAAATGTCGAAGACATTTTTGTATTACAGGTCGTAAAATGATATTGTTTTGTGTGTTTTCATCCAGCTATAGTATTGTCGCATTTCTACCGAATGGAATACTTCTTGCAAAAATGGTAAGAGAAAAGTCCAGGGAGTGCCTTAATCACAAGCCGCAGTCCTTCCCAGACAAACAGACAAAACCAAACAAACGCAAAACATACGAAAAGCACTAGGATTATCTCTCTCTTCCCCAAGCGAGGTAATCGCAGTGCTAAAAGGACTGAAAAACAAAAGAACAAACACGAGGCAAGACTTAAAACAAATCGCCTCGTAGAATAAACCACAAAGCAACAAAGAATAAGACCGACATACCGAGACCACCGCCTTAGAACGGTCAGTAGAATAAACCACCGTGGGGGGAGGGGGCAGGGAGGAGGGCGGGGAGAGGTTAAAGCACTTTTACAGCCGGTCAACTTCACCCTGGGTCCCAATGCTACTCTTAATACAGAAATACATAAAAATTCTGCTCGCATAAAGGCTCCCAACTCAGTCAATGCATTAAAGCGAAAATGTAAAAATCAAATTAATCACTATGATAAACAAAGACGAGTACTCATGCCAGAGTAAATGAAAACCAATAGTTGAACCACGACGGGCCAAGTCAAAGATATATCGTCAAGCCCCAACCCACTGGTTAAAGGTTTACGAAGAGGCCGTCATTGAGTCTTCGGTTCGCATAAAGGCTCCCAACTCAGTCAATGCATCAAAGCGAAAACATAATCACTATAATAAACAAAGACGAGTATTCATGGCTAATTCTACTGTATGCCAGAGTAAAGTTGAACCACGGCGGGCCAAGCCAGACATAACGTCAAGCCCCAACTCACCGGTTAAAGTTTTACGAAGAGGCCGTCATTGAGTCTGAGGCCCGAACCGCCGTCGTGCAATTTAAGAATGAAACGTAGCCATCAGATAACTAGGCATGCAGTCTGCCGCATAATATTCAGGCTATAGCCGATTCTTTTATAACGGTTAATAAGTTTTCTGAATTGCTCCGAAAACTTAAATTTTTCCACATTTTCTTTTTAAATCTGTACACTAAGTCACCGTAAAATTCTGGTTCCGATATACCTTGTTGCAGAAGTGTTTTCAGAATGACGTTATAGTTTTGTACCAAGACACTGTGTCTGCGATAAAATTTCGAAAACGCCTTATAAGTTTAAAATAACGATAGCACTGCCTAAGAAGTCTGGCAATAAGGGCTTTATTACGGCAGTTAAAGTCACTAAGATTTGAAGAAGCTCTGACGAATTTAATAAGTTGAGATATGTATACCCCATAAGGGGTACGCCGGGGGACATCGCCATCCAGAAAAGGGAAATTGACTAAATCAAAATCAAAACCGTCCCGTTTATCATAAGTTTTGGTGGAAACTGTACCATTAGAAATCCAAAAAAAGATGCCTTGATATCAGAAGCATTGGCTTTATTTAATTGGAGTTCAGTAGGGTATATGCGATCCACCATTTGGTCAATATTTAATAAATCATCAAGGTATCTTGAAGTGGAATTGAAAGCCTCAATAATGTCAGCCTGATTTTCCCGTGAGAGAGACTTCGTGAAATCTCTTTCATAACAAAACAAATCTGCAACAAGAGGAGCACAATTTGTTCGGAATATCAATAGTTTGTCTATAAAGTTTAGCTCCAAACCTAATAAAAATGTTATCCAAAAGATAAACAAGGTCTTCACCGACTTTTTGCAAGTTAACAGGCCATTATTCATATTCAGTTCTATTATCCTTCTATGATATCTATTATTGCATAAAAAGCAGTGTCGCACGTTATTAACAGCCGTGCATTAACCGGCGAAAAGCCGTGTATTAACAAGGTAATTCACGCGCTGTTAATGCACGGCTACGCAACTTTCAATATGCTCGTACCGGGGCCACAGATTTATTGCCGTTACGAGATGTGTACTGCCCGGCCCTAGAACGAGCATAGTCAGTGGAAATTACGTTCGCGAGACATCGGTGAAAAGGCGAAACAAAATAGTGCAAGAAATGACGCGAAATGTAGCAAATGTTTTCAGTTTTATGCAATAATAGCGATCGAACATGGTTTTTCAATGCATTAACATTCGCCTGGTCCCTTGGGAGGTGTTGAAAACCGCGGCCTTCGGCCTTGGTTTTCTAGGCCTCCCACGGGACCTGGCGAATGTTAATGCATGAAAAACCATGTTTGATCCCTATATTGTTTCTCTCTATGGCAAATAGTGGCAAATTGTGCTTTCTCCACAATCTAACGTTGTTCTTCATTGTTTGCATAGGTTGGTTGCTGAGAAAATACATATATATGAAAGAGAAAAAAACTTTCCTTTTCATGTAAAATACATGGATTATCAGGGGCGAGTTAATACCTCATTTGTAAGGTAGATGAAAAGGCAGTGATGAGGAATCAATACAATCGAAGTCCAGATCCTACGCCAGAGGAACAAATAGAATTAAGATGTCATAAGTAAATCTGTTCAGGCGAAAAGCCAAGCTGACAATCAACAGCTGCCACAAGCTTACCATAAATAAAGCGTCAAACACCAACAGAGAGTAAGTGAACACTGACAAATAGAAGACACCATAACTGAAGTACCGCACTTGCACGGTTAGTTATAAATTACTGGTGCTGTCTGGTTCAGCACGGTCTATCTATACACTTCCTTCGTGGGCACAGTGAACCAATTGTGACAGGACTGCTGATTGGTGCAAAAAAGTGTAGGGAAGCCCGGGGTAGTTATTTTGTGTAAGGGGGCCTGTGATTGGTTAATAATAAAGATGAATTAAAACTCATCATTCTAATTTGAAGAAAAAAATGTCTGTTTGTAATTTTCTGATTGTTTCAAAGAAATAAATGTTTCTCTGTGTGTTTGCTGGAGCCCAAAGAAGAAGTGGTGAAATTGCAAAGTTTCAATTTTTGATACCTGCCAACTGAGGGGTTGCTACAT
Organism: Anodontia alba; assembly: GCA_964016985.1. Lineage (NCBI taxonomy): Eukaryota > Metazoa > Mollusca > Bivalvia > Lucinida > Lucinidae > Anodontia > Anodontia alba. The sequence continues at coordinate 55,824,461 of OZ024835.1, forward strand.
TCAGCCTCCAAAAAGTCCCTGAAAGTGCTGGTGATGGTGGTATTTTTCCTTGTTTATTTTGCTATGCTAAGCCTGGGCTTTGAATTAAAACAAAATTTAGAAGCCCAGCTATACGCTGAAATGAACCCTTAAGCACCAAAAAGGGTGGAATTACTATGGAGCTCTATGGGAAAAATAATTAGTTCACTGTACCCTCGTCCTAAGGTATGCTGTGTTGGGTCTTATTTTTACTCTTTGTGAAGAACTCTCATGATTTTGCGAGAACGGGGAGATATGTAAGGCCGCCACACGACAAAACTACATTAAGACAGCACAAAGACAGCTGCTGTGATCTCTTATCATTTAGAGACGCCAGTCGCAGCAGAAAATCCTACTGAAAATTTAAAAATAGTTTGTGGACACGTGGCTTATTCCTACATTTCATACCTCACATGTCTATTTACCTGTTCTGATAGCCAAATATGGCAATCATATGTACATAAAAGTTCCTAATCATCACGAAAACAGACCTATAATATTTGACCTCCCTTAAACCCCACTTTTATGTAGTAAAACCGGGGTTTACAGGGGTATACATTATTTTTCTTATTTTGCTAAAAATCAGATTGTGGGTACTCATTAGAACTGCCTCGCCGAGGCGGTTCTAATGAGTACCCACAATCTACGTTTTGAGCAGAAATATGAAAAACAGAATTTTTTATCTGAAATTTTTCTTTTTTGTTGTAAAATTTTAAATATATTTGAATAGGTGTGTTTTCGTAATGTTCTTGTTATCGGTATTGGTGAAATTTGAGAGAGAGAGAGAGAGAGAGAGAGAGAAAGATTTGAGAGAGAAATTTGAGAGAGAGAGAGAGAGAGAGAGAGAGAGAGAGAGAGAACAGTATAGAGATTCCAAATCGGACAGCCAATTTTTTCACAGTCTGATGACGTTCTGGTTGCGTTTTTTTTAATAAAAGACCTAGATCAGTTCGATCTCGGCCCTCGTTTGCGTACAACAGTGACCTTTCAGATACTACTATCCCTTTAAAACAATAAAATCTGGGCCCAGTGGTTCAAAGCATCGTTAACGAGCTCGTTAGTGGTCAAAATGTTAATTGTTCTAGTAAGTACAATATCTAATTCACAGGTATTTTTGCTGAAAAAATGTGAGTTGCAAATACAAAAGCTACTCACTTTTTTTCAGCAAAAAAAAAAAAAAAAAAAAAAAAAAAAAAATAGCATATATGCTATATTTAACGATCAAAGTTTTAACGATTCGTTAACTAACGACATCGTTAGTTTTGAACAACTGGGCCCTGGTGTTTGGTCATTTGGAGTGTTGTTTTGTCCAAATGATTTAAATGTATCCCTGGCTACTATAGTAATAATAACTCAAACATAACCCGCTTTGAAAAAAGTGTGTGTGTTTGTGTGGTGGGGGGGGGGGGGGGGGGGGTGGAGTTATACTGGATTTGCTCTGTCATTTCGTCCTTCTGTGATTCTGTCCTTCTATACTGGATTTGCTCTGTCATTCCGTCATTCCGTGATTCTGTCCTTCAGTAACCATTTCAGATGAAAAGTTTCGTCACACTTTTTTCAGTAACTGTGAAGTCTACAGAGTTGAAACTTGGTACACACCTGGAGAGTGCGTGGATCTGTCGTGCATACCAAAATCACAATGCCGCTGCTTATTTGTTCCGTTATTTGTCCTTTTTTTGTCTATAATGACGCACTACTATTGCTTACTTTTCCTTAAATAGCACTGAAACGGGGCTATAGTCAGATTCTCTTGACAGCTCTAGTTTTAGCCAATCTGAGCACGGAGTGCTCGAGGTGAGCTATTGTGATCACCCTGTGTCCGTCGTCCGTCCGTCGTCAATGATTTGCCTTGTGCACCCTCCAGTGGATACAGTTTTGCTCCAATATATATGAAACTTTACCAGAATGTTTGTCTTGATTATATCTTATTATCTTGATTAGATCATATCACGGTCAAGTTCGAAAATGTGTCAAATTGCTTCAAAACCTTGTGCGCACTCAATGCCACAGTTTTGTTTCAATCATGAAACTTTACTGGAATGTTTGTCTTGTTAATGTCTTGGTCAAATTCAAATATGGGGTCAAAAAACCAGGTCAAATTGCTTTGAAACCTTGTGTGCATTCTTGAAACCACAGAGTTGCTTCAATTTTCATGAGCGTCCGTCAGAATATTTGTCTTGACAATATCTGGGCCAAGTTTGTAAATGGGTTATGTGGTCAAAATCTAGGTCACTACAGTAGGTCATACTTCTTTAAAATCCGTGCACTGTAAAGGCCAGAGTTTTGACCCAGTCTTCATGAAATTTCGTCAGAATTTTTTTTTTATGATATCTCAGTGAAAATGTTGTCAAAAACCAGGTCACTACGTCAAATTACTTTAAAACCTAATGTGCTCTCTAGGCCACGGATTTGAGCCAGTCTTCATCAGAAAGTTTGTTTTGATGATATCTTGCTCAGATATATAGGTCGTGTGGGGTTTAAAACTAGGTCACTAGGTTTACATATTTCTTTAAAACCTTGTGTAAACTCTAGAGGCTACAGTTTTAATCCAATCTTTGTGAAACTTCATCAAAAGTTTGCCTTGATATCTGAATCAAATTCGAATTCGTGCACAAGTCAAATTAGGTCAAAAACTAGGTCACTAGGTCATTCTTTTAAGCCTTAGAGGCTGCAATTTTGACACAATCTTCATGAAACTTCATTAGAACCTTTGTTTTGATGACATCTCGGTCTTGTTCCAGAATGAGTCATGTGGGTCAAAAACTAGGTCACCAGGTCAATTTCTTTAAAACCTTGCATATACTCTAGAGGCCATAGTTTTGACTCAATCTTCATGAAACTTCATCAAAATGTTTGTTCTGTTATCTCGGCCAGGTTTTAGTATGGGGCATGTGAGCTCAAAAACCTTGTCAAATTACTTTAAAACCTTGTGTGCACATTAGAGGTCACCATTTTGACTCAATTTTCATGAAACATGGATTTCCGTCAATTTTTACAGGAGTGTTCTTTGAGTGACTCTCTAACGGATTCCATTAACTCATGATGATTGGTCAAAAACATGGCCACCAGTGGGTGGGGCATTTTTGGCATATGGCTATAGTGCAAACTTGGATAATCTTCTCAGAATCTATTCAAGAGACTTAAATGAAATTTTACAGGAATGTTCTTTGGGTGACTATCAGATTTCTTCGGCTCCCGTTGACTGGTCAAAAAACATGGCTGCCAGTGACTGGGGCATATCAGCAATTACTCAAGTGAGCGAAACAGGGCCATCATGACCCCCTTGTTTTAATTTTCGTCCTTACAGATAAATCCAGAGAAATCAAGCTATTGCAAGGAATAAATTCAAAAGTCAATGAGAATGCATATAATTTTCTCTTTTATTTCACATAATACTCAACTTGATTACTTTTCTGTGTTTTCCATTTTTATACACAATAAAACATAACATTAATCATAACAACCAATGAATTCTGTAGGCAATAACAAATGAGTAAAGCGTACATGATAAAATATGTAAAATTCTATCTTCATAGCCATGTATCATCATCATGAAAACATACCTATATAATTCTGACCCCCTTAAACCCCACTTTTATACAGTAAAACTGGGGTTTACAGGGGTATACATTATTTTTCTTATTTCTGCTCAAAAACATGGAATGTTGGTACTTGTTAGAACTACCTCGATGAGGCAGTTCTAACAAGTACCCACAATCTATGTTTTGAGCATAAATATGAAAAATATCAGAATTTTTATCTGAAAACTTTCAATTTATTTCAATTGGTGTGTTTTCGTAATGTAACACTTAGCATGCTGGGTAAAAATCTCAGCAGACAACATTATAATTATTTTACTTATTTTTCACAGAAAATAGGGCTTCACATTTCATGAAAACTGTCGCTAATGGAGACAATTTTCATGAAATATCAAGACATGTCAAAGTTTAAAAAAATCTTGAGAAAAATAAGAAACAATTGTCGTATGCTGAATGCCCAAGGTTAAAAGCTGAACCCCTTAGCTGTTCTAGACATGCTAAAGGGAATACTGAATTTACCCTAAATATTGGGACACCTTAATTTGCATGAAAGATCAAAGCCTATTTTCTGAGAAAAATAAAAATACCAGTTTTTGCCGTCTGCTGAATTTGCCCAGAGAGAAGTAAAGGTTAAAGCAGGTCTGAAGTAGGCAAAATCTGACTTCTTGAGTACCCTTCCATCAATACACCATGCATGAAGACTATGCCAACCATACATTAACAATACACCTACCATACATTAACAATACACCAACCATACATTAACATGATACCAACCATTCATTAACAGAATACCAACCATACATGAACATGATACCAACCACACATTAACACTACACCAACCATACGTTAACATGATACCAACCATACATTAACATGATACCAACCACACCTTCATACTACACCAACCATACATTAACATGATACCAACCATACTTTAACATGATACCAAGCATACATTAATATGATACCAATCATACATTAACAACATACCACCCATTAACAAATACTGATTAACCCATTAAAATCTCCATTAACAATACCAACAGCCCAAAACGCATGAACAGGTTATCTTAATGCTACATAAAAGTATCAGTGGAAGAGGTGGATGTGCCTTAAAGCAAGTGCTTGATTAAAATACACCACAATACTATTGCCAAGATCAAAAGCAAAAACCATGTTCACTAATCAACGGTGTTGTATCCAAACAAAAATGTATGGATTATATAAAAAAAAAATGATCATTTGATTCCTTCAGTACTTTTTGAGATAAGCTCCTGACCCTAAAAAAATCATACTGGAAAAAATGAAACATTAAACCACAGATGCACAAACAAAAGATGAAGACATGTAACAGAAAAACTGTCTTGGAACAGTCAGTAGGAAATTACTTGGTGGTGGGGATGGGGGGCTTAAAACAGTTTTACTTGTGCAAAACCTCACCTTCATCTCCTTATGCAGCTCCAAATAAAGCTACTTGATGACAGGGTAGACCCAAAGAGAGCATTTTAGGACCATCTTGTTTTAAAACAAGATGGTCCTAAAATGCTCTCTTCGGGTCTGGACTGTTTACTGTCTGAGCACTAATACTGCACATAATGACTTTATGTTGGGTAGCTATGCTGGCAAGAAATGAATATAAGTTATGCAAGACAACACAACATGCATTTTGTTCTATAAAAATATAGACAGGAGAAAGAAAGAAAATAAGATCTATCGCAGAATAGTGTAGCTTGCCTGAATCATGCTTTACCTCTAAAAGCTTTAATCCAAAATTTTTAATAGTATCAATTTTTCTAAATCAGACCTAGACCTCAAGGTCACTCATGCGGGTGGGGATGATACAGCATGGAACTTCAGACCAGTATCTAACATCAGGGAAAGTATGAACTGCTTCAATCCAGAAATTCACGAGATATAGCCATTCAATTTTTTTCACCAAAACTAACCAACATCAATGGTATAGCTATAGCTCTATGCTTTTGTACAAGCAAGCTAAAACAGTACAAAGCACCATTTAATACTCTGTCAAAAAGTATGCAGCCAAACTAGAAATGTCTGTAAGTAATGCTTACATGGGCCACAGTCTGACAAAAGGAGCCTTAAACCACTTAATACTCTGTCACATGTCAAGTATGTAGTCAAACTAGAAATGTCAGAAAGCAATGCTTACATGGGCCTCAGTCTGACAAAAATTACCTTAGGGCAAATTTTGATAATTTGTAACTTTCCTATTGAATAATTTCTGATGAAATAGAGAAATTTATTTTTAAGTTGTTATAGGGTGTCCAGTCTGACACCCATACATCCTAACTTTAGCTTCAAGATTAATGAAATGACATGATTTACGAAGTCAGAACTTTAATATTCAGACTGCTATAATTATGTTTCCTTTATAAGTATGGCTAATTAATTCTGCCTGGTGTCCCATATGCGGGACATTGGCAAACAGAGTAGACCCAGATCAGACGGCGCAGAATGCAGCATATGATCAGGGTCTACATTATTTGCATGAAGTTCAGAAATTTCCACAAAACATGATAATAATAAAACTTACCAGACACCCCTTTACCCCTTATATAGGAAATGGACCTGTCCAAATATTTAAGATAGAAGAGTTCATTCAGCATAAATGGGTTAAATGACAATTGTTTTTATGCAGCTTTGTTTCTATGCCAACAGAGGCATATGAACATGTCTATATTAGTAATATTGCTGCCATGGAAACAATTATTTGACTTCTGAACAAAGTGTCTCCAAATTAACCCTTAAAATGCCAAGAAAACCTGCATCTGAAATTGTCGTCTGTTTATGCTGTCTGCTGAATTTATGCAAACTTTTCAAACCTATTTTGACATGCAGGCAAACTGTGGGGACCCTGATCAGACTGCTCCTAAAGGCTTTGCTTTTAAAATCACAAGTAGATGACAAACAGACAACAATTGTTGTGAGTGGCAGTTTAAGGGTTAAGAAGATAGGATTTGCCACTATGTATTGCTCATAAACAAAAAAAATCAAGATGATAAAAAAGAAACATGATTTATATCAGTTTAAAAACATATATGAGCCAGCGCACGACAAAACCTACAATAAGACTTGTTCTAACAGCAGACTCAGATCAGCCTGCACATCTGCGCAGTCTGATCAGTCTTTGCTGATCGCATACACCTTCTACAGCCTACAGGCTATCTAATTTGTTGTTAGCTGGCACGTACAGTTGGCTCTCGTTATCTCGACCTCGCTTATCTCGAATAACCTCTTATCTCGAAGTGAAAATCTGGTCCCTGTCTTAACATGAAAATGTAATAACAGGTAACAAAATATTGTGGAAAAGAGGAGAAATTGCTCCTAAGGAGCAATTTCTCCTCATTTCCACAATATTTTCAACATGTCTCCAACTTCAAGGGTCCAATTACATATACATTTGTTAAATGCGGTTGTTGGGTTTATTTTTTCCTCAATTCTGCAAATCTGATATGTCGAGATACGGATATCTCGAAGTATTTTAGAGAGTCCCTTGGAATTCGAGATAACGAGAGTCGACTGTATATATTTTCAAAACACTGCAGAATGCTGTAAGGTCCCATTTGTTAGTTGGAGGCCCACATAACGGAGTACGTCTTCTGCACATACTTTCGTTAGAAACTGACAACTGCCCCTCTTGAATTCAAACTTTTGGAGAAATACAGCAAGGAGATAAGTGTCTGATTTCTTAGCCCTAGTCCTGCTGAACCCAGATATGTCCTGCCTTTGCAAAAAGTGTAGATCCAGATCAGTTGGCCAACTGATCTGGGTCTGCACTGTTTATCATTCAGTATGTGAATTTATATCAACAACCTGGATCAAGTAATCTGATTGGCTGAAAATTGGAAGCGGGTGTGGCATCTTAATTTATTCAGCACTACAATGGGTTAGGGTAAATAGGATACCTAGACTGGTCTTATTCTTTGCAGGGCACACATATTAACCCTTGTCATGCTGAATAAATTAAGATGCCATGCCTATGTCTATTTGACAGCCTATCAGATTACTTAATCTAGATTGCTGACATAAATTCACATACTGAATGACAAACAGGGCAGATCCAGATCAGTTTGCTTCCTCGGAAGCCAAATGATCTGGATCTACGCTGTTTGTAAAGGCAGGGTATATAAGGGTTCAGCAGGGCAAGGATTGTCAGTTTTCTCAAGCTGCTGCTCAAATGTTTTTTTTGTTAAAACCTACAACTTTCCCATATTTTCTGTAAGAGATGAAATCTTTAACTCTTTCCCTGCTAATGCCAACTTATGTTATCTGCTGATAACCTTTGCAAACAGTCTGGACCCAGGTCAGGCCCGACAAAATGTCGGGCCTGATCTAGATCCAAACTGTTTGACACTCTGATGGTATTCCTGAAAGATTTTTTTGAAAAGTTAATTTAAAAAAAAAAAATACACAGACAACAAAAAAGCATGCAAAATTACCCAGCATGCAAAATTACCCAGCAAAGAGTTAACATCGGTATGGTAAGGCTTCTTTATCATACTGATGTTAAAGTTTGAACAACTGCATTTCACTACCTGTTTATGTTATCTAAATATTGCTGAATGAATGGAAAACAGTGTAGACACTGAACATATTACATGTTCTGTGGTCTGAACTGGGTCTACACTGTTTGCTAAGGCCAAATATTTAGAGTAAGTACAGTATGAAGCGTGTCCAACCAACATGGGCTGATCTTTGTCTTATACCCTCGTTACAACCACAGCATTTGTTCCCAAAGACTTTGCCATTAAAATGAATTTGCCATCGTACAGAATACTTCATGAGCAGACTGACATGTAAGAAAGGTCTTGTTTTGTTCTTATTTCCTCAGAACACATTTTAGATATTTGTTAGCTGAGGTGATTCTAACAAATATCCATGTTTCTTTAAAGTATTTTAAATACAATATTCTTGCATAATTTGTGACTAATTGCTACCTGTTAAGCGATGGTTTCATGACAGTCAAATTGTCATTATAATGAATACAGTAGTTGTATCGAGTGTCGTATAAAGAGGGTTGTCTGTATCTCCATAAAGACCTGCGGCTACACATTAGAAGGGCCTCATGTTTTCATGGATATTTGAGAAAAATACTGATAGACAAACCTGTGTTAAGCAAGCTCTTTGAGAAAAGCCAAAAGTGGTTAAACTCTTCTCTTGCTGAGCACGACATGCCCTGTCTTAGCAAACAGTGTAGATCCAGATCAGTTGGCTTCTGAAGAAGCCAACTGATCTGGATCTGCACTGTTTGTCATTCAGTAAGTGAATGTATATCAACAACCTGGATCAAGTAATCTAACTGGCTGAAAATTAGAAGTGGGCGTGGCATCTTAATTTATTCAGCATGACAAGGGTTAAGACAGATGCTTGCTTTTTTCATGTAAATTTACACTCATTTCCTTTTATGGGATCTGAAAGACTAGCCTTTAAATACAGGTGATTGCTTAATACTGGTTTGACTACATCCTCAGTAACCCAGGTGTGATCCATTACGTTACACTTCATTCATCACCCCTGGGACAACTGACTGACGAAACGTCGTTTTCTATGAATATTCATAACACCGGGGAATACCTCAATAGCTAATCAAAATGTCGCTAACATAGCGCTACTCTCTTCTGCGGAAGATTCATTTGTTCTTCTTCCGATACTAAAAATAACCCAGGAAAACCCGATAAACGTTTTCATCAGCAATTAATACCATGCCTGGATTGCAACAAACGATATGATTGGATATTCGCAAAACAAACATAGAACGATGACGTTATTTGCTGAGTACGGCAGATAAAAATAGATTAAAATTTCTCATGGAAATACTGAGATCACCAATCAGATGCCCTCATTAATAATTCATGAGGATGAAGAAACGTAAGCGAGTTGTCCCAGGGGTGATGAATGAAGTGTAACGTAATGGGTCACACCTGGGTTACCGAGGATGGTTTGACTATATCTAGAAACCCTTTCTATCAGAACTACAACTAGTAACAGTGTTTTCAGAGAAACAGGTGTCCCCCTCCCCCCCCCCCCCCCCCCATTGTGGATTCTCAGTTTTTACTGCTGTGACCTTGAAAATTAGGTCAAGGTTACCAAAGCTAATCAGTTCTTTCATGTCCCCATCATATATCCATGAAAATTTGGTAGGTTCACAAGATATTGTGCTGACAAAAAATGTCATGCCAACAGGATCCACACCAAAAACAATATGTCCCCCTCCTTACATAGGTGGGGTGGGCGGGGGAGAAGGGGGGGAAGGATATCAAGTTATCAACATCTTTTTGGTTATCAAAAAATGAAATCAGCCTAAAACAACAGCTTTTAGTTACAAGACAGAATAAAGATCAAGCAAAAAATTAACCCATAAAGCACCATTCCAAATGTTATAAACAATATTCTCAATTTTTTTTTTCAAAGAAAATAAGGCTTGAGATTTCATGTGAATTGTCTGCTTAGAAGACCAGTCACATGAAATCTCAAGCATTCTTTTCTCAAAAAAAAAAAAAAAAGAAAAAAGAAAAACAGAAATGTGTCCATACTACACAGATGCTCCCACCCAGGGCCATCCTCACCCCGAAACAAGCATTTTGCAAAGAAATGAAGATGAAAAATGGTCATAACTCCCATAATAGTTGCAGATTTTACCCTAAATGCAACTTGACCAATATTTTATGATTATATACCTGTGTATAAAATATGAACCCAATACACTAATGTTTTCAAAAGTTATCACACTGACACCATTTTTCATACCTACGGACAAGATAATGAAGTTGAAAAAAGGCCATAACCCATAATAATTGGTGGATTTTACCCTAAACTGAACTTGACATATATTTTATGATTTTATACTGGTGTATAAAATATTAATCTAATACACTACTGGTAATCTTTTCAAAAGATATCCAACAGAAACCATTTTTCCCCAAGTTGAAAAAGGGCCATAACTCCCATAATAATTGGTGGATTTTATGCTAAATCAAGCTCGAGTCATATTTTATGATGATATACCCGTGTATAAAATATGAATCCAATACACTAATCTTTTCAAAAGATATCAAATGGAAACCATTTTTCAAAGTTGAAAAAGGGCCATAACTCCCATAATCCTTGGCAGATTTTGCCCTAAATAGAATTTGGCCTATGTTTTATGATTATATACTTGTGTATAAAATACAAATCCAATACACCATTTTTTTCAAGTTATCGCACAGAAACCATTTTTCATACATACAGATGTGAAAGAAGGGACATACGGATGTATGTATGGACAGCAGTGATACTAAATGCCCCCCATCCCACCACTGAAAATGGCAGGGGTGGGGGGAGGGGGCATAAAAAAGTGAAAAAGAAAATAGAATATCCTTTGCTGCTGTTAAAACTGGTGCTTTAAAGGTCAAGGTAATTACAGTAAACAAAATACCAACACCTCCGTTGGCAACAGCACCTTGTCTGAAGTCCATGATTCCAAGCTGAGAAAGATCTCTCATACAAAACAAAAAAATCTCACAATAAAATTGTTCTATACTAATAAAATCGTAACAAATTTAATAAAATTTTATTCAAACTTAACTAGTACATGTAATGAGAAATACCTTGATAATATCAGCCCTTTTACGTTTACAGTCAACTCATTAACTGACATTCAAAATTGTAGCAGACAACATGTAAAATATTTTTTCTTATATTTCTTTTTAGAGAAAATAAGGCTATGTTAACCCATTTATGCCTAGCGTCCAATAACAATGACATTGGTAAAGTGTAGACCCAGATCAGATGCAGCAGCGGCGCCGGAATAGTCTATGCTGTTTGCATTAGGTTCAGACATTTCTACAATACATGATTATAACAAAAACCAGATACCCCTTAATAAAGGAAATGGACCTGTCCAAAGAATTAACGTAGAAGTGTCCATTTGGCATAAATGGGTTAAGCCATATTTACTTGGAAAATTCAAATAAAAAGACAACTACGAATATTTATTTATGTTTACTGCTGCTGTTTTGAGAGGCACTTTAAGGGTTTATGTCCAATGCAGCACAGTTTGTTTGGAGACTGCAAAAGCACTGAGGAAGTCTGGAAGATGTGTGATTATGACATATATCCTAAGTTTTCCAATAGACCTGATCACACACTGCAGACCCAGAACAGATACCACAGAAGGCAGTGTCTGATCATGGTCTACATCATTTGTCACTGATCTAGCAGTTTTTGACTCATCTAGTGGTAGTATAATGGACCTGTTCAATTTCAGGTCAAGTTAGAACTACTTTTTGGGTGTATGAATACGTAGGGTAAAAATGGTATATAGATGCTGAGGACTTTTGTGAATATATGCTAAGGACTTTTGCGTGTATATGCTGTGGACTTATGTGAGTATATGCTGTGGACTTTTGTGTGTATATGCTATGGACTTTCGTGTGTATATGCTGTGGACTTGTGTGTATATGCTGTGGACTTTTGCATGTATATGCTGTGGACTTTTGTGTGTATATGCTGTGGACTTTTGGGTATATACACTGTGGGCTTTTGGGTATATATGCTATGGGCTTTTTTGTGTATATATATGCTGTGCACTTATGATATGCATGCCGTGGACTTTTTTATATACATGCTGTGAATTTTTATCTTGGCTTCTGTTACCTATGACAGTGGGCTAGCTGTACCAAGGTATGACTAAATGAAGACAAAGCTTCAGAAGAGAAGAATACCAAGATAAATATTTTATTTCTCCATGAAAACATATGTTGTGGGTATTCATTAGAAGTGCCTCAGCGAGGCACTTCTAATGAGTACCCATAACATATGTTTCTGAGGAGAAATAAGAAAATAACTAATATATTTTTTGACGAAACAATTGCCTTATCTGGAAGTATGGAATATAAACACATAATCAATTTTTCTAGAAGAAGCTCCATATGGGACAAAGCTGTCAGTTAACTCCCTTGAGTGCTCTCTATAGACAACCGGGTCCAATTAATTGGATTCCTCTGCTTTTATCATTAGCATTTCCATTTAGTATCACTTCCTTATTTCCTTGATAAATCTAATTTTAACAAGGTCATATGCTAATACAGCTTCCAAAATATCAAAAAGAAACATTTTCTGTGCAATGCAATATATAATGTTAATAAATCTTTCAGGTGGATATGGAGAATGTAATGTTAAGAATCTGTTAAATTCCACTATGACCTATGATGAGAGCAGAGGATTCCAATTAGAAAGACCTGTTTAGTATTTGATCTACCTTGGATTTTACCTTTAAGGGAGATAATAAAAATACTGCTGCTATCTATTATTATGTACCATGATTGTATTTATATAAGTCCTGCCAGGAAAGAATGTCTTTGAAGTGTATGCACATGATGAATGCCCTGTTTAGCTTGCACATTTCTGCAGTATGATCAAGAATTTCAATGTCTCGTAGAATTTCACTGACACTTTAGCAAGCTCCGTAAGAATTTCAGTTGACAACATTCTGAACTAGAGCAAGTGACAACATTAACCCTGATCCTGTTGAGCCTGGATATGTCCTGCCTTTGCAAACAATGTAGGTCAAGATCAGGTGGCTTCTGAAGAAGCCAATTGATCTCACCTCACTGCCAGTATTTAAAGTCATGCTGACCTTGAAAATGAGGTCAAGGTCAACAAAATCAAATCAACTCTTTACACTGTCCCAGTGAAGTATCTCGGCAAGTTTGACCTATGGTAGATCTCCTAAAATTTCAAACACTTTATTCAATAGGTTTTTGGCCTAAATTTGCTTTTTATGTGTTTGTTTCTTAACCTTTACCACTTTCTGAGCTAATTCAGCAGATGACAAATTAGTGATAGTTTCCCCAAATTTCCCAGAAAACAGGATTTGATATTTCACACAAATTGTCTCCATGGAGACAATTTGCATGAAATGTCAAATCTTGTTTATTGGGAAAAATAAGAAAAATATTCAAAATGTTGTCTGTTGAAAATTTTACCCAGAGTGCTAAGCGTTTAAATACTTAGTGAAATGTCAAACAATGTAGACCCATAAGTTCAGAAGCCAATACCCACACAAATCACAAGTTGCATTTTGTTACAAAATGACAATCTTTGAGTACTGTGACCTTAAATTGAGGAACTGAGGTCAAGGTCACCAAAACCTAATTAACTCTTAAGCATGCACCAGTGATGTATCCCTGTAAGTATGGAGTGAATCCATCCAGTGGTTCAGGAGACATCCTGCAGACAAGAAAGTCATGCTGACACCAAGGCTGATCAATAAGGGTGACGTCTTTTCCCCACCTCCACTCACCCCATTTCAGTCCTCTCTCCTTGAATATTTTTCTCATAATGTGGCTTTTTAAAGCACCAGGCTAAAATTGTAGCAGACAACATTCTAATCATTTTTTATATTACATGTACATAGAAAATAAGTTTAGACATTTCAAGAGAATCAGATGATTCACATGAAATGTCAAAATTTATTTTCTAAAAAAAAAAATAAAATAAAACAAAGTCATCTGCTGCAGTTTTATTGCAGTAGATGAGACACTGTATTTTTCTTTATTATTATTTTTCAAAGAAAATAAGGCTTGAAATTTCATGTTCACATGAAATGTTAACCTTCCTGAATAAGGGTTAGCATTTCATGTGAACTGTATGCATTGCAGATGATTCATATCAAATGTCTAGCCATATTAAAACAAGAAGCCCATGGACCATGATTTGCTCACTTGCCGCAGAAACTAGGACACAAATTTGACTGTCATAAAAAGGTCAAAGGTCATTCTAGGATCATTATTTGAACAAACTTGGTAGATCTTGAGTCCCTGATGCTATATACTATGATTCAGCCTTAAAACTGTCTTGGTTCTGGAGAAATAAGATTTTTAACCATGTATGGGCATGGCCATGGCAGCCATCTTGTTCAATAGTGTAGAAGCATTTAAACAAACTATCAATACTCCTTGGACAGAAGGTCCAATGATTCTAAAAACTGGTGAAAATTGGTCGAGCGATTTCAGAGAAGATGTTGAAAGATTTCAGAATTTTATACATGTATATAGCCCAGAGGCAAGGGCAGATAAGATAACCTCTGGGGACAAAATTTTGATTGTAACAGAAAAGTTTTACTACTTAAATCATACATTGTAAATTTCAGCTATTAAATACATATTGAAAAAAAAGTTTTTTTTTCAACATTTTTCCAATATAAGTGTACAGGTATGCAAACTTGAACTTGCCATAAAAAGGTCAAAGTTCAGGTTCAAAGATGCATCAACCCATGAGAGTTATTTGCATCAAAATTGTATATTAACTTGGTTTGGTATTGTTTTGTTTGTGCTGAGGTTTCACGGCCCAGTCAACCCAATGGAGCCATGTTGAGGGCCAAGGGCATATAACCCCCGAGGGCAAAATTTTGATCGTAACTAAAAAGTTTTACTACTTTAATCATACACTGTGAGTTGCAGTCTTAAATACATTCTGAGAATGATTTTTCCACATTTTCCCCTAAAAATGTATGTAGATGCAAGACCATTTGTACAAATTTTCAATCCCTTTTAACAGAAGGCTCCACATGAAGTTTGAATAAAGTTGGCTCAGGGGTTTCAGAGGACGGACAGACGACCGATGGTAAGTGATCACAACAGCTCATCCTCAGCCTTTGGCTCAGGTGAGTTAAAAAGATCAAACTCTTATCTGCTGCACTTAAATGGTAAAGATATCTTTTCAGAAGGGAGACAAAGCTGTTTCAACAGAGTTGCCTCCCCTGAACCTCTATCAATTCCCCTTTAATTCTTTTGCAGTTCAGTAGCATTGCATTTCTTTTGCAAGTTAGTATATCTATTACAACAAAAACAACTTTTATACATTCAATCTGCAAACACAGCTTTTGTTCTATTATTAACGCTTAAAGCAGACGACATTTTGAAATAATTTTTCTTAGTTTTCCCAGAAAATAGACATAGACATTCCATGCAAATTGTCTCCTGAGGAGACAATTCGCATGAAATGTCAAAGCCTATTTTCTGGGAAAAATAAGACAAACATCATCAATTTGTCGACTGCTGAATCTGCCCAGAGTACTATCATTAAAATACAAATATATTCATAAAATACTTTTTAAGGCTTTAACACTAACCAAACTATGGGCAAATTCAACAGACGACAAACTGATGAAATTTTGTTTTTCTCCTAGAAAACAGGCTCTGGCACTTCATGCAAATTGTATCCTTAGGAGACAATTTGCATTGAATGTTAAATCCTACTGCACAGGAAAATTAAGAAAAACATTTCAAAACATTGTCTGCTGAAATTTTTACCCAGCATGCAAAGTTTTTTAACATCTTCAATAATAGCTATTTTCTGTAACACTGCTTTCAGGCAATCTTACACGCAGTTTGTAACTTTTAAAGTGCCAGAAAAATGTGGCAGACAATAATCTAATTTTTTAGTAATATAAGGCTTAAGAGAAAATAAGGCTTAACATTTCATTCAAATCCTCTGCCTACCATGATTCCCATGAAATATCAAGCCATACTTTCTTTGAAAATTAGATTAAACAATATGTTGTCTGCTGCAGTTTTAAAAGCAGTAGATTAAGCAGATGAGTTTTTTTGTTTTGTGTGTGTTCAGGGGTGCGTGTGTGTGGGGTCGGGGAGGGGGGTGGGTTCTAGGTAAGATTTTGTTACAATGGGTATTTTAAGCCCTGCGTTAAAGCTTAATACTTAAATGCCCATTTGCAATGCTTAACTCTTAAAGCACCAAATATAAGTGTAACATACAAAATTCTATTTTTTTTTCAGTGAAAATAAAGCTTGGCATTTCATGTGAAGTGTCTAGTTGACACTTCACATGAAATTTCAAGCTTTATTTTCTTTGGAAAACAAGAACAGCAAACTACATGTACCTAGAATGTATACCCATGTTGCCATGGTACTTTAAGGGTAGTATACTGCTATTGCTCACTATAGAATAAATGTAAAGAAAATGGCTTTATGTTAAAAGATGTAAGTAAAATTCACTGAAAATTTTTACCACCTATATTTGATTTCAATGCTGAAATCCAAAATTTCATTGAGTATTTTTACCCTTTCAACATATAATTTTAATACTGATTTTCAAAAATTCAAAGCTGAAATACCCTTTACTCCCTCTTATCTTGAGCTCTGGTTGGAAGCGGGCGTGGATGGGGGGTGGTGGAAGGGGAGAGGGGGATAAGGCATGACATTTTATATGAATCATCTGCTGCAGACAATTCAAATGAATTGTCAACCCTCTTTTTCCTTATTTTCTCTGAAGTTTGTCTTTTTTAAAAAGTTGTCTGCTACAATTTTAAATGGTGCATCTACAGTTAACATCTCTGCAGGAAATTATGTACATACATAAACCTTTAAGAGACACTGGGCCGTTATGCATCCAATTAGAGTCTTTGTATAACCCTTAAAATGCCAAAAACAATATTATGTCCACATCCCCTTAGTGTGGTGGGGGAGGAGGGGTGTGTGTGTGTGTGGGGGGGGGGGGGGGGGGGGGGGTAGATGGCACATAAAAATGTTGTCTGCTGTAGTTGTAATTATAACTTTTATAACTTCAAGGGTTTATCCTTTCAGCCCCAAACATCTTTTGAGCAAACCCCAGGTACCTTTAAAAATAGCATCCGGGGCCCAGTTGTTCAAACTTAACGATATTGTTAGCTAACAAACATTAAAATTTCTATCATGAAACATGGAAAATACATTGATATTTTTTGCTGAAAAAATGCGAGTAGCTACTCAAATTTTTGTAGCAAAAATATCAATGTATTTGAAAATACCTTAGCTACAACAGTTAACGAGTTTGTCATTCACAAGCTCGTTAAGCTAACCATGCTTTGAATAACTGGGCCCAGATTACACTACCTACTGTGCTAGTTTTTTTAACTTTTGATTGACACCTTATTTACAATAACAGACTCATCCAAATTCAAAGATGGGAAAGTCCATTTCAGAACCTAGCTTTATTCAGGGGTGAAAGGATAACAATAATATTTAATCCTTAAAGCACCATGAAAAATTTTCAGCAAGCAGACAACAAATTGAAACAGGAGTTGACTTGCCATGCAAACTGTCTCCACAGATGGCAATTTCCATGAAAAAGTCAAATCCTTTTTTCAGGGAAAAATAAGAAAAATATTTTAAAATATCTGCTGAAAATTTTACCCAGAGCACTAAGCTTTAGAGTGCTATGAAAAACTGTAAAAGATGTCATTCTGAGGTGTTTTTTTTTTTTTTTTTTAATTTTTTGTCAGGGAAAATAAGGCTTGAGAATTCATGTAAACCATTTTCCTAGCTAACAGTTCACATGAAATGTCATCTTTTCTCTGAAAAACAAAAATAATATTACAGAATGCCGTCATCTAGTTGTGATTGGTGCTTTAATGGTTAAATTGTATCCACAGTTCCAGACAGGCGGGGGTATCAGATAAATATTTTTCTTATTTTCCCGCAAAACCATATCATCACAAAACCATACCTATATAATTTTGACCCCCTTAAACCCGACTTTTATATAGTAAAACTGGGGTTTACAGGGGTATACCTTATTTTTCTTATTTCTGCTCAAAAACATAGATTGTTGGTATTCATCAGAACTGCCTCAGCAAGGCAGTTCTAAAGACTATCCACAATCTATGTTTTGAGCAGAAATATGAAAAATATCAGATTTTTTATCTGAAAACTTTCAGTTTTTGGTGGTGAAATTTTCAATATATTTGAATAGGCATGTTTTTGTAATGTGTTGTGGGTACTCATTAGAAGCATCTCACCCAGGTGCTTCTAATGAGTACCCACACAATATGTTTTTGTGAAGAAATAAGAAAACTATGATATTTCTCCACAGAAACATATGTTATGGTTGCTTATTAGAAGCACAAATGAGTACCCATAATGCATGTTTTTGTACAAAAATAAGAAAAATAGCTATTTCTCCACAAAAACATATGTTGTGGATGCTCGTTAGAAGTGCCTCAGCAAGGCATTTCTAATGAGTACCCACAATGTATGTTTTTGTGGAGATGTAAGTACAATATCAATACTTTTTGGTTGAAAAAGTGTGTTTTCTGATGCTATATAGTATCTTTAAAGCTAATGACAAAACACTGACTTAAATATCCCTATATATACACCTATAATAATTATATACAGTAAAATTTCACCATTAAGACCACTCCACTATCAAGACCACTCCACCATTAAGACCAGCTTTTGTCAGTACTAAATGTTTCTTTCTTTTTATGGTATGAAACTTTCGTACACCAAGGTGTCTGACAAATGCAAACAGTATAGACCCAGATCAGAGGAGCAGTCTGACAAAATGACATATGCAAACAGTGTAGACCCAGATCAGACTGCTCCTGAAGGAGCAGTCTGATCAGGGTCTACACTGTTTGCCATCCTGCTAAATATTTTATGAAACACTGCATAAAAAAAAAAAAAAAAAATTTAGGCAAAAAAAAAAAAGTACGGAATAAAACGTTTGAAACTTTAGGACGTTTACCATACTCTACATTCAGTAGTAAGACCCTCTGATTCAAGAAGGTCAGTTGTCAGTTTCTGGCAAAAGAATGTGCACAATACTGGTTAACCGCTTAGAGGACTACGCCTGCCCAGTAAATGTGTGGTTAGGTAAACTAACCGCACTCGACATGACCCATTGGGTTGACTGGGCCGTAAAACCTCTACACAAACAAAAGACCGCCCCGCTAATAAGACTGGTGGTCTTAACAGTGGAATTCTACTGTAATTATACATCACTGACAGAGAACTTGTTAAGGAGTATTTGGTGATAATTTTAAGATAATGTTTCTTATTTCTCCATAAAAATATATGTTGTGGGTACTCATTAAAAATACCTCAATGAGGCACCTCTAATGAGTACCAACAACACATTTTTTGTGCAGACATTTTTTGTCCCAGAATTATCACCAAATACATGTACTCCTACTTAAAAGGTCCTGATATAATTTGGGCCACGCCACATGAAAACGTGTCTTCCGACACATGCGGTCACATCCGTGCAGTCTAATCAGGGCCTTCACTGTCCACTGCCGGAATCATTGGATACCACAGACTGTATCAATGTAGAGCAAAGACCCTGATGAGACCTTGCGCATGTGCAGGATGATGTGAACCCACACATTTTGAACATACTAGAAGGTATGTTTTCTCTTGATGCAGCCCATTTTCTTCATTACTAATATGCTAAACATTATAGTGTGAACTTCACATCCTTGTTAGCCGAGTTCTTCAAACTCTCTGTTTTCTCGTGATCAATTTCAACATAAATTGGAGAAGGCTGTGACAAATCATCCAACGAAGACGGATGCCGACTCTTCACACGAGGTTTGTCATCAATACCTTCCGATGAGCCATGTAAATCAAGTTGAGCGTAATTAAGTTTACACTCCTCATGTGGTTGAATATCAGTAAGCTGCTGCTGGGAACTGGACTTCTCGGCTTCTGATGCCGACAGTCTGTTGGTGCCGGGAAAACTCATCTGCTCATATTCAGCTGACAGGTTTGTAAAGCTATGCCTACTGGGCGCCATTTCATCTGGGCAAGGCATTGTTGCTGGTCTCATCAATGGCTCAGCAATAGGCATAATCATACTCGGTAAACTATTCTGTTTCTGCAGCTCCTGACCCAAGACAGTAGGTTCCAAACCTTTCTTTGTGCCAGCATTCAAGCTTCCATTCAAACCTTTAGAACAACTTGGAAAATTTGGCGGCCCACTAGCTTTTCTGCCACGACCTATGCTCTGAATCTCTTGACCTGTCCGCGGGCTGAAAGATGGCACGGCAGGAACACTGGCTTGTCTGGAGAAACCGCCACTGTGCTGTGTCACAGTCTGACCTGAAGCAGACCTTGTTCTCACCATTATTCCCTCACCAAGGGCACCAGCAGATGGAAGCTGTGACCCACTTGCTGGTCTGCTTTTAATTGGTGCAGACTTTCCTGAGCTGCGAAGAACATTCTCTTTTCCATCATTAGGACTTGTATTTCCAAGAGCAGAAAAGTAGCTTTCCTCAGTCTCGTCCTGTATATAGCTGAACTGTTGCTCTGGTGTTGGTATTTCAGGAATTGAATCATCACTGATGTAACTTTTAGGCGTTTCTGGCACAGGAAAAGGATCTTCAACAAAGAAACTGGCAACTTTTTCTGGGCAAGGAATTTCTTCCAGGGGGAGCCTGATCTTTTCACTGTTTGAACTTGATGAACTCCCTGACCTGTGATGTTGTCTACTGCAGCTTTCCTTTGACCTATTCCGTTTTTCAGAAAAGTCAAGAATATCGACATACCCTTCATCTTGAACAGGCTCTACTGGTTGTGCTACTGTTTTTCTTTCTTTTATCACAATGTTATGAGAAGCTTCCAACTTATGCACACAGTCTGACTTACCATCACTTTTAATTACCTTGGCACATTTTTCTTTACTTTCTCTACAATGTCCTTGACCTACATTTTCTTTAGTTTCATCTGTCTTAGCACTTATATCTTTGGACTGCTGGGTCTTATCTACATTAATCTGTGAATCACATTGAACATCTTCCTTTTGTACATTGTCTGACTTCTCAACTGTTTTTAAGCCATCCTTCACCTGACCTTCACTTTCACATTTTGGAGAATCACTACTTTGACCTTTGGCACTTTTTGTTTCACTAGAAGTTTTTTGTTCAATTACTGGCTTAGAAAAACTAAAACTTTTACTGCCTGACTTTTCTACATGATCTTTTTCACTAACTTTATCACATGCACCTTTATCACTTTTCTGTTTGGAATTTAAACCATCTGATTCATGACCCTCACCTTTGACATTTGCTGGCTCTATTGTCTTTGAGTCCTTTTTGTTTTCTTCTGTTGTAAGTATATCCAAAGGATGTGATATAAAAGCCTGAACACGAGTTGGTGTTTTAATAGGATTAGTATCTTTTTGCCCTTCATCCACAGGCCTCGCGGGGTCAAAATCCATATACAAGAAGCCATTATCAGAATCCTTTTTCTCATTTCCTTTAGGGGATTTTACTGATTTAGGTGTTGTAGAAAAATCAGCTTCCATATAATCTGATGGCTCTGCTTTCGGAGGAAGATCTATCTCCATATATTCTGACGGGCGCTTCTTAAATTCAAATGAAGGAGACTTAGCAATCTCAAATCCAGGAGAATACTCCATATATGAGCTAGTATCTTGAGTTTTTGTACTGGCACTCTTAGAAACAGGTGGAGATTTAATTTCCTCCTGATAGATTTTATTAGAAAAGATATCAGTATCTGGAATCTCTAGCTTCCTTTCCAGTGTTGGGCTGTGCCCTTTAACCACCTTCTCCTGAAGGGATGAGCTTACTTCCGACTTTGAGGTATGCTCACTTCTTGAGGTACTCTCTGTTTTTGATTTAGATTTAGATGATTCTGGTTTAGGGCTATGTTTTCCCTGCTTACTTCCTTTATGTTCATCTTCTGTTTTTGTTTTATGCTTTCCGTCATGTTTCTTTTTACCTAGTTTGTCTAAAACAGCATGGTGAGCTTTACTAATATCTACACTTTTCATGCCAGAATCTAAAGAGCGACTATAGCCATGCTGAACTTTCATACCCGATCTTTGCCCTGCATCCTTTGGGAAATGACCTTTTGCTCCAAGGTCATATGCCGTAACATATGATTTTGACATCACTGGCTGTGCTACTGCTGGTTGAAAAGGGACATAACTCTCATCCTCGGATTCCCTTCCAGAACTACTTGGACTTCTTTTCTCTGAAGCCAATATATGTGCAGTAACCTTTAACTGATTTTCAGCTGTTGGGAACCCTGGCTTATGAACAACATGTCCCGATGCTTTGACTATCACAGCATCTTGTGACTTTAGTGATTTATCATGTGAGCGACCCGTAGACGAGGCTGGTGATGATCCCAGACTATGGTTAGATGAACTAGGTGACACTCCCCGAGACGACTTCGGGGCACTCGTTCCCAAGGTCATATCTACATAACCAGTTCTATCAACCTCCGACTTTGGCGGAGACATAAAATTCTGAGTATTTGGAGAAGGTGTATTACGCTTCTCAAATCCCATATCCATGTAGTCTGTGTTGAGATAATTTGCCATTTTCTGAACATCGTCTGGTAACTTTTTCAATGAATCACTTGAAGAATTCCGCGAAGAGCTTGAAAATTTCCCTAACGATTCCTCCGACCGTGGTTTCAAATCTAGTTCCTGGGATGTCATTCTCACTGAATCCATAGAATCAAGTTTGCTTAATTTACCACGAGATGCCTGTCCATAGCTGGATGACCTTGGCCGGTGACCTTGTGTAGTGTACTGCTTCCCGAAACTTGAAGCTCGAGGACGGCAGCCATAACTGTCGCTGGCTGTCCTGGGACGGTAGAAATCCATCTCCATAAAACTGTCAGAATCATCTGATTTGTAGGACTGACTCAACGGGCTTGCACCTGAAATTAAAAGTCAAAGTCCAAGTCAAACTGTTCCAAGCTTCATTAGCTTTATAATATCATGATGATGAGATAATTTGGTGTTTTACAGCCCTTTCAACATTATTCAGGTCATATTGGGAGTAGACTGATATAAAACAGGGTTATTGCAATGATACTGGTGAATATTGTCCTGAGTTGGAATATCAAAGGACACAAGCTTGCAAGTGTCCTTTCATATCCCAGTATGTGTCAATATTCACTAATAATAGTGCAATAATCTTTTTATTATATATGGTAATAGATGTCCTAAAATTTCAAACACCAAAGTGTCTGATAAAATTACATATGCAAACAGTGCAGATCCAGATCAGACTGCTCCTGAAGGAGAATTCTGATCAGAGTCTATACTGTTTGCCATTTCACTAAGTATTTTTAGCAACAGGGCCATAAAAAGCAAAATTAGGCCAAAATAGTAAGGAACAAAAGGCTCAAAATTTTAGGAAATTAACTGTAGCTATGAATGTTTTGTGTCACTTTCAGCTGTCTGTAACATCAAACTAGGTATTTTTTTATTATCTAAAATTCAAAGCATGTGCAAATGCATGACAAATTTGGCATGACATTATTGTCCTAGGACATCATCAAAAGCAACATCATCTAATCAGTGTTGTGCCTAGGTCTGAAATTCTAAGGGACAGATGTGGCCCCTTCCCTTCTTTCCTGGGGGACATTTAGATTTTCTGGAGGACATAAACTGTTAACAGACAAAAGGTTTTTGATACAGCCTATCATTTGTTTCTTGTTTCTTTTACAACGGCGCTCCGACCACTTGATCAGTTTAAATAGCTGATTGGGCATCTTAATTGTGATAGTGAAGATGCAGCCACGAAAACACTCTCTACTGCCTCAGAAGTCTTATTATTGACAGTAAGAGCCACAAACTGTGTGAGTCACAGCTGCCTCTATGCCATTTTGATGCCTCAGTCAGGTATACATGAAATTTACAACCAGCAGTGCAGTAATTATCTGCAAATTTAATGAAGTTCACTGTGAACCAAATTCCTTTTAGTACCATTTTTATTAGCTCCCTTATTATTGTCTAAATTGCATATACAGAAACTTATGGAATGAAATGGACTGTATATAAAAATTTATCGATTTTTTTTTTCAGGGCGCACCCATGGCCCGCAGCAGTTTATTTCTAGTGGGGCACTGCTTCAAAATTCGCAGGAATGGGGCAAAGTTATGGCCTAGGCACAGCACTGGTAATGGTACATTTAAAGGCATCTAAATAAGATTGCATACCATATTCAATCTAATTACCACACATACCCCTATAAGCGCACAGTCAAGAAATTCCGTAGTCTTCAGATTACAGTCAATGTACTTTTTCTTTACTTCTTTATAAAGGCATATGTTGTGGGTACTCATTTGAATTGCATCGACTTGTCGATGCAATTCAAATAAGTACTCACAACATATGCCTTTATAAAGAAAATCAGAAAAAAAATCGCATTATAATCATCAAATAAATCCTATTCTGATTTTTTATAGTGTACCCTTAGTAGGTAGATTCATATTTTACCACAACTGAGTGTTCCCAGTAATTCTGAAAAACCTAAGCGCACAGTGTGGTAATTAGGTCCAATACGGTATATTGCGTGATATCTGCACGCTTACTCCTCAGACATTACCTCCTCTTTATTGCACATTTTTAATCATTCAAAATTTATAGCTATATAATAAATAAAAATATTATATTTATCCTAAAAATTTGGTCAGCCAGGTCAGAACATTATAAAGATAGGTTAACGTTTGATGATGGTCATTTGTGTCAAAATGGTATACAGACAGATCTGAGCAAACAGTGCAGACCGAGATCAAACTGCTTCTGTAAGAGCATTTTCATCTGGGTCTACATTGTTTGCCAATATGTCACATCATTTCACTAGGCAGATAAAATATTAAGGGTAAATGCAGTCACACATTCCTTGGCTCAGTTCTATGTACGTCCAACTGCAGATCAGGAGGTTGTGAGTTCGACCACTGCCAAGTCGGCAACATTCTTTCGCTGAGATTGATCATGAAATATTTTCTACAGTTATTCTCTCCCTTCCGCTGATTCAAGAACTGCAGTTGTCAGTTTCTGGTGAAAGAATGGGCACATTACTAGTTAACCGCTTAGAGGACTAAGCCTGCCCAGTAAACGTGTGGATTGGTAAACTGACTGCACTTGACATGGCCCCATTGGATTGACTGGACCATAAAACCTCAACACAAATATTATAAATGATGCTATATGCATTATATACAATCGAAATTCAATGGCTCTACCATGTTTGGGCATAGGTCTAGATAAGAGGGGGTATCAGGTAAATAGTTTTCTTATGACTGGATGAAAACTTATGTTGAGGGTACTCATTAGAAGCACCTCAGTGAGGTGCTTCTAATGAGTACCACAACATATGTTTTCGACCAGTAATAAGAAAAATATAGATACTTTTTAATGGAAAAAAAGCGCCTTATCAAGAGCTATGTTTGGGACATAGAAATTTGTTCTAGACATCATGATTTTACTGTACATTACCAGGTAGACAAACACTCTTGTTAAGTTTCTGGATAACTATGGAATATTAAGGGTAACTGCAGTCACCACATGATTTGTTTGTGTTGAGGTTTTACGGCCCAGTCAACCCAATGGGGTCATGTCGAGCACGGTCAGTTCACCTAACCACACGTTTACTGGGCAGGCTTTGTACTCTAAGTGGTTAACCAGTATTGTGCACATTCTTTCGCCAGAAACTGACAACTGCCCTTCTTCAATCAGCGGAAGGGAGAGAATGACCGTAGAAAATATTTCATGATCAATCTCCACGAAAGAATGTTGCCGACCTCGGCGGGGGTCGAACCCGCGACCTCCTGGTCTCCAGTATGACGCGCATCCAACTGAGCCACCGAGGCCGGCAGTCACCACATGATACATGATGCCCTATGCATCATTTAAAATCAAAATTCAATGGTTCTAATGTCTTTGGGGCATAGAAATTTGTTCTAGACATGAATCATTTAAGCCACTGAGGGTTAATCAGAGCCAGGGTGGCCACTCTTAGTCAGAAACAAAATTCTCTGACTTTTCACTGACTTTTCCCTGACCAAATTCTATTTTTTTCCTGCCCAAACTGCTGAAAATTTCACAGAATTCTCCTCCTCTTGTGGTAGATAAACAATTAATTAATATTTTAGCACATAAAAAATACTAGAGCAAGTGCCCAGAGGGTCACGAATACCCCAAGCCGGTGCCATTTCTTTATTATAAAATATTCTAAAGTTAATGACAGTGAAGCCAAGATATAGTTTACAATGTCAGTCTCTGAGTGACACTGATCTATCATCCCAAGTACAACTTTCCTGGAGTAAATAGTCTTCAAGACATGAAGCAAATTTGCTGGGCCATAAAATATAGATCATTGACCTACATATACTTGAGAAATTATTCTGATGGTCACACTGATGCATTATATCAACTATGATGTTATTCCATTAAATAATCTAAAAGATACTAAGCAAAATCACTAGACCATGAAATATAGGTAATATGATTTATATTTACTTTGAGGTGAAAGTTTGGGTCACACTGTGTCATTACATGTATATGTAAATATGACATTTAGGTACTAAACAGTGGGAGATATAAGACAAAATCACAGAGCTATGAAATATAGGTCACATAATCCCAAAATAGAATAGTAATATATCAAATTGCCTTCAAGATGTAGCATAAAATCACTGGACTATGAAATGACCTACATTTACTTTTAGGTCAACTGTTGGACCATATTACATGTAATTCATAATCCCAAATAATGATGTTCATACACCAATTAACATTCAAGATATGCAGCAAAATTACTGGACCATGAATAAAGGTCAAGGTGACCTACATTTGTTATGCTGTCAATGGTTGTATCACACAGAACCAATATTCCAAGTATCACGTTAATCCATGAAATAGTCTTCAAGATATAAGGCAAAATCAATGGATCATGAAAATATGATCACAATGACCTTGACCTTATTACACTGAATGTTGATGTGATAAACATGTCTGATGCCCATCCTTCTTTCAGGAATTGTTTGTATAAACAAACTGCAACATACTACTTTATTGAGGCATTAATCCATGAAATAGACTTCAAAATATAAGTCAAATTCATTGAACCAATATTCCAAGTATCACATTAATCCATGAAATAGTCTTCAAGATATAAGGCAAAATCACTGGATCATGAAAATAAGGTCACAATGACCTTGACCTTATTACACTGAATGTTGGTGTGATAAACATGTCTGATGCCCATCCTTCTTTAATTAGAGGTTGTTTGTATAAACAAACTGCAATATACTACTTCATTGGGGTGTCCTAGATTTTGACCTCTAGCCCCGCCCTGGGTCAAGACCCAGGGGTCCATAGATGTAGAAAGGAAGAGAACCCTCCCAGGTACCCCCATACCAAATATGAAAAGTTTTTGATCAGTGGCTGCAGAGTTATAAGTAATAAAAAAACTTCAAAGTAAAACTTGGTTATAGAAAGGGTGAACGGCTAGAATCACACCCAGATGGACGGACAGAAGGGTGGATGGACGGACAGACGGACTAACGGAATGGATGAAACCTATATACCCCTTCAGCATACTTCATATGTCAGGGGTATAATAACTGCCTAACTGTTCAATTCAAAAATAAAAAGTTTTTGGAGCATACATTTTCTAAAATGAACATTTATTTGTTATAAATCTCAGCAAGCAAAAAAATAAATAAATACAGTCCAACCTCAATGGCTCGAACATCTTCGGGACCATGGAAATTCGTTCGAGACATGGGTAGTTCGAGCCACTGTGGGTAATCATGGCACCAGTTCAGGAAGCAAACAGAGATAATTTGGGGAAATCTTTTCGATTTTCTACATAATGATTGTATGTTGTGTGTACTCATTAGAATCACCTCAATGAGGCGATTCTAATGAGTACACACAACATACAATTCCATGATAGAATAAGAAAAAATCATTAAATATTTGTTTTCTTGAGCTGTTGGAAGGATTTTGTAGAGACTGAAAAAAAGAGTTCGAATCATCCACGGTAAACGAGCCATCCGTGTTCGAGCCATTGAGGTTATACTGTAAAAGCATTTCAATCACTCAAACTGGATAAAATTTATCTGCCACAGCAAAACAGTTTTGGCCCAATATTTGGAAATTCCCTGACTTTTCCCTGACTTTCTTGGTATTTAAAATTTCCCTGGCCATTTTGTAAAATTCCCCGACATTTCCCTGACCTTGAAGAAAAATGAAATTTCCCTGACTTTTCCCTGACCAGTAATCACCCTGATAGCCCAAGTCAAGAGGCAACTGGGGATAATTTAAAGATGTCTTTTTCAGTCTTCTATAAAATGATGAGTTTACTCATTAGAAATGCCTCAATGAGGTAATTCTGATGAGTACACAAAAAAAAACTTTTTCATGATATAATAAAATTTTCCTGAAACATCCCTAAATATTTGTTTTCTTGAGCTATTGGAAATTTTCCTAAGGACTTAAATATGAGTTTGAATCATCTATGGTGTCCAAACCATCAGTGTTACAGTCATTGAAGATTGACTGTACACTTCAACCTCTGTATAACATGGTTCGCTATAACACGGTTTGGATATAACACGGTTCAAAGATGGATCCCAAAAATGTATAGATTATATTGAAAAATGACCATATATGGTCATTT
This sequence comes from Anodontia alba, assembly GCA_964016985.1. Lineage (NCBI taxonomy): Eukaryota > Metazoa > Mollusca > Bivalvia > Lucinida > Lucinidae > Anodontia > Anodontia alba. The sequence continues at coordinate 55,853,258 of OZ024835.1, forward strand.
TTCAATATAATCTATACATTTCTGTTTGCATATAACACGGTCGTTTAACTAACACGGTTTGTGCAATGGACCCCAACAATAGTATTATAAAGAGGTTGTGGTGTATTTTGTTTTTTATCATTGAAGTTTTACTGTAACCAAACTTGCATCATGTGACTTAGGATTACAGAGTTCAGAACTATACAGTCCTTTCGACATCACTTGGCAAGACTTTTTTACTGTACGGGCCTTGTCACACAAAAATTTGCTTTCAAACATGTGCAAAACAGGCTGATTCAGGTCATCCTGCATATGCACAAAGTGTCATCCGGGCCTTTGCTCTCCATTCATATATTCTGTAGCATCCACTGATTCTGTTAGCAGACAGTGAAGGCCCAGATCAGACTGCACATCTGTGCAGTCTGATCTGGGCCTTAACTGTCTGCACATGCCCCAAGACACATTTTCGCATGGGCAGCCCATATCATCTACACAATTTTGTTTGGGTGCAACATTTTTGAGGGGTCTTGTATCCAAAACCATGCTGTGATGAATTGTGCTATAAAAAATAGGCTGCCGTGTACTGGTCTATAATTACAAACTCACCTAAATATGCATCATATGGATTCGGGTACTTCTGTGAGTCCAAGTATGGACTGCGCGACTTCTGGACAATCAGATGAGGGGCACTCGAGCTTCTGCTGTTATCCAAGACCTGCTTCTTCTGAATTTCATGTACGTGATGATGGCGCAATGGTTTGGTGGTTGGTCGGCTACCCACAGAGTAGGCTCTCTTAGGAAACTCCCCCGACATGGAGTCATCTGACAAATAGCTTATAACCTTAGCTGGCTTCAGTCCGTAACTCGACATTGGGCTCTGTCCAGTTGGAGTCATGGGAAGATAAGCTTCTCCACCTGAAATTGAAAGATGTCAGTTCATAGTTCCAGATACAGTATAATGGGAGCCGCAGTAGTCACTTAAATCACTTGAGTGCTCTCTCAGCTCTCCGAGTTGCTTCTAAGAATTTTTAAAATGGGGGCCAATTTCTACACCATGTCTCTGAAAATGCGCCAACTCATTTCTGAGGTGCAGAAAGTTTTTTTGCCTTCAGAAAATTGCTGAACTTGTGAAATAATGAGAAGTCGCTAAAACTGATTACAATAAAGATTTGATTTTTTATTATACACTCACTAAGTAACTTAGCATAAATCTATGCTAATTTTACCTTTCAAACAGCACTGCATACAGTCGACTCTTGTTATCTCGAATTCCAAGGGACTCTCTGAAACACTTCGAGATATCCGTACCTCGAAATATCAGATTGCAGAAGTGAAGAAAACAATAAATCGAACAACCACATTTAACAAATGAATATGTAATTTGACTCATGACGTTAGAGACAGATTGAAAAAAATTTTGTGTAAAAGAGGAGCAATTTCTCCTCTTTTCCACAATATTTTATTACCTGTTCTTAGATTTCCATGTTAAAACGGGGACCAGAATTTCACTTCGAGATAAGCGGTTATTTGAGATAAGCGAGAGTCGACTGTATTTGTACAGCTCCTCATAGCTATTGATCATGTGTTTATCTTTGACTGCAAAGTAAGTTTGCTTTTCCGCCATTATTCAAACATGTGGATGACGTGAGGTATTCTCGATAGAGTTCAGCGAGAATACGACATAAATGTTCTCGGTACTAATCATCATCCAATCAACTGGTTTTCTTGTATTGTAAATGGTCTGGAAGACCGACTTTGTTTGTTTGTGTTGAGGTTTTATGGCCCAGTCAACCTAATGGGGTCATGTCAAGCACGGTCACTTTACCTAACCACACGTTTACTGGGCAGGCTTAGTCCTCTAAGCAGTTAACCAGTATTGTGCACATTCCTTCCCCAGAAACTGACAACTGCCCTTCTTGAATCAGCGGAAGGTAGAGAATGACCGTAGAAAATATTTCATGATGAATCTCCACGAAAGAATGTTGCCGACCTCGGCGAGGTGTAAACCCACGACCTCCTGATCTCCAGTCGGACGGCCCATCCAACTGAGCCACCGAGGCCGGCAAAGAAGACCGACTTTCATCCATATTTAATGAATATTACCCAGCATGCAAAGAATTATTACCCAGCAGGCAAAGAGCTATTACCCAGCATGCAAAGAGTAATTACCCAGCATACAAAGAGTTATTACTCAGTATGCAAAGAGCTATTACTCAGCATGCAAAGAATTATTACCCAGCATACAAGAGTTATTACTCTGCATGCAAAGAGCTATTACCCAGCATACAAAGAGTTATTACCCAGCATACAAACAGTTACTACCCAGCATACAAAAGAGTTATATATATTTACTTCCACTTTCTTTGACTGTTGGTAGTGTTTGAGGCTGGCCACTCAGTCCTGAAGGCCCCATGTCCATGTAACCCGTTGTTTCTTTGGCAGGATGTATTGGTATGGGTGCAGTAGCTCTCCCAGGGCCCATTACCATGTATCCAGTATTTTCAGGGGCTGTAAAAATAAATTTCAAAAAAATGCTAATGAAGAAAAAAAAACTTATGTCGCACCTGTTATATGAAAACAAGCACCTGACGAGTATGAGTTGTCATCATTGTTTAGCTCAGTGAGATCAAGCAATCAGTGAAATGAAACCTAACTAAGGCTGGCACGATTAATTGGATAATCGATTAATTGATCGATAAATTCCACAAAAATGAGTATCATTATTGATTTGCTAATAATCGATCATTTGATTTCTGTGTTTGTTACTTTACCGCATTTAGCCTTAGTATTCAGACACCTAAACACCTTACCATACTTAATCTAAACTTTGAACAAGTACAATTTACTACCCATTGTTGTACCTAAAACTAACTGGATGGGTGGCAAACAGTGTAGACCCTGATGAGACGCCGCATTTGCGGCATCTCATCAGGATCTACGCTGTTTGCTCAGACCTGGCTGACCGAATATATGCAATAAAGTATAACATGTGGTAAGAGTCATGCTCAGACAGGTAAAATTATGACCAAATCTTCAGTGATTACTAATTGATTATCGCTCACAATGGCAAGACTGATAATCGATTATCTTTTCATCTCCGATTAGCCAGCCTTAAAACTAACTGTAAAATTTTACAACTAGTAGACGTCATTTAGGGTGAACACTTGGGTGAATCTAAGTACACGGATGAATGAACAGATAAATGGACAGAAAATTGCATGCCTACCCCCCACCCCTCCCCCTCCCCCTCCCCCCCCCCCCCCCCCCCCCCCCCCCCCTAGTTAAAGCCAGTGAGGGTTATTCATAAGCTTGGGTCAGAAGGCAAATGGATATAATTTAGGAATGTCTTTTTGATCTTCTATACAATAATGGTGTGTTGTGTCTACTCATCAGAATCCCCTCAATGCGGCTATTCTAGTGTGTTCACACAACATACACTGCTGAGGTGCTTCTAATAAGAACCCACAGCATATGTTTTCATGAGAAATAAGAAATGCATTACCTGGATACCCCTCTTAAGTACATTACCTGGAAGAGGGCTAAAATAAACAACTGCAACATACTACTTTATTGAGGCATTAATCCATGAAATAGGCTTCAAAATATGTCTAATTCACTGAAGTATGAAAATAAGGTCACAATGACCTTCACCTTATTACACTAAATGTTGATGTGATAAACATATCTGATGCCCATCCTTCTTTAATAAGAGGTTGCACAGAATGGAAAAGAACCTGCTCAGGTACCCCAATACCAAATGTGAAAAGATTTTGATCAGTGGCTGCAGAGTTATAAGCAAAAGACAAAATCTACATGTAAAACTTTGACATAAACATCACACTATTTTCTAAGTCCATGACCTTGGCCTTGGGTCAGCAGCATCAGCAGAATGATGTCAGCTATTCTGTAATCATCTAGTAGTAACACTAACCACTCATCAACATCCTAAAGTGTAAGCTTTCAAAAATATATGCAAAAAGAAAAAACTTCACGCAAAACTTTGACATAAAATGTTAACATTTATATGGATGCACAGACGAATGAACGAATGGACCGAAAGATGAACGGACAAAAAGACGAAAACTATACACCCCTCGACATACTTCGTATGCCCGTGGTATAATAAGAAATACATTACCTGGATACCCCTCTTAAGTACATTACCTGGAAGAGGGCTAAAATAAGAATGAAATTATTTTCTACAAGTGGATTATTAGTCAATGATCAGTCGGTTTTCAAAACTGATGATCGACTGTGAAATTCTGGCCAATTCCCAACAATATATAAATTCAGAAAATTTTCCTAAAATATCCATAAACATCTGCCTTCTTGGGCCATTAGGAGACTTTCCTAAGGATTCAAAAACGAGTGTTCGAGTCACTGAGATTTTCCTGTATGTCTTTAACACTTACCACACTATGGGCAGATTCAGATGACACACTGATAATATTTTCTTTTTATTTTTCCTAGAAAACAGGATCAGACATTTCATGCAAATTGTCTCCTTAGGAGACAATTTGCATGAAATGTCAGATACTATTTTCTAGTAAAAAATAAGAAAATATTCGGATACAATTTGCATGAAATGTCAAATCCTTTCTTCTAGGAAAAATAAAAATATTTCAAAACGTCGTTTGCTGAAATTTTCACCCAACATGCAATGTGATAAAGAAAAGAATTTGCTCCCTCTAGATTCCTGGTTGTGTGTGAAAATAATTCCAATCTGCTTACGTTTTCCAACCATCATATCCATATAACCATTGTCATTTCCAGTAGAGTTAGCAGAACTTCCAGGCTTCATATCCATATACCCATCCGTCTGGGATTTGGACTCTTGACTCTCCGAACCTGATGATCCTGGAAATAAGAAGTGTGAGAGAGTGTATTGCAAGATTCCTGAACCTATGTGTTTTTCATTGTATGAAAAATAAATATGTGAAACGATAATACCCTGCCATTGACGAATATTGACGAAATTTACCCAATAACAATTCCAAACCAATATCATAGTGATTGCCCTAAAGCGGAACCGCGGGTCGCACCGCCCCGGTGTCCTAAATTCCTGCCCTCTTGCCCTAAAATCCAAATTTTTTGCCCCTCTTTGCGCCCTGCTTTGCCCTTGTTGCAGGTTCAGTGTGCCCTGCCAATTATCTCTATTTTTCAAGTAATCCTTTTCACCATTAATCCAATTACACGTGCCAGTATCAAACTGTACGTAAATTATCGACACGCGACAATCAATGCAGCTATTTTTATTGACAGTTACAAATAAACACAGTGAAATACCTGTTGTGTTCAATCTAGTGTGTATAGTATGGTTCTCAGTACTTTTTTGCATTAACTATTATGCTGTTATGAAAGGGGATAACCAGGTTAGTATTAGGGGAATTCCCCACATAGAGCCAACATTTTCTGTTTGATCTGATGGATAAAATAAACCCCTAGGACTGGACATTATATCGACACATTTTATGAAAGGAGTTAATTCTTAGCCGATGCAAATTTAGGCAGGTAAGTTGCCGAGGTAATTAATCAGATAACTGTTGTTGTTTTTACTCAAATGATTTTCTTTTAAAAAATCAAATGATATTTTATTGCAAGAAATCTTTGCAAAGTGTCAAGATGCCTTCCAAGAAGCACCTACAAGAACACAACATTTAAGATAGGGCAAACATCGCTAAGAAAAATCTTTCTATTTCTGCCTTTTTTGGTGGAGCCAGGTGTCTCTCTCTCTCTCTCTCTTCTCTCTCTCTCAGCAGTGACAGACTAATAGCTTGTTTAATCGTTTTTGTTTTTACCTAAAGAAAGGAGCATACTGTAGAGATATCCCTGGTTAAAATAGAGCCATCTAGGTTGTGGTTGCTGGTTAGAACAACCTCATCAAAACAATGCAGTGACAAAAACTAATAGCTTGATTAGCTTGATTAATGATTTATTCTAAAGGAAGGTGTCTCTGGTTGAAACAGAGCCAGATATATGTTGTGGGTTAGAACTACCACAGTGAGGTGATTCTAAGATGTACCCACATTCTATGTTTTGGAGACAAATATGTTGAGGGTTGATCGCAAGACTGTAGCAAGTCAGATGGTTGTTTTTCCCAATACTTAATCTCCTAACCATGAAGGCGTTATGAAGATTACAACATTTCTTTCTGTAAACAATGGAAATTTAGGTGCCATTGCTTGTATGAGCAATGGCACCTTTTGCATTGTTTACAAAGTGGTCAAAGTTGCCCCTAAACAAGGGTTTCAAAACTATGTTTGTTACTACAGTCTTGCGCTCAACCCTCGATGTATTCTCTGTATAAAGTTGGGTCTGCAGGGCTGGGGTGTTCAGATATTCATTCAACTCATAAACAGAATGACAAACAGTGTAGGTCCTGATCAAATGGCTTCTTCTGATCTAGATCTACACTTTTTACAAAGGTAGAGGTTGTCATGTTCAGCAGGATAAGATTTAAGGTACCATCAAGTAGTTTCTCTGTAGCCTGAAAAAGGGAAGTGGGTAATAGAAAAGGGTGAAAAAATATTCATCCCTATCTTTTATTCATTGAACATACAGTATAAAGAAACAGAATTCTACAAATCAAAGGATAAGAAGACCTGTCACCTGACAGGATAGCTCACCGGAAGTCGCGCTTTGACTTAGTTGTGCAAAGGCAAATTTTCAGACCCATAACAGAAACAAAGTCACGGTCAAGGGAGCTGATGCTGCTGATAAAATTTTTAAACAAGTATCTCTGACCTCAGCAAGTATGAATTGAATCCATCAAATGGTAAAGAAGAAATGAGCTCCTAAAAACTTTAACGCAAAATCTTTAACATTAAAATTCTAAGTCTGTGACCTTGACCCCAAGGTCATGGTTATAGGTCCTGATGTTGCTGATAAAAACTTAAAGCAATATCTATCACCATACCAAATTCATCTAAAGGCAACCAAGTAATTATCAAAAATCTTTAATGCAAAAACTAACATAAAAGATCTAAGTCTGTGACCTTGACCCCAAGGTTATGGTCATGAGAGCTGATGCTGCTAAAAACTTGAGACCGGTATCTATTACCATACCAAGTATAAAATAAATCCATCCACAGGTAAAGAAGTATTGAGCTCCTAAAAACTTTAACACAAAATCTTTAACATCAAAATTCTAAGTCTGTGACCTTGACCCCAAGGTCATGGTTATAGGTGCTGATGTTGCTGATAAAAACTTTAAAGCAATATCTTTCATCATACTAAGTCTCCAGTAAATTTATCTGAAGGCAACCAAGTAATGATCTAAAATCTTCAGTGCAAAACCTAACATAAAAGTTCTTAGTCTGTGACCTTGACCCCAAAGTCATGGTCATGTATGATGATGCTGCTGATAAAACCTTTTGACTAGTATCTATCACCATACCAAGTATGAACTAAATCTATCAAAAGGTAAAGAAGTAATGAACTCCTAAAAACTTTAACACAAAAATTTTAACATAAAAATTCAAAGTCTGTCACCTTGACCCCAAGGTTATGATCATGAGAGCTGATGCTGCTGCTAAAAATTTCAGACCAGTATCTATTACCATACCAAGTATAAACTAAATCCATCAAAAGGTAAAGAAGTAATGAGCTCCTAAAAACTTTAACACAAAATCTTTAACATCAAAATTCTAAGTCTGTGACCTTGACCCCAAGGTCACGGTCATGGGTGCTGATACTGCAGATAAAAACTTTAGCCCAGTATCTATCATCATACCAAATATGAACTCAATCCATGTACACATAAAAAAGTAATGAGCTACTAAAAAACTTTAACATTTGTGGACGCCGACGCCAGGGGTAGTAGAATAGCTTACCGCAACTTTTTGTTCCGGTGAGATAATAAAAATAAACACAAGCAAAACACATATCCTAGGATAGGAAGTTTGGCATAACCAAATTATTTGCCCTTTTGGTAAAAGTCTATGCAAGTATGTGCCCTTTTGACATGCTCTGCCGCAATGTGAAAATGCCCTTTTTGGGAGTAGCACCCTGCCCTTTTTTCAGGCTGTGGGAAACACTATATCAATGCACATATCAAAATTGATGAAAATCTATTGACATTTACTCAAATTATTGTCTGGAAATGAACTTATGGATGGAAAATTGACAAGGGCGCAGGCAGACGGATAGACACAGATGACCTACGTGATACCATAATACCTGGTCACTATCGTGTGGGAATAAAAAAAAAAGAAAAAAAAGACGTAGTAATAAGAGCTGTTACAGGATAGCATTATTTACCTTGGCCATGTTGTTCAAAGCATCTTTAGCTTAACAAGCTCATTAGTGGTCAAAATATTAAGTGTTCTAGTAAATACAATATCTAATTCACAGGTATTTTTGCTGAAAAATGTGAGCAGCTTTTGCAAATGAAAAAGCTACTCACACTATTTCAGCAAAAATATTAGCGTAGATGCGATATTTTTTTATCAAAATTTTAACGATATCTTAACTAACCACAGCATTAGTTTCGAACACTGGGCCCTGAATTGTACTTTGCCAATAAAATGTAATACAAACTCTGCGGGAGTTGACATCCTACCTGCATGGGGCTAATGACCAAACGGTAGATTTTATACATCAAATTCTCTTCAAGATAGTCGAACCTCAATAGCTCAAACACCGATGGCTTGTTTACCATGGCTAATTCAAACTCGTTTTTGAGTCCTTACGAAATTCTTCCGATAACTCAAGAAAGAAATCATTAAGGGAAATTTTCTTATTTTATCATGAAATCATATGTTGAGTGTACTCATTAGAATTGCCTCATTGAGGTGATTCTAATGAGAACACTTAACATACAATTATTGTGTAGAAAATTGAAAACATTTCCCTAAATTATCGCTATTTGCTTCCTGATCTGGCACCATGATTAACCCTCAGTGGCTCGAACTACCCATATCTCGAACAAATTTCCATGGTCCCAAGATGTTCAAGCTACTGAAGTTCAACTGTATAAGACATTAAACAGAAGGTCACTGTGATCTACATTTATAATGAAGTCAAACTTTGGGTCATATTGACATATAATCCAAATGTATGATGTTTATACACCAAATAACTTTAAGATATGAGGTAATATCACTAGACTGTGAAATAACGGTCATTGTGACCTAAATTTATTTTGAGTCAAACTTCTGGCCATACTGAAGTATTCAGGGATTTGGACTCTTGGCTCAATCTTGGAAATAAAATGTGAATATAAGAGTAATGAAAATTGTCAATAAGCAGCGCTTATTCGATACCTCCCGCATAAAGCATAAAACCTTTTTCTAACAAAATTTAAGTTTCAAAGTGCTGGCGTAACCTTGAAAATAAAGTCAAGGCCACCAAAATCTAATAAAACCAGCAACTGGTTAAAGAGATAGTGTGCACATAAACTTTTTACTGCATTAACAGGGCTCACTTTTTAAGAATTTATAATGTAGTGACCTTGAAAATAAGGTCAAGCTCATCAAAATCTAATCACTTCTTTCCCCCATCCTGATGATGTATCTGTGCTAGTTTAGTCAAATTCCAGCCATTGGTTAAAGAGATAATGTGCACACAAACTTTTTACTGCATCAATAAGGCTCACTTTTTTGAGTATTTATGGTGTAGTGACCTTGAAAATAAGGACAAGGTCACCAAAATCTAATCACTTCTTTGCCCCATTCTTATGATGTATCTGTGCTAGTTCGATCTATTTCCACAATTGGTTAAAGAGATATTGTGCACACAAACATTTTACTTCATTAATAAGACTCCTTTGAGTATTTATAATGTGGTGACCTTGAAAATAAGGTCAAGGTCACCAAAATCTACTCACTTCTTTCCCCCATCCTAATGATGTATCTGTGCTAGTTTGGTCAAATTCCATCCACTGGTTAAAGAGATAATGTGCACACAAACTTTTTACTGCATTAACAAGGCTAGCTTTTTTGAGTACTTATATTGTAGTGACCTTGAAAATAAGGTCAAGGTCACCAAAATCTAATCATTTCTTTGCCCCATCCTTATGATGTATCTGTGCTAGTTCGGTCAATTTGTTTGTGTTGAGGTTTTACAGCCCAGTCAACCCAATGGGGTCATGTCAAGCGCGGTCAATTTACCTAACCACACGTTTACTGGGCAGGCTTAATCCTCTAAGCGGTTAACCAGTATTGTGCACATTCTTTCGCCAGAAACTGACAACTACCCTTCTTGAATCAGCGGAAGGGAGAGAATGACCGTAGAAAATATTTCATGATCAATCTCCATGAAAGAATGTTGCCGACTTCGGTGGGGGTTAAACCCGCGACCTCCTGGTCTCCAGTCGGACGGCGCATCCAACTGAGCCACCGAGGCCGCTAGTTCGGTCAAATTCCAGCCATTGGTTAAAGAGATATTGTGCACACAAACTTTTTACTTTATTAACAAGGCTCCTTTAGGCTCCTTTTTAAGTATTGAAAATAAGGTCAAGGTCACCAAAATCTAATCACTTCTTTCCCCCATAATGATGATGTATCTGTGCTAGTTCAGCAAAAATATTACTGTATATGCGATATTTTTTGTCCCACCATTGGTTAAAGAGATAATGTGCACACAAACTTTTTACTGCATTAACAAGGCTCACTTTTTGAGTATTTATAGTGTAGTGACCTTGAAAATAAGGTCAATGTCACCAAACTCTAATCACTTCTTTGCCCCATCCTTATGATGTATCTGTGCTAGTTCGGTCAAATTCCAGCCAAAGGTTAAAGAGATATTGTGCGCACAAACTTTTTACTTTATTAACAAGGCTCCTTTAGGCTCCTTTTTAAGTATTGAAAATAAGGTCAAGGTCACCGAAATCTAATCACTTCTTTCCCCCATAATGATGATCTATCTGTGCTAGTTCAGCAAAAATATTAGCGTATATGCGACATTTTTTGTCCATCCATTGGTTAAAGAGATAATGTGCACACAAACTTTTTACTGCATTAACAAGGCTCACTTTCTTGAGTATTTATAGTGTAGTGACCTAGAAAATAAGGTCAAGGTCACCAAACTCTAATCATTTCTTTGCCCCATCCTTATGATATATCTGTGCTAGTTTAGTCAAATTCCAGCTTTTGTTTAAAGAGATATTGTGATTTTTACTTCATTAACAAGGATCCTTTAGGCTCCGTTTTGAGTATTTATAATACAGTGACCTTGAAAATAAGGTCAAGGTTTCCAAAATCTATTTACTTCTTCCCCCTATCCTGATGATGTATCTGTGCTAGTTTGGTCAAATTCCAGCCATTTGTTAAACTGATAGTGTGCACACAAACTTTTTTTCTGCCTTTTTTCTGCATTAAGAAAAATTTTTACAAAGGGCAATAACTCCAAGAGAATTGGCCCCTAGCCCTTACTTTCTCTTATGTAGGTACATCTTACTGATATCAATGTGTCTGCAGAAAATGATGAATATCCATCACTGCATTTTCAAGATATTAGGAAAAAACCTGCGTCGCAGACGGACACATAGATGGACGTGAAAACAATATACACCCCCCCACCCCCCCCCCCCCCCCGCCCCCCTCAATATGAAAATTCTTAGTCTGTAACCTTTACATAAAGGCCACAGGCATGGGTCCTGATGGTACCAATAAAACTTTGCACCAATATTCATCATCATACAAATATAAACTAAATCTACAGTAAGGCATGGAAGATATGAGATCTTAAAAAACTTCAAAGCAAAAGCTTTTAATATGAAAATTCTATCCTCAAGGCCATAGGCATGGATACAGATGATGCTGATGAAAACTTTGGGCCAATATCTAGCACCATAGTAAATATGAACTTAATCGAAGTAAAACTTTGATGCAGATTTCTACGAACGTGATGGAATAACAAACAGATTAACACACTACTAACATACTAAAGAACTAAGAGACGGCTGGAAAGATCGGAACTATATACCCCTCAGCATAAATGCTGGGGTGTAAAGAGGCTTTGACATTTCATGCAACTTGTCTCCTTAAGAGGCAATTTGCATGAAATGTCAAATCCTATCATCAATTTGTCTTGTGCTGAATTAGCCTGGAGCATGGTAAAGGTTAAAGAAGCACAATGCATACTACCATTACCTACCTGGGCGTTCGATCCGCTCTCTTGTTGGAGATGGTGACCCTGACCTTTGACCTGGAGTCATATTGAGGTACTCTGAGGATTCCTCTTCAGAGATTGGATATGTGGAGTCTGGGGTCATTGATCTGTGACTACAATAATAAATACATACAGTCAAACCTCGTTATCTCAAACTCACTTATTTCGAATTACCGCTTATCTCGAAGTGAAAATCTGGTCCCTGTGTTACGATGAAACTATGAGAACAGGTAACAAATAATGTAGAAAAGAGGAGAAATTGCTCCTAAGGAGCGATTTCTCCTCTTTTCCACAATATTTTCAGTATATCTCTATTTTCAGGAGTCAAACAACATACTCATTTGTGAAATGTGCTTGTTTATCTTTTTTTCCTCAATTCTGCAAATCTGATATGTCGAGATACAGATATCTCAAAGTATTTCAGAGAGTTCCTTGGACTTTGAGATAATGAGAGTCGACTGTATTTATATTGTTTTCGTATCGCATCATGATGATTTCTATTATGTTAGGACAAACTAGTTTGTGTCAGATCCCGGTAAGCATTCTACATAAATCTATAGTAGGCCGTTATTGGCCGGTCAGGGTAGCTGTCCGGCCGATAATGGCCCGCTGTAAGTTTTATAAAGAATGCTAGCTGGGATGAGTCAAACAGCTGAAGTTTTATACAAAAACTAAATCACAGGGCGTATTTTCTAAAAATCCGACTGCGAAGCTTGATTGACAGACAGATAATAGCTCTCGTGACCATATGCAAATGTAGTTACTACTTTCAGGCTATAAAATGCTTATATCTATTACAGTATATAGGCTTTATCCTAATGATATGATCAAATTTGATATACAGTTGACTCTCGTTATCTCCACCTCGCTTATCTCGAATAACCACTTATCTCGAAGTGAAAATCTGGTCCCCGCCTAAACATGAAAATCTAACAACAGGTAAAAAAATATTGTGGAAAAGAGGAGAAATTGCTCCTAAGGAGCAATTTCTCCTTTTTTCAACAATATTTTCAAAATATCTCTAACTTCAAGAGTCCAATTACATATACATTTGTTAAATGTGGTTGTTTGAATAATTTTTTCCTCAATTCTGCATATCTGATATGTCGAGATATTTCGAAGTATTTCAGAGAGTCCCTTGGAATTCGAGATAACGTGAGTCGACTGTGTTATAACTGCCGATTCTTGAAAATAAGATGATCGCCCTGTGCAGTTGAGTCTGGGCAGTAGGAATGAACTGCTAATTGGCCTCTCATTTTACAACAGTATAACAGACAGAAGCGTGTATAAAATTTCATTGTCAGATTTTGTTTACTCACATCTGAGTTGGAGCAATTTGTCATGCCAGACTGATACAGACTGGCGATACAGATTGTCGATACAGTACTTATATAAAAGAGTTCTCTGGAATATAAATACAGACTGTCGATACAGTACTTACATAAAAGAGTTCTCTGGAGTATGAATTGGTGTCGGTTCCATGGTATCTGTTACATGGCTGCTAGTTCGTGAACTTCTTGAGCTCATGCTGTCAGAACGAATCCTTTGCTCATCAAAAGTAGGATCTATAAATGTTGGGCTAAAATAAAAAATATATATTTTTTCTCAGTCATACCTTACTCTATCTAATTAATAATACCTCTATAAGTACACAGTCAAGCAATTTCTTAAGTCTTCAGATTACATCCCACATCCTTTTATCTGCTTTTTTAAAGATGTAAAAGCGTATGTTGTGGGTACGCATTTGAAATGTCTGGACATGTCTAGGCAATTCTAATGAGTATCACAACATGTGTCTTTATAAAGAAAATCAGAAAGATATTGCATAAGCACCATTAAATATGCCCCCCATGAAATACTCTGCTGATCTTTCTTTAAATAGTGTCCTAATTGGGTGAATAAAAGTTTTGTCCAGTAATTTTCAAACACTTAAGCACACAGTGTGGTAATTAGATTGAACACAGTAGTTCCAATTACAGGAAAAGGCAACACTTGTCAATACTGGATCTTAGATGAAACATGTTGAATAATCATGAATTCTGATACAAGTTTGATCAAAACTGGATGAAATATAAGGAAGTTATTAAGGTTCGAAGAGTTCAAAATTGTTTTATGTGGGTGCCACCATTTTGAATATTTAACCCTGGTCCTGCTGAACCCAGATATGCCCAGCCTTTGCAAACAGTGTAGATCTTCAGAAGCCAACTGATTTGGATCTGCACTGTTTGTCACTCAGTAAGTGACTTTGTGTCAACCACCTAGATCAAGCAATCTGATTGAGAAGTGGGTGTAGCATCTGAATTTATTCAGCATGACAAAGGTTAATGGTGCTTTCTGATGTCACAGAACCTTTATTAAACATGCAAAATCTGAAGAAATAATATTTGCAGCATTTTTTTTTACCTGTAGCTGTGTACCTAGCTTCTGAACCAGATGTATTTTGCTAAAAAACCACATTGTTTTCTGTCAGAAAGACGATTTTATGTATGAAATTCATTAAATATTCAAAATGGCGGTGGCCTTGACAATAATTTATCAATCTTTAAACTTCATCAACATTCTCAGTTTTTGTCTGATTTTAGTACAATTTGTATAAAACTCTTTCATCTAAGATTCATACTTTGCAAATGTTGCTTTTCTCTTAACGATTACCTCTGGGCTAATTCACAGATGACAAATTTTTTTTTTTTTTTTCCTTCCTCAGAAAACAGGCTTTATTGGAGACAATTTGCATGAAATGTCAAAACCTGTGTTCTGGGAAAAATAAGAAAAAATATTTCAGTATGTCATCAGCTGAAAATTTTACCCAGAAATCAAAGCATGAAGGAGTATATGCAGAAGACAATTTTTGTTATTTTTACAATAGAAATTGTATTTACTAGAACTGACTATCACGCCAAACTATGACTATCACAATACTATCATTATCAGAGATATCTTTATCAAGAATTCATAGGTCTAGATATGGGAGGGTATCCGGTAAACATTTTTCTTATTTCTGCATGAAAACATATGTTGTGGGTACTCATTAGAAGCGCCTCAGCAAGGCACTTCTAATGAGTACCCACAACATATGTGTTCATGCAGAAATAAGAAAATATTGATGCTTTTTGGATGAAACTCCTCTGGAGCATTGTATACAGCTGGTGTATAGACTGATTTAGTCCTTTGTTTGTTTGTGTTGAGGTTTTACGGCCCAGTCAACCAACTGGTGTCATGTTGAGCACAGTCAGTTTACTTTACCACACTTTTACTGGGCAGGCTTAGTCCTCTAAGTGGTTAACCAGCATTGTGCACATCCTTTCGCCAGAAACTGACAACTGCCCTTCTCGAATCAGCAGAAGGGAGAGAATGAACAAAGAAAATATTTCATGATCAATCTCCACGAAAGAGTATTGCCAACCCGGCGGGGGTCGAACCCACAATCTTCTGATCACAAGTCGGACACTCATCAGACTATGCCACTGAGGTCAGTGGTTTACGATTTGGTTCTTTGCTGTCTGCATATGCTCCAAGCTGATTGATGGTGATTTGGTATTTTACGTCCCTTTCAATATTATTTAAGTCATATCAAGCTGATGGAAGGATGATAATGAAAGGCTCTGTGCAGTGAAGCACCGTGCAGTCAAGAGCTGAATTCTACCTTCAGCAGGATTCGAACCCCACACCTTGTGATCCCAAGCCTGAAGCACTGAGCACTTGGCCACCTATACCCTTCTCCAAGCTGACTTACCTTAGTGGGCTTGACCCCATCGGTACAGAAAGCTGAGGCTGAGGCTCTGGGGACAATTTGAGAGGCTTTGGGGTATACTCTACTGTGGATATCGGTCGAGATGATATTTGCCTAGCTCTACGTGGGCTCCTGTTGACAAAGAGAAGATTGAAAATTCATTACGAAACCAAGCCTATTCAAATATACTGAAAATTTTACCACCAAAAAATGAAAATTTTCAGATAAAGATTTTGATATTTTTCATATTTCTGCTCAAAAACATAGATTGTGGGTACTCGTTAGCTAATGAGTACCCACAACCTATGTTTTTGAGCAGAAATAAGAAAATAATGCATACCCCTGTAACCTGTTTTACTATAAAAGTAGGGTTTGAGGGGGGAGGTCAAACTTATATAGGTATGTTTTTGTGATGGGAAAAAAAAATGAGCCACAAATAGAGAAAACTTACCTTCTTACGAGGGTCATGCAAAAAGTTTTGTCACTGGGTTGGGATTACTTCAGTGCTATGTTTTATCAAACATATTTTTATTACAAACCTTCAAAGTATTCTCCCTTTACTGAAACACATTTTTTGTAACCTTTCTACCCAGTCACAAAAAGCAGATAAATAGTCTTCTTTTGGTATCTGTTGGAGACACTGATAAATAGCGCTGCCAAGAGAACTTCTAGATGTATACTTATTTCCAGAAAGCATTTTCTTAAGCCTTGTAAATAAGAAGAAGTCACAGGGACTCAGGTCAGGTGAATAAGGTGGATGGTTTAAAACTTTCACCTTTTCAGAAGCCAAAAAAGACTTAACAACCTCACACTTATGAAAGGAGGCGTTGTCGTGTAAAAGGTGGACGCCTGACCATCCTTTGCTTGGTCCATGTTCCAATGTAACAAGTAAATTGGTCAGTGTATATGACTGCATCTATTTCAATTTGAAATAACTCGGTCAGTTGGAAAGCAATTTGCACGAAATAAACACACCATTCAAGTGCAGTGAAGCATTTTAAAATATACCTGGGATAAAACTAAGGAAGCCTATCAGTGACAGAACTTTTTGCATGACCCTCATACATGCCCCCAACGAAGACTTAAATCAGCCAGCACAATTATGCTGACTGATCAAAGTCTCCATTGCCCACATGACCAAACTTTGCATAACTGTGTATCTAAAATGCGCTCAAAGAAGATTCTGATCAGACTGTGAATGTTCAGGCTGATCTAAATCTTTGCTGAGACCATATCCTGAGGTATATTCTCGGCTAAATTATTCAATCAGAATCTGGGAAGACATTTCCTTCTCCTAAACAAATTCAACAAGGCTTAGCACTCCTGGTAATTTGTTTGTGATGAGGTTTTTACGGCACAATCAACCCAATGGGGTCATGTTGAGCATGGTCAGTTTACCTAACCACACTTTTACTGGGCAGGATCAGTCCTCTTAGTGATTAACCAGTATTGTGCACATTCTTTTTTTACAGAAAACTGGGTCTGCATTTCACATAAAAATGCTTCTCAGGTGACAGTTTGAGACAATCTACATGAAAGGCAAGATTCTATTTGCTGAGAAAAATATACCAACATGGTATTTGTTGAAACATTAGCCCTAGTCCTGCTGAACCCAAACATACCCTGCCTTTGCAAACAGTGTAGATACAGATTTTTGGCTTCTGAAGAAGCCAACTTATCTGGATCTACACTGTTTGTCAATTAGAATGTGAATTTGTATCAACAATCTGCATCAAGTAATCTGATTGGCTGAAAATCAGAAGTGGCCGCGACATCATTCAGCATGATTAGGGTTAAGCAAAATTTTTAATTAAAAAAAAAAAGTTTAATCACTATCACACTCTGGAATAATTCAGCAGACTACAAACTAATGATATATTTCTAATTTTCCCAGAAAATAGGCTTTGACAAATGCCAAAACCTATTTTCTAGCAAAAATAAGAAAAACAAATATTTCAAAATTTCATCTGCTGAATTTTTACCCAGCATGCTAAGCATTAAAGATCTTGGGTGAATAAATTTCAGTGTTTGTATGCTTTGTTTTCATAGCTGCAAAAGTTACGGTTATTTTTCTTGCTTCTCCATGAAAACATCTCATGTGAAACATGAGAAAAAAGCCCAAATGTTATACAAATTAACTCCTTTATAACACGGTTCGTTATATCACAGTTTTGGGTACTACACGGTTCAAAGATGGATTCCAAAAATGTATAAATTATGTAGAAAAATGACCATAAATGGTCATTTTTCTATATAATCTATACATTTTTGTTTGGACCCCAACAATAGTGTTATAAAGAGGTTGTGGTGTATTTGAACTGTGAGGGTCCAGATGGGCCTGCGCATCCATGGATTCTGCAAGCGGGATCAGCTTGTGCAAATGTGCAGGCTGATCAGGGCCTGCTTTGTCTGCAAATCACATGCATTGTAGGTTGCTGGTTTTCATTAGAAGTACTTCAATGAGGAATTTTAAATGAGTACCCACTTTTCTTGATCCTTTATAGCCCAATTTCTTATTTCTTAATTGATTTTCATCATTTTTTTTTTTCATAAAACTGCTCAGCAAGACATGTTCTTTATTACGAGGGATGTTCGAAATGAATTGCTTATTTCTATCTGGAGACTTCAAATTTCAAGTTAGCCCAAAAGTACTCATTTCGTGCCCTCGAAGTACTCCCCGTGGCTAGAAATGCAAAGTTTCAGCCGATGTATCCACTTCTTGAAGGCGTCACGGTACACTGATTTGGGCACAGTAATAAGGTACTGATGAGTGGCAGATCCAAGTGCCTGTCGGGACTGGTATTTCCGCCCAGCAAAGAATGCTTTCAATTTCAGAAACAAAAAGAAATCACATGGGGCAAGTTCTGGGGAATACGGGGGCTGAGACAAAACAGTTACTTTTTCTTTTCTTCAAAAACGCCGTAACTATTGCGGAGGTATGAGCTGGGACATTGTCATGTAGAAGACGGACATGTTTAAAACCAGTGGCAGGGCGTCGTTTCTGATAATACTTTTTCAGTTTCTTCAGTACTACGTCTTTGTAGTACTTTCCGGTGATGCTTTTGACCTTTTTCACTGGCACTTTTATTGCGACTCCTTCACTAGAGAAGAAGATTGCATACAAAACCTTCTTTGTACTCAAAGAACGTTTGGGCGTTTGCTGTGTTTAGTGGCCCAGATCTTATTGCTAACCTTTCTGACGGGCTCAAAATAATGGACCCACGTTTCATCACCTGTGACGACATTGGCAAACTGCTTTTTGTCATATTTTGGAAACATTTGAAGCAGCTTTTTGGCCACTTTAACCCGTTGCCTCTTTTGCTCGTCAGTCAACAGATGTGGCACCCATCTAGCAGAAATCTTTCTGACTTTCAAATGCTTCTTCAAAATAAGGTGAACCGTTCATAGTGATATGCCTACCTTTCGTGCAATATCACGAAGTGTAAATCTGGCATCTCCTTCAATGATTTCCTTTATTTTGGTAACGATTTCTTTACGAAATGCAGATTTTGGCCTACCTGATTTCGGTGCATTTTTGATGGACTCTACACCAGACTCAAATTTCTTTTTCCACCGCAGAACTGTGTCATAAGACACACAAGAAGGTCCAAAAGCAGTAGAAATTTCAGTCATCAGCTTCTTCAAACAACAACCAAGTTTTGAGCGAGCTTTGATGTAAGCCCGTATTTCATCTTTTTTTCGACGTTTCTACCAACCATTTTTACTGCAGTGGTCAATGACTGCATGTATTCAAATGGCAAATTTTATGTCTTACACTTAGTCTAACATGTACATTTATACACCATTGTGTAGATATTGAATAGCCCTATACAGGTATGTATTGGTTTTTATCGTGCCCCACGTGGATATCGAGCTAGAGGACAATAAGCAATTCATTACGAACATCCCTCGTATATATATATATTTATTATTTGATGTGCATTTTCCTTTAAAGAAAAAAAAATGCTCTTTCTGGGAGAAAACTGTATTTTTTTTTTCAGTTTTTATTCCTAATAAAAGCTTTAAATTGTGATTGTTATTATGGTACGAGTGTCATCAGCAAGCATGTCTTTTTGATTTCTAAGTTTTCCTCATAAGAAAGCGCTGGCTAGTTAAACCCTTAATGCCTAGCACGCTAGAAAAATTTCAGCATATGGCATTTTGAAATACTTTTCTTATTTTTCCCAGTAGATTGTCTTGGATAGTTCACGCAAATTGTCTCCTGAGGAGACATTTTGCATGAAATATCAAAGCCTAAGGAGACAATTTGTGTAAAAAGTCAAAGCCTATATTCTTGGAAAAAAAAATAGAATAATGTTTCAAATGTCTGCTGATTTTTTTTCCCAGCATGCTAAGCGCTAAGTATGGAACAAATCATACCCATGAATGTGATGACTTTCACTTGCTGTTCTCTGTCGCTGGAACTCGTCCCCGATGATTGTGTTTCTGTGATGAGCAACAGCCGTGGCTGAGGAACTTGTGTTGCTGCGGCGACGGAATTCTGGCTGGTTTGATCTAGCAGCTCCCATGTAGCTTTAAAATATAAATACAGACTATTTCCATGGTTGTCAACATTAATTCAGAGTAACGATAAAAAATCATTTCATTTTTTATCCAGTTAAAAAAATGCGAGACTAAATGAATTTTACAGGCTGTCAGATGCAAAAGTTTATAATTGTATTAATACCATATTATCAATTTATTACGGTAAACCTTTCTTGGAGAAAAATTTCTATTTTTGAGGAATATGGAGCCTTTAATGCAAATCACTCTGTGTAAATATTTTTCTTATTTTTCCCAGAAAACAGGTTTTAACATTTCACGTAAATTGACTTCAATGAAATGTCAAAACCCCTTTTCTGAGAAAAATAAGAAAAATATCATCAATTTGTCATCTGCTGAATTAGCCTTGAGAGTGCTAAAGATTAAATATTGATAACTTTATTTTAATTTTGGTCCAATTTTCATGAAATTTTCACCAAAATGTAGGGTTTATGTCTGAAGTTGAAATAAGGCAGATGGCAGCTTAAAAAGGACAGAGGGGCTGCAAGATTGCAAAAGGGATGGCCTGTCCCTCTGTATAAGGCTAGCTGGAGCACTGTTCTCCAACAGACATGTCTGAGAAACAGTGTAGAAACAGATCATCTATTGCAGAAAGCAACATCTGATCAGGTTCTACACTACTCACCACTCATCCAACAATTTTTCGACACAGCAACAGGTACCCTGCTTTTTGACATCCTTCGGAAAGACAGTTTTTATTTGGTTTTCCAAACAGAAAAATTGATTTGCCACTCACAATATCTTATCAGAAACCATATATTACTTCTGTTCCTGTTCTTTGTTATCAAATATTTACTGCAAAAATAATTCTATGATCTATGTAATTTCTATAGTAAACTGGATTTTTGGACATTTTATACTAAAAATATTTTTGTGTTTCTTCACTGATTTTATATCACTGATGTTCCATAACAATTTTGTGAAAATTTCAGATAACTTTGAATGCATGGAACTTATTGAAAACTTGCATCAAAACTACCCACCCTATCAATTTGTGCATAATTTTGCAGCCATTTTTACTACGGGAAAAAAATATAAAGATATTCAATTTTTTAACCCTTATCCTGCTGTTCACGACAACCCCTACCTTTGCAAAAAGTGTAGCTCCAGATTAGATGGCTTCTGAAGAAGCCATCTGATCAGGATCTACACTGTCATTCAGTTTGTGATATTGAACAAAAACATTTTATGATGTAATCTGATTGGCTGATAGTCAGAAATGGATGTGGCTAATTAAATTAATCAGCAAGATAAGGGTTAAAAACCGATAACTGGAATAAAACTTTTTGTGCATAGGTACTTAAGACAAATGGTTTTGCTTTGAATCATGCTGAAGTTTGCCAATTTAATTCTTCTGTGTAAAGTGCCGTGCAAAAAACAACTTTCCGAAAGATGTCATAAGCAGAGTAGTCAAATGAATCGAGTAATCTTATTGGCTGAATATAAGAAGTGGGCGTGGCATCTTAATTTATTCAACAGGACATGGGTTAACTCAATACCCTACTTGCCTAAAATTTGAACTTGTTCAAATTTTAGGCAAGTAGGGTATTGAGTTAACCCATGTCCTGTTGAATAAATTAAGATGCTTGTTCAAATTTTAGGCAAGTAGGGTATTGAGTTAACCCTTGTCCTGTTGAATAAATTAAGATGCCACGCCCACTTCTTATATTCAGCCAATAAGATTACTCGATTCAGATTGATGATATAAATTCATATGCTTATTGGTAAACAGTGCAGATCCAGATCAGTTGGCTTCTTCAGAAGCCAACTGATCTGGATCTACACTGTTTGCAAAGGCAGGGTATATCCAGGTTCAGCAGGACAAGGGTTAAGACCCTGTTGGCGGGTAAACATTCCAGCAGACCACATATTACAATTTTTTTCTTATTTTTCCCCAGAAAACAGACTTTGACATTTAATGCAAATAGTCTCTAACAGACTCTGACATTTCATACAAATTGTCTCCTTTGAATGAAGTGTTAAAGCCTATTTAAGAAATAAGAAAAATATCGTCAATTTGTTGTCTGTTGAATTAGCCCAGATAATAGTAAAGGTTAAGGCATAAATTGCTGACAATTTCACACTTAGCATGCAAGGTAAAATTTCAGATGACATTTTAAGATCCTTTTAAATGTCATCTGCTATTTAACCCTTAAAATGGCAAGAAAACTTGCATCTGAAAATGTTGTCTGTTTATGTCGTCTGCTGAATATTCTCACAAACTTTTCAAACCTATTTTTGCATACAGGGAAGCAGTGTGGACCCTCTAGGAGTAGTCTGATCTGGGTCCACACTGCTTGCAAAAATGACTCTTAAAATGACAAGCAGATGACAATTGTTGTGATTGGCAGTTTAAGGGTTAAGTCCATCAGGATATTGCTTAGCATGCTGGGTCAAATTTCAGCAGAAGAAATTTTTTAAAATAATTTTCTTACTTTTCCCTGAAAATAAGATTTACCATTTTATGCAAATTATCTCCTGGAGGGACAATTTGCATGAAATATCAAAACCTAATTTCTGGTAAAAACATCAAACAACATCATGAAAATGTCGGCTGCTGAAATATTTACCAAGCATGCTAAGCATTAAAATAGCTAGCTCAGTAAGGTGAAAATTCACCGAAATATCAGTAAAAGTACATGTAAATATTATCAATCCGCCCCTGTTTATTTCGCATACTGAACGCTGTCATCTACAGCAAACTGTTAGCTATTTTAGGCTCAAGTTGCAAATTTAACGCTGAGCCTTCTGGGTAAAACTTTCAGCAGAGGTCATTTTGAAATATATTTCTTATTTTTCCAAGAAAACAGGATTTGGTACTTCATGCAAACTGTCTCCGATGGAGACAGTTTGCAAGAAATGTCAAATCCTGTTTTTCTCATAAAAATAAGAAAAAATATACCCAATTTGTCATCTACTGAATTAGCCCAAAGAGTGGTAAAGATTAAAGACTGATAAATGAGCAAGTAACAGCACTTTATTTTATTATTTTTTTTTCCTATTTTTTCTTAAAAACAGGGCTTGACATTTCATGTGAACTAGTTCCTTGGCAGATGATTCACATAAAGATTGATTGTGTTGGGGTTTAATGACACGTCAACCCTTGTGGGTCATTTTGTGTCGTTTCCCAGAGAAAGGGAGAAATAGTAGAGGAGATGAAAGAAGAGATAGAAGAAAGAGGAACAGGAATGAAAGTGAAGAAACAGAAGAAATAAAACATTCCCCCTTTACCCTTACCTGCTACAAGGATAGCAGGACTTGCCCAAATGTAAGCCAATATCAGATGGGCACCCGGCGACCTGACACATTCGCATCACCCAACCACCCCCCACCCCACCCCCACCCATTCATTAAAAGTGTCAGACATTTTTTTAAAAGAACAAACCAAATACTTTAAGTTGTTGTCCACTAGTATTTTAACCTTTTCCATTCTCTGGGCTAATTCAGCAGACGACAAAGTGGTGATATTTTTCCTTATTGTTACCAGTACACAATTTGCATGAAATGCCAAATCCTGTTTTCTTGGGAAAAATAATAAAAAATATTTCAATATGTCAATGTTGTCTTCTGAAAACTTTACCAAGAGTGCTAAGCCTTAACCCTTGAAGCAGCAGTCACAACTGCAGCAGACGACAATTTTTAAAAAAAATTTTTTTATTATTTTTCAGAGAAAACAAGTCTTGACATTTCATGTGAATTGTCTGCTTGGCAGACAATTCACATGAAATGTCAAGACTTGTTTTCTCTGAAAAATGAAAAAAAAAAAAAAAAATTTCGAATGTCATCTGCTACAAATTTTGCTTGGCGCTTTAAGGGTTAATTTGAAAGAGTTTAAGGTCAAATCAATACTTCTTGTGCACTGTTTAGCCTTTCCCACTCTCTGGGCTAATTCAGAACAGTGCTCAAGCTAGGCTTTTAGGGCTGAGGGGTGCCGGATAGGGCACTTTTTATGGGGTCAAAAAAGAAGGAGCATCATTTCAAGGGGGAAACCTACGTCATACAAAACAGTGATAAACACTATAGATTTTTGCTAAAAGGGCCCATTCAAATCGAAGTTGTTGTCATTGTTCATTTTGTTGTTCTGAGTATTTTATTTTTCTGTGCATCCATCCTTCAGTGCATCCGCCCTCCGTCCATCTGTCCATCACACTTTCTCCCCCTAAACCACTGGGTGGAATTCAACTTGCTATGTCACTTCCCCTCATGGTGAGGGTGTGTGAGAGCAACATTATTTTTCTATGCATCTGTCCATTCATGTGTCTGTCATACATCCATCTGTCCATCAGGCTGTCCCCTCCTAAACCACTGGGCGGAATTCAAACAAACTTGCTACATCACTTCCCATCGTGGTTAGGGTGTGTGTTCTGACAAAACCCAGGACCGGCTCAGAGAATGCAGCAAAAAACAAAAAAAAAACCCAAAAAAAACAGGCATTTATATTGGCAAACTTTATGCATAATGCTATTGACATTGCAGAGAACACTGGCATACAATTACTTATAATGTTATCAAAATATTGTGCCTGAGTGTTCTCAACCATGACAAAACAGTAGTACATCAAATATGCAAATACACCTACATCATCCTTAGTACAGTACATAATCTTGAGGGTTGAGCCCAAGACTGGCGTAAGTCAGATGGTTGTTTTTCCCCAAACCTAATCTCCTCACCATGAAGGCGTTATGAAGATTACAACATTTCTTTCTGTAAACAATGAAAATTTAGGTGCCATTCCTCGTATGAGCAATGGCACCTAAATTTGCATTGTTTACAAAGGGGTCCAAGTTGCCCCTAAACAAGGGTTTCAAAAATATGTTTGAGTTACTATAGTCTTGCGCTCAACCCTCGATCTGAGCTTATTCTGTTTTCCATAAAACAACAAAAATATAACAATATTTACTGATTTGAATGGGCCCTTTTTGCCAAAATTTATAGCTTTTCACTGGTAAGGCGCAGGTTTCCCCTCTTGCATTTGTCATGTGATGTGCTTAATATTAAGACGTTACAAAATATCGAGGGTTGAGCGCAAGACTGGCGTAAGTCAGATGGCTGTTTTTCCCCAAACCTAATCTCCTCACCATGAAGGCGTTATGAAGATTACAACATTTCTTTCTGTAAACAATGAAAATTTAGGTGCCATTGCTCGTATGAGCAATGGCACCTAAATTTGCATTGTTTACAAAGGGGTCCAAGTTGCCCCTAAACAAGGGTTTCAAAAATATGTTTGAGTTACTATAGTCTTGCACTCAACCCTCGATCTGAGCTTATTCTGTTTTCCATAAAACAACAAAAATATAACAATAATGACTAACTGATTTGAATGGGCCCTTTTTGCCAAAACTTATAGCTTTTCACTGGTAAGGTGCAGGTTTCCCCTCATGCATTTGTCATGTGATATGCTTAATATCAAGACTTACAAAACATAATCCTATGCCACAATAAATGCCTCAAGCTAAAATGCACATAAAACTGACCTTTAACCCTTATCTTGTTGAATAATTAAATTAGCTACATCCAATTCCTGACTATCAGCCAATCAGATTACATCATATACTGTTTTCGTTCACATTCACAAACTGAATGACAAACAGTGTAGATCCTGATCAGATGGCTTCTGAAGAAGCCATCTGATCTGGATCTACACTGTTTGCAAAGGCAGGGTTGTTGTGAACAGCAGGACAAGGGTTAATGATAATTTCTTTAATTTTGGTACAAGTTTTATGAATATTTTTACCAAAAATGTAGGGTTTTATGTCTGGAGTTGAAATAAGGCAGGTGGCAGAGGGCCAGCAGAAATGGGCAAGAATGGTAGCCTGCCCCTTTTTTTAGGGTTGGCTGGAGCACTGCAGCAGATGACAAATTGATTATATTTTTTTCTCATTTTTAGCAGAAAATAGGCAGAAAAAAAATGAGAATATATTGCAACATGTTGATATGTTTTCTTTCTTACTTATCCCTGAAATAGGTTTGACATTTCATGCAAATTGTCTCCTAGACAATTTGCATGAAACATCAAAACTTATTTTCTGGGAAAAAAATGAAAAAAATTTAATGTGTCATCTGCTGAAAATTTTACCCAGCATGCTAAGCAAGAATTTTTCAAATGGTATGTGACACTTTTGCAGAATCAATACTGCAACTGATAGTCTGTACCCAGTGCTCCAGCTAGGATTTTTAGAGGAGAACTGTGTCAGGAATGGTACTATTTGTGCAGCCATACAAGAATGAGGACAACAGGTGTTATGTGATGTGCTTAGTATCAAGATATGTTACAAAATATAAGCCCATTTCCCAACAAATGCCTCAAACTAGAATACATATAAAACTGACTTTTAATGCTTAGCACTCTAGGTAAAATTTTCAGCAGACTGCACACAGAAATATCCAAGAACTAGAGCTGTTTCTTTTTTTTACAAAAAAAGAAACATATGTCTCCCCCAGATGTCACTCACATATAGAAAGTTTACCCATACTAATTGTTTATCATCACTGCAAGCCCTGATGCTTAACATTTCTATGAAGTTTCATGAAAATATCCAAAATGATTTTCAAGTTATATAGCATACATGAAACTACTTGTTTGTGTTGAGGTTTTATGGCCCAGTCTAACCCAATGGGGTCCAATTTTCCTTACAAGAATAGCACGGCTATAAATAACTGTTCCCTGGATTTTGTACAAACCTACAGTTTGATTTCAACGGTCAATGATAATCATGTGGACAACTGCCTTAAGGAAATTTTGACGTTTGTATACTATGGCTCGATAGTAAACAAACACATAGGCCTAGATAAGGGAGGGTATCCAGTAAATATTTTTCTTATTTCTCCACGAAAACATATGTTGTGGGTACTCATTAGAAGCACCTCAGCGAGGCGCTTCTAATGAGTACCCACAACATATGTTTTCATGGAGAAATAAGAAAAATAGCAATACTTTTGGATTGAAAAAAATGCCTGAACTAGTGCTATGAAACAATCCAAAAATCATCCTAGAATTATCAAGAAATACTCCTCCTTAACAAATTATCTGGTTGGAATTATTTTAACCCTTTACCACTCTCTTAGTTAATTAGGTAAGCAACAAATTGATGGCATTTTTCTTATTTTTTTTCTCCCAGGAATCAGGATTTGAAATTTTTTGCAAAGTGTCACCATTGGAGAGAATTTGCATGAAATGTCAAACCTGTTTTCTGGGAAAAATAAGAAAACTATTTCAAAACTATTTCTGCTGAAATTTTTACCCAGAATGCTGATGGTTAAAGCTGTTCTGACAATAACAAGCTTTATTTAACGCTTAGTTTGCTGGATAAAAATTTCAGCAGACGACACTTTAAAATAGTTCTTTTTAATTTTTGTGAGAAAACAGGTTTTTGCATTTCAACTAAATTGCCTCCTGAGGTGACAAAATTTGCATGACATGCCAAACACTATTTTCTCAGAAAATTAGAAAAAGAATATTATCAGTTTTGTAGTCTGCTGAATTAGCACAGAGAATGGGGAAGATTAATACAGTACTGCAAAATATACTATTAACCCTTAAAGCACCAAGAAAAACTGCACCTGAAAATGTCGTCTGTTTATGTCGTCTGCTGAATATTCTTGCAGACTTTTTAAAAAAATATTTTTGCATACAGGCAAACAGTGTGGACCCTGATCAGACTGCTCCTAAAGGAGCAGTCTGATCTGGGTCCATGCTGTTTGCAAAAATGACTTTTAAAACCACAAGCAGACAACAAAGCAGACGACAATAGTTGTGACTGGCGCTTTAAGGGTTAATTTGTCAAGTACAACCAGTCTTTCATTGCCCAAGATTAGTGGTATTCGTTTTTTCAAGACTTAAACCCTTAATAGTTTCTGAAATGGATCCTTCCATGCTTGAATTCGGGCTTCTTCATTGCTTCAAATAGGGGTGCCATAAAAAATCCAAGAATGGCAAATACTGGACTGCTAAGATGGCTTGTTAGGAAGAAGTATTTAGTGATAATTCTGGGATTATTTTTCAATTTTTCTATAAAAACATATGTTGTAGGGACTAATTAGAAGCATTTCACTGAGGCACCTCTAATGAGTACCCACAAAGTATGTTTTTATGGAGAAATGAAGAAAATTATCCCAGAATTATCATCAAATATGGTAAATGCCATGTTCACTGCTGCTAAAATGACCATACCGAGTCCAAATTTGGACCAAAAATAAGATATTATGATGGCCTAAACTCAATTTTGCATGTGTTTGGTAATGCTTTTTTTTCCCTAGAAAAGTAGCAGGGGGCCTTTATTAGAGAGGGGCTGATACTTACTGTAGCACATTATTATGCATACTC
Source organism: Anodontia alba (assembly GCA_964016985.1). Taxonomy (NCBI): domain Eukaryota; kingdom Metazoa; phylum Mollusca; class Bivalvia; order Lucinida; family Lucinidae; genus Anodontia; species Anodontia alba. Next base: position 55,881,964 of record OZ024835.1, read on the forward strand.
TCTGCAATGCCCGAGTCCTCAACCTGCATCCACAATTCTCCTGGTCCTGTTGATGCTGAACGACCCACTTCCATAAAAAAATAATTCTCGGAGTGTCCGCATTTTCGAACAGTACTGAACTGAAAAAGAAAAGAGAAAGAAATGGTCAGTTTATATGCTAGTCAGTTAATAACATTATATGGTATAGTATCTGCTATTAACATCCTGCTGAACTCAGATACACCCTGCCTTTGCAAACAGTGTAGATCCAGATCAGTTGGCTTCTAAGAAGGCAACTGATTTAGATCAATACTGTTTGCCATTCAGTATATGAATTTAAATCAACAATCTGGATCAAGTAAACTGATTGGCTGAAAATTTGAAAAGGGCATGGCATCTTAATTTATTCAGCTGGACAAGGGTTAAGACTACTATAAAATAAGACCAATCAGCTATAAAGACCAGCTTTTGCAAGTCCCAAATGGAGTTTTCTTGTTATTCTACATAGCTCCAGATAAGAGGGGGTATCTGCATAATGTTTTTTCTTATTTCTCCACAAAAAAATATGTATTGGTACCCATTAGAAGCTTCTTGCCAAGGTACTTCTAATGAGTACCACAATATATTTTTTGTGGAGAAAAAAGAAAAATATCAGTACTTTTTCGCTGAAAAAGCACCTTACCTGGAGCTATGGTCTACATTCAATTTTAAGACCACCCCACAAATCAGACCACTTTTAGGTAGTACCAAAGGTGGTCTTAATAGCAGTATTTTACTGTATTTACTGTATTTGAATAGCAGTGGAAATGGTGGCATGTATTCAAAACTTTGAATGCTGGAAAAAATTTTCAGCAGACGATAATTTGAAATATCTTTTTCTACTTTTAAGAGAAAACAGGTTTAGACATTTTAAGCAAATTGTCTCCAATGGAAACAATTTGCTTGACATGTCAAAACCTGTAATCTGAGGAAATAAAGAAAATTATTGTTAATTTGTCGTATGCTGAATTTGTCCAGACAGGGGTAAAAGTTTATATGTCTACATCAGCCCTCCAAAACATTCTTTTTCAGACATTTTATCCAGTTAGAAAAGGCCTTTTCAAACACTTCTTAACCCTTGTCCTGCTGAATAAATTAAGATGCCACACCCACTTCTAATTTCCAGCCAATCAGATTACTTGATCCAGGTTGTTAATACAAATTCATATACTTATTGGCAAACAGTGCAGATCCAGATCAGTTGGCTTCTTCAGAAGCCAACTGATCTGGATCTACACTGTTTGCAAATGCAGGGTATATCCGGGCTCAGCAGGACAAGGGTTAAGAGTTTACTACTTAGCAGACTTATTACAGATGATATGACTGAGTTGTGGTTTTATGGCTCAGTCAACCCATAAGGGTCATGTCCATCTGATCATTTTACCTAACCATACTTTTCCTAGACAGATTTAGCAGTTAACCAGTCTTTGTGCACATTCTTTCACTACAAACTGACAACTGCCCTTCTTAATTCAGCGAAAGGGGGAGAATGGCTGTAGATTTAGCAGTTAACCAGTCTTTGTGCACATTCTTTCACCAGAAACTGACACCTGCCCTTCTTGAATCAGCAAAAGGGGGAGAATGGCTGTAGAAAACCTTTCATAATCAATCTCTACACTGAATAGGGTAATCCCTAAAAAATCCTTAAAACTTACAGTTCAGTGGTGCAAATTAGGCATGGTTGGGCATGGTAACCTGAATCACACAGCACTTTTTTTTTTATTCTGTGCCTTATCAAGCAGTGAAGACCAAAATCAGATGCCACAGAATGCAGCGTCCGATCCAGGTTAACACTCTTTGCTACTCACCCAGCATTATTTGGGACACACCAACAGGTAGTAAAATGGACCTACCGTATTCAATCTAATAACCACACATACCCCTATAAACGCCCAGTCAAGTTATTTCGTAGTCTTCAGATTACAGGCCCTGTATCTACTTCTTTATATGTATCTACTCCTTTATAAACGTATATGTTGTTGGTACTCATCTGAATTGCCTCAACAAGTTGAGGCAATTCAAATGAGAACCAACAACATATACTTTTATAAAGAAAGTCAGAAAAATACTGCGTAAGTATCATTAAATACGCCCCTAATGGTTCTTTGCTGATCTTTCTTTAAAGTACCCGTATTAGGAGAATATTTTTACTACAAGTTTTTCTAGCGATTTTTGAAAAAAAAACTTATGAGCAAAGTGTTGTAATTAGGGCAAATATGGTAAATAAAAATTATGACAAGTTTGGTAAGGGCATAGCTCCAGATAAAGTGCTTTTTTCAACAGAAAAGTACAGATATTTTCCTTAATTCTCCAGGGGAATTATTTAGAATTTTGTTTGTGTTGAGGTTTTACAGCCCAATCAACCCAATGGGGTCATGTTGGGCGCAGTCAATTTACCTAACCACACGTTTACTGGGCAGGCTTAGTCCTCTAAGCGGTTAACCAGTATTGTGCACATTCTTTTGCCAGAAACTGACAAATGCCCTTCTTGAATCAGCGGAAGGGAGAGAATGACCATAGAAAATCTGTTGCCGACCTTCACGAATTGTTAAGAAGGAATATTTGGTGATAGTTCTGGGATAATTTTTCTTATTTCTCCATAAAAACAGTCGAGGAGATTCCAATGAGTACCCACAACATGTTGTTTTTTTTTTTGGAGCAGTGGAGAAAATTATCCCACAATTATCACCAAATACGCTTCCTTAACAAGTCCTATGAACTGATATTTCTGCTTACTCCTCAATGAACAATGTAAACATGCACTGTGGGTACTTATTTGAAACATCTTGCTGAGGTGCTTTTAATGAGTACCCAAAACAAGTTTTTTTTTTAATGAAGGAATTAACCCTTGTCATGCTGAATAAATTAAGATGCCACACCCACTTCTAATTTCCAGCCAATCAGATTACTCGATCCAGGTTTATGATAGAAATTTGCATATTTAATGACATACAGTGCAGATCCAGATCAGCTGGCTTCTTCAGAAGCCAACTGTGGATCTACACTGTTTGCTAAGACAGGGCATGTCGTGTTCAGCAAGCCAAGGGTTAAAATATGATGTAATACCACTTCTTATTTGGAGCTACAGTACCGAGATAAGGAGTCTTGCCGAGGCACTTCTAATGAGTACCCACATGTTTTTTTTGAGAACTCGAGAAAATTATCCCATAGTTATCACCAAATATCCTCCTTAATTAACCCTTGTCCTGCTGAATAAATTAAGAAGCCACACCCACTTGTAATTTTTAGCCAGTCAGATTACTTGATCAAGGTTGTTGATATAATTCACATACTTAATGGCAAACAGTGCAGATCCAGATCAGATGGCTTCTTCAGAAGCCAACTGATCTGATCTACACAGTTTGCGAAGGCAGGGTATATCCAGGTTCAGCAGGACAAGGGTTAACACTTCCTCTGACCTTATCTAGAGCCAAGGAAAGTATGCTGGGGAAAAATTTCAGGACATTTTGAAATATTTTTCTCATTTTCCACAGAAAATAGACTTTGATTTTTCATGCAAATTGACAATTTGCATAAAATGTCAAAGAGATTGCCTTTACATTAGCCTGTTTCCTGGGCGAAATAAGAAAAACATCATCAGTTTGCCATCCGAGAGAGCGGTATAGGTTGAAATGGTGAAAATATATCTAGTGGAGAAACACAAGCATTATCAGCAATTTTTATCTCCAAACTAAAAATTTCCCCGAAGGCCCTATGAACAGTACACACATTTGATATGTATCACCTTTGACACACTAAATTTAACACCTAACACTTAGCACTCTGGGTAAAATTTTCAGCAGACGACATACTGAAGTACTTTTCGTATTTTTCCAGAAAATAGGTTTTGACATTTCATGCAAATTACAGTCGACTCTCGTTATCTCGAATTCCAAGGGATTCACTGAAACACTTCGAGATATCCGTACTTCGACATATCAGAGTTGAGAGAGTGAGGAAAACAATAAATTGAACAACCACATTTATAAAACGAATATGTAATTTGACTCCTGAAGTTAGAAATATATATATATAAAATAATGTGGAAAGGAGGAGAAATTGTTCCTTAGGAACAATTTCTCCTCTTTTCCACATTGTTTTGTTACCTGTTGTCATAGTTTCATGTTAAAACAGGGACCAGATTTTCACTTCGAGATAAGCGGTAATTCGAAATAAGCGAGTTCGAGATAACGAGGTTCAACTGTAATAGTCTTGGGCACTTACCATAGCTGTCCTAAAACAGGGGTCATCCAAGAGTGTGATTTAAGAGAAAAAATCTCCCTAAGCTGGCTGATTTCTCCCTATCTTGAGCTGAGGGAGAAGTGAAAATGTATAGAAATGTATAGGGAAATCCAAAATTTGGACCAAAACTTCTCCCTGAAATCCTGAAATTGTCACAAAACTTCTCCCTTCTCTGAAATCTCTAGGATGACCCCTGCTAAAATCCGAAAAGGTCTATTCTACTTCCTGTTGATGTGTCCATAATATTGCTGGATGATTAGCAAACAGTGTGGACTCTGACCAGATGCTGCATTCTGCAGCATTTGGTCTTGGTCTACACTGTTTGCTCAGGCCTGTCTGTCCGAATACTTACTGTAAATATGGTAAAACCATAGTTATGTTTTCATGGAGAAATAAACAAAACATCTATACTAGATCTGATCAACAACAAAAACAAAAGTTTCTTGAGCCTTGTCTGACATTTTAGCACTAAGAATTCTGAGATAAATTTCAGCATACAACAACATGAAATATGTTTCTTTCATTTTTCTATATGCTTCCTTAAGAAAATAGAGTTTGGCATTGCATGCAAATTGTCTCCTGAGGAGACAATTTGCATGAAATGTCAAACCTCATTTTCTGAAGAAAAAAAAAAAAAAAAAATCGTCAATCACAGATTGTCTTCTGCTAAATTAGTCTAGATAGTGCCAAACGTTACAAACATAGCTCTTGATAAGATGCTTGTTTTCAAATCCAAAAGTATTGATATTTTTCTTATTTTTCCATGAAAACCTATGTTGTTGGTATTCATTAGAAGCGCCTCACTGAGGTGCTTCAAATGAGTACCCACAACATATGTTTTCGTTGAGAAATAAGAAAAATATTTACCTGATACCCATTCTTATCTAGACCTGGTTACAAAATGTAAATATTCAGTTGTGTCTTATCTAGCTGATCAGTAATACAGGTAAACAGGCTACGTATTTACCCTAAGCAGTGCTCCAGCTAGTCCTATACAGAGTGGTGGCCTGGCCCTCTTGCCCATTTCTGCAGCCCCTCTGCCTTTTAAAAGCTGTCTTATGGCTTATTTCAACTCCAGACATCAAACCCTTCATTTTGGTGAAAATTTCATTAAAATCGGACCAAAATTAAAAAAGTAATCACCTTTACCACTCTCTGGACTAATTCATCAGATGACAAATTGATGATATTTTTTCTTAATTTTCCCAGAAAACAGCATCTGACATTTCATGCAAATTGTCTCCAGTGGAGACAATTTGCATGAAACGTCAGATCCTGTTTTCTGGGAAAAATAAGAAAAATATTTCAGTATGTTGTCTGCTGAAAATTTTACCCAGAGCTGATACTGAGCACATCACACGACACATGGTGCCCTCATTCTTGTATGACTGCACAAAAGATGACCTATCTGGCACCCCTCTGTCCTGCAATCCTAGCTTGAGCACTGCTAAGTACCTGAGCAAACAGTATAAGCCAAGAACAGACGCCACAGAATATAGCGTCTTATCAGGGTCTAAATTGTTTGCCACTCATCCAGCATTTTTTACACACATCAACAAATAGCGAAATGGACTAATTCAAATTTAACACTTACCACTCTATGGGCAGATTCAGCAGACAACAAACTTATGATATTTTTCTTGTTTTTCCTAGAAAATAGGATCTGACACCTCATGCAAATCGTCTCTTTAAGAGACAATTTGCATGAAGTGTCAGATCTTATTTGCTAGGAAAAATAAGAAAAATATTTCAAAATGTTTTCTGCTGAAATTTTTACCCAGCATGCAAAGTAAAGTGTTATGGACAAGCTTCATAGCTCCAGATAAGAGGGGGTGGGGTATCCACATATTTTTGGGTTGATTGTTTATACAATTGAGCCATGGTATACAAACGCCAAAATTTCCTTAAGGTTGATTTCCATGTGATTATCACTGACCAATGTAATCAACTGCATGTTACCGTATTAATCCGCCTATAAGACGATTTGTTTATAAGATGGGGGCTGTTTTTGGGCCCTTCCCAGGCAGGATTTTACTTTTACTTAATTATAAGACGGGTTAAAAAGTCGCCTGTCGGAGATATTCCCTGCCACTCAGAAATTCCCAAAGTACATTAAGACATCGGCGATGATTGGTCAGATTTGTAAGTGAATTTATGAAAGAGCAGCATTTAAAAAAACTTCCAACACCACTTACAAGCATGCATACCGTATTTAACTGTGTATAACACGCACCTTATTTACCCAGAAAACATTTATAAAAATCCGATGTGTATTATTTATAGGAACACCAAAATCCGGACAGAAATCGCCAAGATAATCGGTCGCGAAAACTCATGACATTCACGATCGCCCGTTAAAAATGCGAAATAGAATGATTGCTATAAGATATTCATGATTTTTTATACCTATCTCGACCATACCAGGGTTCTAGCAGCTCAAAACAAGCAACTCGATCTGATTTGCAGTAATTTGATATCCTTTTCAATTCCATGCTCTTTTTGTTTACGCTTTTTTATTTTGCTGATCATGTGATCTCTTCAAAGGGAAACTACTCAAACAGGCATATGCATATGAATCTGTATTGATTACCGGACTTTGACAAGTCTCACTCCGTAACTTGAATAAATCAGCCTGCACAACTGATTTATTGTAGTTCAAAATAGGAAATAAATTTGGTAGAACATAAATATTGGCACGAATGATCATACATTGAAAAAATAAAAAAAATTTAATTTTTTGCAATTATTAAAATTATTGATAATAAACAAAACCAACTGGGCTTTTGAGGTAGGTAGATCGGTTATTTGCATTTTATCTTTTATTTTCTTACCATATGTTTATCTTTTTTTTTTTTTAAAAAAACTTTTCTTCCAACTTACCAAAAAAATTGTTTGAAATAAACAATGTTTATGATAAAGAAAAAAAAAAAAAAAAAAAATACCAGCATACATCTGTGCACTTAATTGGTTAATTGGCAGTCAGAATGACAACTAGTCGACTTTAGTTGTTGTTTGCATTGCCCAGAGGCACTGAGTCGATAATTTCACGTCTCAGTTAAGAAAGTGACACAAAGAAGGTGTTAATTATGAGAATACAAAAGAAATAACTACATTTTTATTATCATAGCGTCTGCAGTGGGGAAGCAAAGAACTGCCTACACTACATCAAGTTGCCTGAGGCACATGGTAACAAAGCTGCACATTGAAATTTCAGTTAGCATTATCATAAATTCGGCCTGTTTCTACTCTAAACCTTCCGAGTTTGGCCATTTTCAACTCAATCCTAGTGAAATTTGACACACTTAGTATCTGGTAACTTAGTAAATAATGCACGGATAAATTCTTCGTGTTTTACATAGGAACATCTTTTTTATATTTCAAAACTATTTAGCAAATATTCAGTGCGTGTTATACACGGGTGCGAGTAATACACAGAAAAATTCGGTACTTCACCTAAAAAATTACCTTGCTGCTATTTCTATCAAGGGACGAAGGTAAACATTATATCCTTCTACCGGTTTCGAAGATCGGCATTTTCCGTGACCGCGTGGCACCACCGGACTTTGCCGAAAATACCGATATGGCCAAAGATTGATTATAAGACGGGTCGGGATTTTTGGGGGCTTTTTTTTTCGGAAAAATCCCCGTCTTATAGGCGGATTAATACGGTAGATGAAATCCAGGTAATGGTTATTTATAGCCATGCTTTTCTTGCCGCTGTGACGTCAGAGTGCTGTTGATAGAGGATTATCTGTAAACCTGGACTGGGAAATTTAGGACATTGGCAAACAGTGCAGACCCAGATAAGATGCTGCAGAATGCAGCATCTGATCAGGGTTTGCACTTTTTGCTTAAAATGCAGAAGGTTAAGGGTTAAATGAAACAGTCTTAAGTCCCCGTTCAGAACCATTTCTCCAGCCTACACTCAGAGACAATCGACCCACCAGTGCTGTCAGAACTTCTTATTTCTCAAAGAAAGCATATATGTATGTTATGGTACTCCTTAGAAGTGCCAAGGTCAAACTTCAGGTCATACAGATTCATAATCCTGCGGTATGATGCACACACATGAAACTGACTTCAAGATCTAATATAATCACTGGACCATGAAATGTAGGTCATGCTGACCTTCACTTCATGCCCCATGTCCATGTCACAAGTCTGAGCCATGTCTGACCAGCTAGCTCAACTGTGTAACTTGTTTCCAAGATGAAGTTAAAAGAGATTCTTAAACAAAACTCTTAAGCTTGCTAAAATTGCCTAAAGTTCTAAATCTGTGACCTTTCATGGACAGGGTGACCTTCACTTCATGACCCATAAGTCCATTTCTCAAGACTGAGCCATATCTGACCAAGTAGCTGTGCTAGTTGTTTCCAAGTAAAGTTAAAATAGATTATTAAACAAAACTCAAGCTTGCTAAAATTGCCTAAAGTTCTAAGTCCATGACCTTGACCCCGAGGTCACAGGCAGGGTGGGGACAGAGGTGAATAAAAGTTTTGACCAATATCTATCACCACACCAAATATATACCGAATCCATCGTATGGTTTGGAAATATAATGTCAAAGCCTTATTTCTGGGAAAAGTAAAACTTTAAAAATGTTGTCTGCTGAAATTGGTACCCACCATGCTAAGTGTTAAATGTTCAAAGAGGTGCTTACCTGAAATGTGAATTCGGGCTTGTCTTGCTTTAGTTTCACCAGGAACACAGACTTCTCTGAAAGGCAGAGCCTGTACTCGCCTGATACTTTGATACACTTGTGCTGCACTTTCTGTGGTGGTTTCACCAACCCCTGCCAAACAAAATCTGAAAGAAAGACAATAAAGCTTTTACCATGATTTTCAGAAGCAGACTGTTCCCTCTTTGAATTAGGACACACCCACTATTTCAAAGAGGGTCACTTGTCAGTCAAAAATTCAAAAGAGAGTGAAAAACAATGAAGATCCTTGTATGTCTTGTACATGTAATTAACCCTTGTCCTGCTGAATAAATTAAGATGCAACGCCCATTTCTAATTTTCAGCCAATCAGATTACTAGATTGGCAGTGTTGCTATAAATTCATATGCTTAATGCAGTGCTTGCATTGAGGGAAGTCTGGGAGTTAGAGACTCCCAAAAATTGCTCTGGGACTTCCAAAAATCAATGCCAAGAAGTCTGGAACTGCCAACTTTTAAAGATATTTAGTCATTTATAACAAAAATTTAAAATGAACTGATGTGTTATTGAGCTTAAGAATGGCGGTTTTACTCTGTAAATGAGAGTTTAAGAATACTGAGGTTGAATTTCTGAAAGTGAGTGAAAAAATTTGGGTCCAGATATTGGAGCTAGGAAGTCCTGGGACTTCCTGATTTTGACAGTTAGTGCAAGCACTGCTTAATGGCAAACAGTGCAGATCCAGATCAGTTGGCTTCTTCAGAAGCCAACTGATCTGGATCTACACTGTTTGCAAAGGCTTGGTATATCCGGGTTAAGCAGGAAAAGGGTTAACCCTCTCATCTGGATCTACACTGTTTGAACTGGTATCTGTCTGGTCTGCAGGGCTTCAAGGGTTGACTTTATGGGGAACAGACATACATGTACCTTCAGGGGAGAAAACACTGTCAAAAGATTTTATGCCTCCCTTACCGAATACTTACAGTACCGTATTTGTTCTAATATACACCTGGGGTGTTGCAAGTCACTGCTGCTAAAATGACATTTTGATGGCATTAACTCAATTTTGCATGCGTTCAGTAACGCTTTTACTCCTATAGAAGGGGGCATTAATAAGAGATGGGGCTTAAATTAGAATAAATATGGTATACGGCTATCCTATATGAAGAGTCTTAATAAAGCCAAGACTCTAATTTATATTTTTTACGTGTTCTCTGCTTCCAAAGTCAACCTCTATAGATTTTATGTTAATAAAGATGGCCGTATGACAGATTTGACTGACATGTCATAAATGATATGAACGTGTATCAAAATGTTGAAAAACTCAATTGAACATTATAACTCTATCAGTAAATTCAGCAGAAGGCAGACATACATAGAGGATCTTACACAAGTGGTCATTTCATATGAAATTTATGAAACGAGCCTTTGGCGAGTTTCATAAATTTCATATTAAATGACCACGAGTGTAAGATTCTGTTTATCATATGACCCTTTTAAATTGGATTTTATCGCCTTTAAAGTTGACAAGTGTTCAACAGAAAATGCATGGTTGACATGGACGTCGTCATGACGTTACTTGTTCCCGCCAAAGTGTTATATAACGTGTGGTTATACGATTTTTATAACACGACGTTATCCACTGAATAACAGCGATGTCATATGATAAATTGTATTTTCCTTGTTATTCCCAGAGAAAACAGCATTGACAATCCATGCAAATTGTCTCCTAACAATTTGCATGAAATGTCAAATCCTATTTCCTGGAAAAAAAAGTTGGTTTGGAGTCTAACAGCCCAGCCACCACTATTGAAGTCAAGTCAAGCAGGTCAGTTTACCTAACCATATTTTTTCCTGGACAAGCTCATTCCTCAAAGTGGTTAACCAGTACTTAAGCATATTCTTTCACCAGAAACAGACAACTCTTCTTGAATCTGTAGAACAGCCATAAAAAAAATATTCCATGATCAATCTCTACAAAAGAATGTTGCAGGACCAGGCAGGGATCGAAACCGCATCCTTCTGATCACCAGTTCTAAATCTGTGACCTTTCATGGACAGGGTGACCTTCACTTCATGACCCATAAGTCCATTTCTCAAGACTGAGCCATATCTGACCAAGTAGCGACCAAAGCCTTTGAAAAAAAATATTTCAACATATCAGCTGAAATTTTTACCCAGCATGCTAAGCATTAAAGAAGTTTCAATTTCTCATCTCTCAGACAAAGTGTTCCAGTATTGCAAACTGTCTCCTGAATTTATGACTTTCCCAATAACATTCACATAGCTACAGATAAGAGGGGGTATCCACATATTATTTTTCTTATTTCTCCACAACAACATATGTTGTGGGTACTCATTAGAAGCGCCACGGCGAGGTGCTTCTAATGAGTACCCACAACATATGTTTTTGTGGAGAAATAAGAAAGATATCAGCATTTTTCGGACGAAAAAAGCGCCTTATCTGTTGCTGTGCATTCAAATCCTAAATTTCCCCTGGAGGTGCAATTCAGCAAGCCTGAAAACATCTTAGCACCACATTATATTTTTCTTACTTCACCAAAGACAAATATGTTGTGGGTACTCATTAGAATCACCTTGGCAGGACACTTCTAATGGGTACCCACAACATATGTTTTCATGAAGAAATAAGAAAAATATCAATACTTTTTGGATGAAAAAAAAATAAGAGCACCTTATCTGCAGTTCCACAGCATACTTATCTTAACCTTTAACCCTTGTCATGCTGAATAAATTAAGATGCCACGCCCTTTCCAAATTTTCAGCCAATCAGATTAATTGATCCAGATTGTTGATATGAATTCACATACTTAATGGCAAACAGTGCAGATCCTGATCAGTTGGCTTCTGAAGAAGCCAACTGATCTGGATTTACACTGTTTGCAAAGGCAGGACATATCCGGGTTCAGCAGGACAAGGGTTAAAATGCCAAGAAAACCAGAATCTGAAAATGTCGTATGTTTATGTTGTCTGCTGAATATTCTTGCAAACTTTTCAAACCTATTTTTGCATACAGGCAAACAGTGTAGACTGATCAGACTGATCCTAAAGGAGCAGTCTGATCAGGGTCCACACTGTTTGCAAAACACAAGCAAAGCAGACGACAAGTTTTTTGGTGGTTAAAGCTTTCAAAGCTGGGAAATTTTCTGTTGAAGATGATACCCGTCCTGGAAGGCCTAAAACCTCTATTACCAAGGCTAACATCGCCGCTGTAAAGATTGCCGTCGAACAGGATGTGCGATTGTCTGTCAAAGATATAGCTAGTTGTACTGGCATATCAGAAGGCAGTGTGCAAATAATTCTGAAAAAGCATTTGGACCTGCGAAAGGTTTGCGCTAGGTGGGTACCTCATTTGCTCACTGAGGAGCAAAAGACACAATGCCTTAAATGTGTCCGGGAACTTTTGAAAACATACAAAGGCAGTAATAGTCGGGTTATTTCTAACATCCTAACAGGTAATGAAACCTGGGTGCACATGTTTGAGCCACAAAGAAGGGCTGATAATAAGCAATGGAAGCGAAAAGATCAAAAACGCCCATGTATTGCCAAGAGAACCATAAGTTTGAAAAAGATGTTGTAATCACTTTTCTTTAATTCAAGTGGGACAGTCATTCAAGTGCCTTGTCCATCTGGTCATACAGTAACTGGCCGATTCTACAAGAATCCTGTACTAAAGAAAGTGAAAGAGTTTTCCAATAAGAAACGACCAATCAAAGGATGGTCAGGAGTCCACCTTTTACATGACAATGCCTCCTCTCATAAGTGTGATGTTCTTAAGTCTTTTCTGGCTTCTGAAAAGGTGAAAGTTTTAAACCATGCACCTTATTTACCTGACCTGAGTCCCTGTGACTTCTTTTTATTTCCAAGGCTTAAGAAAATAAATGCTTTCTGGAAATAAGTATACGTCTAGAAGTTCTCTTGGCAGCGCTATTTATCAGTGTCTCCACCAAAAGAAGAATGTTTATCTGCTTTTCGCGACTGGGTAAAAAGGTTGCAAAAATGTGTTTCAGTAAAGGGGGAATACTTTAAAGATTTGTAACTAGAAAAAGTGTCCATAGGACACAGATGCCCCCGCCAAATGCCATTCAGAAAAAGGGTTTATATGTAATTGTAACAGGTATACCATGAAGTTATTATTAAGGCCCGGACACAGTTTACTATATGGAACTAAGTCAAGGGAAGATAATTCAAAAACGAAAAACGCAAGAGTTGTCTTCCTTGTTCATGACACATCGACTCAATGTGATGCATGCACCTGTAAAGTTTCATGAATATATTCCATATGGTTTAGGAGTTATGGCCCGGACACGGTTAACTATATGGAACTAAGTCAAGGGGAAATAATTCAAAAACCAAAAATGCAAGAGTTTTCTTCCTTGTTCATGACACATCGTCTCAATGTGATGCATGCACCTGTATAGTTTCATGAATATATTCCATACGGTTTAGGAGTTATGGCCCGGACACGGTTTACTATATGGAACTAAGTCAAGGGAAGATAATTCAAAAACAAAAAAATGCAAGAGTTGTCTTCCTTGTTCATGACACATCGTCTCAATGTGATGCATGCACTCATAAAGTTTCATGAATATATTCCATATGGTTGAGGAGTTATGACCCGGACACGGTTTACTATATGGAACTAAGTCAAGGGGAAATAATTCAAAAAACCAAAAATGCAAGAGTTTTCTTCCTTGCTCATGACACATCTTCTCAGTGTGATGCATGCACTGGTAAAGTTTCATGAATATATTTCATACGGTTTGGGAGTTATGGCCCATACACAGTTAACTGTATGGAACTAAGTCAAGCGGAAATAATTCAAAAACCAAAAATGCAAGAGTTGTCTTCCTTGTTCATGACACATCGTCACAGTGTGATGCAGGCACTGGTAAATTTTCATGAATATATTTCATTTGGTTTAGGAGTTATGGCCCGGACACAGTTAACTATATGGAACTAAGTCAAGCGGAAATAATTCAAAAACCAACAAGAGGCCCACGGGCCACGGTTTGCTCACCTGAGTGACATAGCCACTGCAGACATGCAGATGTTATGCAACATTTTTCCAATCCTATCATCGCAACTAATGAAATATCATTTGAGCAGTTCTTAGTTTTGAAGAATATATGGGCCTGACAGTCAATGGAGCATGATTATTTGAATAAACTATCAATCACATTTCAACAGAAGGATCAATGTGAAATTTGGTGGAAATTGGCTAAGCGGTTTCTGAAGAATCATGATTTTATACATGTAAACAGCACAGTGGCAGGGAAATGTAATAAATATAAACCAGATGATGGCCATCTTAGATTTCCAATCCGAACAATTCTAACTACTGTTGATCTACAAGTCACTTCCATACTTTCAATATAAATGTATATGGCCCATACAAATGGGGAAGCAAATTTGACCTTGGAGGTAAAAGGTCAAATGTCAATATAGAACCATCATTTTAGCAATTTTGGTAGATCTCCTGTCTCCTATAATTTGTGCAAAGATTAGGGCCCAAGGATTATTTGGTTATGGAGAAGAAGCTTTTTAAAGGTTTTTACCATATATGGGCATGGCAGCCATTTTGATCAATGGACCATGCCGATTTTAGCAATCTTTCATTCTCCTGCCCAAGGAGGCTCCCCATGAAATTTGAGCAACACTGGCCCGGAGGCTTCAGAGGAAAAGCCATTTGAAATTATCAACTTTTTTTCCATACAAATGTATGGGGCTCATACAAATGCATACAGAAGCAAACTTGACCTCGCTGTTAAAAGGTTTTGTTTGTTTGTGTTGAGGTTTTACGGCCCAGTCAACCCAGTGGGGTCATGTAGAGCGCGGTCAGTTTACCTAACCACATGTTTACTGGGCAGGCTTAGTCCTTTAAGTGGTTAACCAGTATTGTGCACATTCTTTCGCCAGAAACTGACAACTGCCCTTCTTGAATCAGCGGAAGGGAGAGAATGACCGTAGAAAATATTTCATGATCAATCTCCACGAAAGAATGTTGCCGACCTCAGCGGGGGTTGAACCCGCGACCTCCTGGTCTCCAGTTGGACGGCGTATCCAACTGAGCCACCGAGGTTAAATGTCAATGTATGACAATTACTTAAGCAAATTTGGTAGACCGCCTGTTCCAGAGGATATAAGCAAAGAATCAGCCACAAGCCATCCTCGGTTTTAGAGAATAAGATTTTTAAATGTTTTTTCCCATACAAATGCATAGGGAAGCAAACTTGACCTTGCCGTAAAAAGGTCAAATGTCAATGTATGACCTTTATTTTAGCAACTCTCGTAGGCTCCCTGTCCTCGATGATTTATACAAAGATTCAGCCCCAAAGCATCCTCGGTTCTAAGGAAGAAGATTTTTAAGGTTTTTACCATATATGGGCATGGCAGCCATCTTGGTCAACGAACCGTGACCATTTTAGCAATCTTTCGTTCCCCCTATCTAAGGAGGCTCCATATGAAATTTGAGCAAAATTGGCCCAGAGGCTCCAGAGGAGAAGTTGTTTGAAATTCTGAACATTTTCCCCATACAAATGCATAAGGAAGCAAAATTCACCTTACAGTAAAAAGGTCAAATGTCAATGTACGACTATTATTTTAGCAATTTTGGTACCCCTCCTGTTCCTGATGATATATGCAAAGATTCAGCCATAAGGCACATTCGGTTTTGGAGAAGAAGATTTTTAAAGGTTTTTTCCATACAAATGCATAGGGAAGCAAACTTGACCTTGCCGTAAAGGTCAAACGTCAACGTACGACAATTCTTTTAGCAATTTTGGTAGACCTCCCGTCCCTGATGATTCCTGCAAAGCTTCAGCCCCAGGGCATTCTCGGTTCTGGAGAAGAAGATTTTTAAAGGTTTTTACCATATATGGGCATGGCGGCCATCTTGGTCAATGGACCGCGACCATTTTAGCTATTTTTCGTTCCCCCACCCTAAGGAGGCTCCATATGAAATTTGAGCAAAATTGGCACAGCGGCTTCAGAGGAGAAGACGTTTGAAAATGTTAACGGACGGACGCACGGACGCACGAACGCACGGATGGACGGACGGACGACAGACGAAAAGTGATCACAATAGATAAAAATGCAAGAGTTGTCTTCCTTGTTCATGACACATCGTCTCAATGTGATGTATGCACCTGTGAAGTTTGCTGAATATATTCCATATGGTTTAGGAGTTATGGCCCGGACACGGTTTACTATATGGAACTAAGTCAAGGGAAGATAATTCAAAAACAAAAAATGCAAGAGTTGTCTTCCTTGTTCATGACACATCGTCTCAATGTGATGCATGCACCCATAAAGTTTCATGAATATATTCCATATGGTTTAGGAGTTATGACCCGGACACGGTTTACTATATGGAACTAAGTCAAGGGAAGATAATTCAAAAACCAAAAATGCAAGAATTGTCTTCCTTGTTCATGACACATCGTCTCAATGTGATGTATGCACCTGTGAAGTTTCATGAATATATTCCATATGGTTTGGGAGTTATGGCCCGGACACGAAGTGGAACGCACGGACGCACGAACGCACGGATGGACGGACGGATGACAGACGAAAAGTGATCACAATAGATAAAAATGCAAGAGTTGTCTTCCTTGTTCATGACACATCGACTCAATGTGATGCATGCACCTGTAAAGTTTCATGAATATATTCCATATGGTTTAGGAGTTATGGCCCGGACACGGTTAACTATATGGAACTAAGTCAAGGGGAAATAATTCAAAAACCAAAAATGCAAGAGTTTTCTTCCTTGTTCATGACACATCGTCTCAATGTGATGCATGCACCTGTATAGTTTCATGAATATATTCCATACGGTTTAGGAGTTATGGCCCGGACACGGTTTACTATATGGAACTAAGTCAAGGGAAGATAATTCAAAAACAAAAAAATGCAAGAGTTTTCTTCCTTGCTCATGACACATCTTCTCAGTGTGATGCATGCACTGGTAAAGTTTCATGAATATATTTCATACGGTTTAGGAGTTATGGCCCGGACACAGTTAACTGTATGGAACTAAGTCAAGTGGAAATAATTCAAAAACCAAAAATGCAAGAGTTGTCTTCCTTGTTCATGACACATCGTCACAGTGTGATGCAGGCACTGGTAAAGTTTCATGAATATATTTCATACGGTTTAGGAGTTATGGCCCGGACACAGTTAACTATATAGAACTAAGTCAAGCGGAAATAATTCAAAAACCAAAAATGCAAGAGTTGTCTTCCTTGTTCATGACATATCGTCTCAATGTGATGTATGCACCTGTGAAGTTTCATGAATATATTCCATATGGTTTAGGAGTTATGGCCCGAACACGGTTTACTATATGGAACTAAGTCAAGGGAAGATAATTCAAAAACCAAAAATGCAAGAATTGTCTTCCTTGTTCATGACACATCGTCTCAATGTGATGTATGCACCTGTGAAGTTTCATGAATATATTCCATACGGTTTGGGAGTTATGGCCCGGACACGAAGTGGAACGTACGGACGTACGGACGGACAGACGTATGGGACGGACAGGGGTAATGCTTAATGCCCATCTGCTATTCTTCGAATAGGCAGGGGCATAATAAAAATATGTTTGATAAAACGTAGCACTGAAGTAATCTGAACCCAGTGACAAAACTTTTTGCAGGACTCTCGTACGGTGCATGCAACAAAATTGTCATGTATCTAGAAATTTTATAGAACCACAGAGGGATACATGGTTTAACACTGTTATAACCCTTGTCATGCTGAATAATTTAACCCTTGTCCTGCGGAATAAATTGAGATACCATGCCCTTTTCAAATTTTCAGCCAATCAGATTACTTGATTCAGATTGTTGATATAAATTCACATTCTGACTGGCAAACAGTGCAGATCCAGATCAGTTGGCTTCTTAGAAGCCAACTGATCTGGATCTACACTGTTTGCAAAGGCAGGGTATATCCTGGCTCAGCAGGACAAGGGTTAAGATGCCACACCCACTTCTAGTTTTCAGCCAATCAGATTACTTGACCCAAGTTTTTGGTAGAAATTCACATACATGTATTTAATGACAAACAGTACAGATCCAGATCAGTTGGCTTCTACAGAAGCCAACTGATCTGGATCTACACTGTTTGCTAAGATAGGGCATGTCGTGCTCAGCACAAGAAGAGTTAACAATCTAAAGACATTCATCTATATCATAGTCCAGAAAATTTCAAGGTACTGTATATGTAATTTTCCACTGCAATCACTGAATGGCCTAAATGGCTAATCACTGAATGACCTTACAGCTGCAACCTGGATCTACACTGTTTGCTAAGATAGGGCATGTCGTGCTCAGCAAGAGAAGAGTTGACAATCTAAAGACATTCATCTATATCATGGTCCAGAGAATAAGGTACTGTATATGTAATTTTCCACTGCAATCACTGAATGGCCTGAATGGCTGAATCACTGAATGACCTTACAGCTGCAACCTGGATCTACACTGTTTGCTAAGATAGGGCATGTCGTGCTCAGCAAGAGAAGAGTTAACAATCTAAAGACATTCATCTATATCATGGTCCAGAGAAGTTCAAGGTACTGTATATGTAATTTTCCACTGCAATCACTGACTGGCCTGAATGGCTGCATCACTGAATGACCTTACAGCTGCAACCTGGATCTACACTGTTTGCTAAGATAGGGCATGTCGTGCTCAGCAAGAGAAGAGTTAACAATCTAAAAACATTCATCTATATCATGGTCCAGAGAATTTCAAGGTACTGTATATGTAATTTTCCACTGCAATCACTGACTGGCCTGAATGGCTGAATCACTGAATGACCTTACAGCTGCAACCTGGATCTACACTGTTTGCTAAGATAGGGCATGTCGTGCTCAGCAAGAGAAGAGTTAACAATCTAAAGACATTCATCTATATCATGGTCCAGAGAATTTCAAGGTACTGTATATGTAATTTTCCACTGCAATCACTGACTGGCCTGAATGGCTGAATCACTGAATCCTGCAAGTTTTGCCATATTAAACCTTGTCCTGCTTAACCTGGATATACCCTGTCTTTGCAAACCTTGTAGATCCTGATCAGTTGGCTTCTGAAGAAGCCAAATGATCTGGATCTGCACTGTTTGTCATTAAGTATGTGAATTTATATCAACAATCTGGATCGAGTAATCTGATGGGCTGAAAATTAGAAATGGGCATGGCATCTTAATTTATTCAGCAGGACAAGGGTTAAGAGGGTCATTTTTCATGACTTCCTGTAAGCATTACTGCAAACCTGGCCCCTTCTGAAAAGGTACTACTCAAAGGGGAACAAACCTTGTAACAATTTTGCTGTTGAATTTCATGCTTAGGTATGATAACAAATCTACCCTTGTGTACTTCATGTTCCAGCTGCTAGTCAGTATCCCAACTACCACATAGCAACAGATAAGGCGCTTTTTTTCGTCTGAAAAATGCTGATATCTTTCTTCTTTCTCCACGAAAACATATGTTGTGGGTACTCAAGTACCCACAACATATGTTTTTGTGGAGAAATAAGAAAAATTATATGTGGATACCCTCTCTTATCTGTAGCTATGCTACATGTATCATGCCTATCCTACCATCTGAGTCTCTGCCGACTATTTAATGAGTGCCCACAACATATGTTTTTGTGGAGAAATAAGAAAAATAATATGTGGATACCCTCTCTTATCTGTAGCTATGCTACATGTATCATGCCTATCCTACCATCTGAGTCTCTGCCGACTATTTAATGAGTGCCCACAACATATGTTTTTGTGGAGAAATAAGAAAAATATCAATACTTTTGGACTGAAAAAAAAAAAAGCATCTTATCATTTTTGATTGTGTTGGGGTTTAACGACACGTCAACCCTTGAGGGTCATTTTGTGTCGTCTCCCAGAGAAAGGGAGAAAAGAGATAGAAGAGACAGTAGAAGAGATAAAAGAGAGGGACAGGGAAGAAAGAGGAACAGGAATGAAAGTGAAGAAACAGAAGAAATAAAAACATTCCCCCTCTATCCTTACCCGCTACAAGGATAGCAGGCCTTGCCCAACTGTAAGCCAATATCAGCTGGACACCCCGGTGATGTAAGATACACAGCACCTTCGCACCACCCGACCACCCCCGAGCATCTTATCAAGAGTTATGGACTTAAATTCAAATTCCCAGGGATTTTTTCCAATATGCAATCTGTCTGAATTATTTTCAGAATACATTGTTCCAGATATTAACTTTTTTTTAACATGCTGACTTAAAATAGTAGCAGACGACATTCTGAAATATTTTTCTTAAATTACCCAAGAAAATATGGCTTGACATTTCATGCAAATTGTCCCCTAATGGGAGTAGAAGTATCACACGACATATGATCAATCTCCACAAAAGAATATTGCAGGACCAGGCGGGGATCAAAACCGCATCCTCCTGATCACCAGTCGGAGATACATCCCACTGAGGAAAACAAAAAAATATTTCACAATATCAGCTGAAAATCTTTACTCAGCATGCTAAGCTTTATAAAGAAGTTTCAATTTCTCATCACTTAGACAAAGTGTTCTAGTATTGCAAACTGTCTCTAGAAATTTATAACTTTTCCAATAACATTCATAGCTCTTGATAAGATACTTTTTTCAATCCAAAAGTACTGATATTTTCTTATTTCTCCACAAAAACATATGTTGTGGATTCTCATTTGAAGCGCCTTACATGTATGCTTTTGTGGATAAATTAGAAAATATTTACCCAATACCCACTCTTATCTAGACCTATGACACTCAAATCCTAAATTCCCCTGAGGGGCAATTTAGCAAGCCTGACAGCGTCATAGCTCCACATTATATTTTTCTTATTTCTCCAAAGAAATATACCATATTTGACCTAATTACTGCACATACCCCTATAAGTGCACAGTCAAGCAATTTCATAGTCTTCAGATTACAGCGACCATACTTTTTTGCCTACTTCTTTATAAATGCATATGACTTGTCGATGCAATTCAAATGAGTACCAACAACGTATGCTTTAATTAAGAAAATATTTTAACAAAAATTGCATAAACATCATCAAATAAGTCTGATCTTGTTTTAAAGTGTACCTTAGTAGATACATGTACATGTAGATACATATTTTACCACAAGGTTTATCAGTAATTTTGAAACACCTAAGCGCCCAGTGCGGTAATTAGGTCGAATACGGTATGTTGTGGGTACTCATTAGAATCATCTTGAAGCACTACGGTATTTACTGTATGTATTCTGATAGACAGACCTCAGCAAACTTTATAGACCCAAATGAGACGCATAGCAACAGATAAGGCGCTTTTTTCATCCGAAAAATGCTGATATTTTTCTTATTTCTCCGCGAAAACATATATTGTGGGTATTCATTAGAAGCACCTCGGCGAGGCGCTTCTAATGAGTACCCACAACATATGTTTTTGTGGAGAAATAAGAAAAATATTATGTGGATACCCCCTCTTATCTGTAGCTACGGAGACGCCGCAAAACACCTACATGGTTTGCCACTCATCCAGCATCAGGTACTAAATTGTACTTGTTCCAAACTTTAGAACAAGTATGGTAAGGATCTGAGGTGTCCAAATTCTTTGAGTAAATATGGTATGTTTATGGGAAAAAATAAGAAAAATATCAATTTGTTGACTGCTGATTATTTCATGAAAATGCTAAATGTAACACTTGACATGCTGGGTAAAGTTTCAGCCGGCAACATTTTGAAATACTTTTATTTTTTCCTAGAAAAAATGGGATTTGACATTTCATGGAAACTGTTTGAGACAATGCGAGTCAAGTGCATTTACAAGATTTGCCTACTAATATTTGACCCTGGTCCTGCTGAACCAAAATACACCCTGCCTTTGCAAACAGTGTAGATCTAGATCAGTTGGCTTCTGAAGAAGCCAACTGATCTGGATCTGCACTGTTTATCATTATGTGAGTAAATTTGTATCAACAACCATGACCAAGTAATCTTTTTGGTTATAAATTAGAAATAGGGCTGACATCTTAATTTATTCAGCATGTCAATGGTTGAATTTGGCCATTATAGTGCTGAATTCCCATGTAATTTTAGTTGCTTCCTCATGTGTCAGGAAGACTAATAAAATCTACTTTTAAATTTCAAAATGAGGTCATAGAATGTGTCAAGTCGTATCGATATCTTGGTTTATACTTTTCAGCGTCTGGTTCCTTTTCGTATGCCAAATCTGAACTTTATAAGAAAGGGTTAAAAGCTTATTTCAAATTGTGCAAAAATATTTTTAATCTTCATCCGTCTATTAGGACAAGCCTACATATATTTGATCATACAGTGAAACCAATTCTTTTATATGGTAGTGAAATATGGGGAACTTTTAATTCTAGCAGTGCAAAATTTCGAAATGGAATTTCTTTTGACAAAATTTTTAACAATATAGAACCTGAAAAACTTCATTTAAAGTTCGCTAAGTTTGTTCTTGGAGTTCACCGCAAGAGTTCTAATTTTGCAGTCATGTCTGAATTAGGAAGATTCCCATGCTATATTGATATAGTTAACGCGTCATTGAAATATTGGCACAGACTCGAAAATGTTGATAAGAATTCGTTACTATCTGATGCGCTTGAATGCTCAAAGAGCCTTTCTCAAACTAGCAACTCTTGGTATAATACCATTCAACAGTACTCAAATATCCTAGGAGTACCTCTAAACAGCTTCATACAAATGAAACCAGCTTCCTTTAATACAAAACTGTCAAAACTGTTGAAAGATAAATATCTGCATGAATGGTATTCTGCAAAACAGTCACTTTCTGTCGGAAAACTTGATACATACACAAGAATAACTAGACAAAGTGCCCAGTGGGGCACGTATACCCCCAACCAGCGCTACCGCCAGTTTTTAATGAGCACAAAATATGTAGCTTTGACTCTGGAGATGGCAGGATGGATGAATTCCATGCTGATAGCTATATCCCCTAAACCTCTCGGTAGGAGGATAACCAAATTCAATAAAAGGTCTTGATGGTATAGCTATATAAACTTAGATGCAATTTTTTTTTACTTTTATATGATATTTCTAAGTCTGTGACCTTGACCTGAAGGTCATACCCTACATCTACCAACACGTCAAATATAAATGAAATTCCTCAAAGGTTCTTGATGGTATAGCTATATAAACTTAAACACAAAAAACTTTGACTTTTTTATGAATTTATTGTGTTGGGGTTTAACGACACGTCAACCCTTGTGGGTCATTTTGTGTCGTCTCCCAGAGAAAGGGAGAAAAGAGATAGAAGAGATAGTAGAAGAGATGAAAGAGAGGAACAGGAAAGAAAGAGGAACAGGAATGAAAGGGAAGAAACAGAAGAAATAAAAACATTCCCCCTCTACCTTTACCTACTTCAACGTTAGCAGGCCTTGCCAAACTGTAAGCTAATATCAGTTGGACGCCCCGGTGACACAAGATACATGACACCTTCGCACCACCCGACCGCCCCCCGACTTTTTTATGAACATTCTAAGTCTATGACCTTGACCCCAAGGTCACCCCTGGGGTGGGGATGGTGCTAATAAAAACTTTAGACCTATATCTACCATCATGCCAAATATGAATGAAATCCATCAAAAGGTCTTCAAAATATGAACAAAGTATGAACAAATAATGCTTCAAAGGACGGAGGGACAGACAAAAAGATTTCTGGCTGATAGCTATATCCGCTCAACCTTTCAGTTAGGGGATAATGAAATTTAATAAAAGGTCTTGATGATATGGCTATATAAACTTAAACGCAAAAATTTTTACTTTTATATGAAAATTCTAAGTTCGTGACCTTGACCTCGGTCACACCCGGGGTGGGGATCATGCGGAGTAAGTCGCTAGGCCGATATCTACCAACATGTAAAATATAAATGAAATTCCTCATGGTCTTGATATAGCTATATAAACTTAAACACAAAAAACTTTGACTTTTTTATGAAAATTCTAAGTCTGTGACCTTGACCCCAAGGTCACCCCCGGGGAGGGGATGGTGCTGATAAAAACCTAAGACCTATATATACCATCATGCCAAATATGAATGAAAACCATCAAAGGGTCTTCAAAATATGAGTTTTTATAACATTTAACGCAAAAACTTTGACCCTAAGACAAAAATAAAGTATGAACTAATAATACTTCAACAGACTGACGGACAGATTCCTTGCTGATAGCTATATCAGCTCAACCTTTCAGTTAGGGGATAATGAAATTTAATAAAAGGTCTTGATGATATGGCAATATAAACTTAAACGCAAAATTTTTTACTTTTATATGAAAATTCTAAGTTCGTGACCTTGACCTCGGTCACATCCAGGGTGGGGATCATGCGGAGTAAGATGCTAGGAAGATATCTACCAACATGTCAAATATAAATGAAATTCATCAAGGGTCTTGATGATATAGCTATTTAAACTTAAACACAAAAAACTTTGACTTTTTTAATGAAAATTCTAAGTCCGTGACCTTGACCCAAGGTCACGCCCGGGGTGGGGATGGTGCTGATAAAAACTTAAGACCTATATCTACCATCATGCTAAATCTGAACGAAATCCATCAAAGGGTCTTCAAAATATGAAGTCATATAAACTTTAACACAAAAACTTTGACCCTGTGACATTTTTACAAAACTTCTAAGTCCGTGACCTTGACACCAAGGTCATCGCCGGGGTGGGGATGGTGCTAATAAAAATTTTAGACCTATATCTACCATCATGCCAAATATGAACTAAATCCATCAAAGGGTCTTCAAAATATGAGGTCTTATAAACTTTAACACAAAAACTTTGAACCTGTGACTTTTTTACAAAACGTCTAAGTCCGTGACCTTGACCCCAAGGCCACCCCCGGGGTGGGGATGGTGCTAATAAAATATTTAGAACTATATCTACCATCATGCCAAATATGAACTAAATCCATCAAAGGGTCTTCAAAATATGAGGTCTTATAAACTTTAATGCAAAAACTTTGACCCTGTGACGGAAAGACGAACGAACGAACGTACGAACGAACGAACGTACGTACGAACGAACGAACTGACGAACGGAAAAGCGAAAACTATATACCCCCACATACTTCGTATGTCGGGGGTATAAAAAGCAATTTTGGTTTTGAAAAATACCTCAGTTCCCTTCATTTCAACTATAGAAAAGATTTGACTAGACTACGTATTTCATCTCATAGGCTTAGTATAGAAATAGGTAGATATGCTAGAATTGATCGATCTAAACGTACATGTCCAAAATGCTCACTGGGTGTTTTAGGAGATGAAACTCATTTCTTGCTAGAATGCCCCACTTATCAGGCATCCAGAGTACACCTTATTAAAGTTGTGGTCAATAACTGTAGAAACTTTAATATGATGATCAATTCTGATAAATTTTTCTGGCTTTTAAATTGTGAAAATGACAAAATAATACAAGAACTAGCTAATTTTGTTCATATGAATTTAGACTACTAAAGTCTTGTTAAACAGCCTAACGTTTTAATGACGGAGACATGGCAGAATATTCTGCATATTCTGCATCATGTGTGCATGCTCATGTACGTATGTTTTCCATTTGTTGTGTATGTGTTATACTGCATTGCATAAACATTGTTTTAAAATTAAGAGAATCAGGATACACTTACGGAAACCTATTCAAATTTCGTAGTAATAGTACAGCAAGGTTCACGTTTTGTAATATTTATGTCATATACATGCTGATGATAATTCATGTCATTTCATAAGTTGATGTTATCATGCTGCCTGTCCCCCGGCTGTGTCCATACTGACAAATAATGTTATTTAGCGATGGGGGTATGCAAGCGCACCCCGCAGTAAGTTTCAGGGGAGCTGTCTTGGGTACACGGCTACGTTCTTGTGCACTGGATTCGCTGGTCGAGGTGGTTGTGGAGGGTACAAGCAGTAGGACGGTATGCTCTGGATCACTTTATTCCAGTGATTTTGGTGGGCACCCTTGCTGAGAGGCATGCGTCAGCGGACTCATTTGGGGGAATAGGGTATATAGATAAACAATAGATAGCATTTACTATATACTATACATCATAATATAGTTGCTTTTTTTTTTTTTTTTTCGTTTGTTACATTGTTTCTGTCCTTCTTTCTTAGTAATTATTTTCTGTCATTTGGAACTCTTTCCTTTATTATTCATTTGTTAGTACATTTTGATGCATCTGTATATGCTCCTATGTGAGTGGAAAATTCGTAATAAATATCTTGTATCTTGTATCAGAGCTCTAGATAAGAGGGAGTAAAGGGTTTTTCAGCATTGATTTTTTTGAAAATCAGCATTGAAATTTAAGTTGAGGGGGTAAAAATACACAGTGCAATTTTGGATTTCAGCATTGACATCAAATTTAGGGGGTGAAAATTTTCAGTTAACTTTACATCTTTTAGTATATTTAGGAATTTCCTGAGTGCACTATATCAGAAAGGTTTAACCCCTAAAGCACCAATGACAAATACATTTCTAAGTGTTTTTACTCTTATTTGTCAGATAAAATAAAGCCGTCATATGAAAATCAGCAGCAATAACAAATCTTGTCTATGTTTAAATTTTACATGTTAAAGTTAACAACAGTAACCTTTACCACTCTCTTGATAAATTCAGCAGACAACAAACTGATTATATTTTTTCTTATTTTTCCCAGAATATAGGTTTGACATTTCATGCAAACTGTCTGTTTTCTGGAAAAAAAAATAGAAAAATATTTCAAAAAGTTGTCTGCTGAATTTTTTTACCCAGCATTCAGAGTATTTACCCTTGTCCCACTGAATAAATTAAGATGCCACACCCACTTCCAATTTTCAGCGAATCAGATTACTTGGTACAGATTGTTGATATAATAATACAGAATGGCAAACAGCCAACTGATCTGGATCTACACTGTTTGCAAAGTTCAGCAGAACTAGGGTTAAACACACCTGATGTCATTTCCAGATTTGAAATGTAATATTGTTACAAGAAAACATGTTTATTTCCCAGATTCTCTTGTTTATTTTCATTTGACCCTTATCACTTTGCATGCTGGGTAAAAATTTCAGCAGACAACATTTTAAAATATTTTTCTTATTTTTTTCCAGAAAATAGGCTCCAACATTTCATGCAAACTGTCTTCCTTCGTTCATTCGTTCGTTTGTCATTCTATTTTTTTTTTTTTTTTTTACTATTATTTTTCAGAGAAAAATAAGACTTGGCATTCCATGGGAATTGTCTGTTACAGATAATGTGAATCCTTATTTTCTCTGAAAAATAAAATTAAAATCAACTGCCATCTGCTGTAGTTGTGTTTAGCACTTTAAGGGCTAGTGTCATGCAGACACCTTGGCATGCTGAGTAAGAATTTCAGAATTTTCCACAGCCAGATACATGTAATAAGAAAACAAGAAAAATGCCTAACATGGGCAGGCTTTTCCACTGAGAAATAAACCACAAATCTAAAACGACCCAAGTAGATAGCGCCTTTTAAAATATAAAATACAAACATGAAAAAATATGTTTCTAAAAATAGAATTTTCCGATTAGTCGGCTATACAAATTCTTTCCGATCATCAGTCACAGGAAGCAAAAGTGACTGATGATTGATTATAATCAATCATCGGCGGTTACACTACTGTGTCTGATCTGGGTCTGCACTGTTTGCTTATGTCATTATGTCAGAGACTTTGGTGTACAAAATTTTAGGACATTTACTGTAACAATCAGGGGACTTGTTAAGGAGGAGTATTTGATGATAATTCTGGGATAATTTTCTCCAGTTCTCCATAAAAACATATGTTGTGGGTACTCATTAGAAGCGCCTCGGCGAGGCGCTTCTAATGAGTACCCACAACATATGTTTTTATGGAGAAATAAGAAAAATTATCTCATAATTATCACCAAATACTCCTCCTTAACAAGTCCCCTGACAATATTGGCATACATATATATGTAGGTCCAGGTAATTCAGGAGATTGATAATTTTCTTATTTCTTCACAAAAACATGTTGTGGGTTCTCATGTGAAGCACCTATTCTGAGTGCTTCTTATGCATACCCATAGCACGTTTTTGTGGAGAAACAAGAAAAAATATTTTTTTTTTATTGTGCTGGGGTTTAACCGCATGTCAACCCTTGTGGGTCATTTTGTGTTGTCCCCTTGAGAAAGGGAGATAGAAGAGATAGTAGAGGAGACGAAAGAGATGGAGAGGGAAGAAAGAGGAATAGGAATGACATTGATGAAACAGAAGAAATAAAAACATTCCCAGGAATTTCCCCCCTCTACTCTTACCTGCTACAAGAATAGAAGGCCTTGTACAACAGGGCCCAGTTGTTCAAAGCATCGTTAGCTTAACGAGCTTGTTAAGGGTCATTTCATTAACTGTTTTAGCAGATTCAATATACAATATTCTGATATTTTTTGCTGAAAAAATGTGAGTAGCTTTTGCACTGCAAAAGCTACTCACATTTTTTTCAGCAAAAAATTTCAGTCAGCATATTTGCATATCACTCGATTAAAATTTTAACGAATCGTTAACTAACGACGTCGTTAGCTTTGAACAACTGGGCCCTGGATGCCAATATCAGTTAGATGCCCCAGTAAGAATAAGATACACTACATGATAATTGCCCTTGTCTAGAGGGCTCTATGTTTTCCAAGAGAAATAAGGAAAGTATCATCATACTTTGGTTAAAAAAACGCTTTATCTGAAGCTATGTATAGAGCCGACCAATTTGCATATGCATATCACAGCTAATATATTCTGGAATCTCTGTCACCTTGTTGCAGATAAAAAGATAAATGTGTCAATAACTTCTTGGGAATCATAGCTCCAGAATGATAATGCACTTTTTTTTTTCTCTACCCTGAGTATTAAACCTTAAACTGCCAATCACAACAATTGCAGGGATCATTTTCTGGCGCGATTTCGCGATATTCTCGCATTTTTTTGCAAGAAATCGCATCAAAATTCCAGGAGTGAGAAAAAAAATCGCACGCTGAATTTTTCTCATTTCGCGCCGTTAAGTTCCTATTTTGCACATGCGGTTCATTTCGAGACTATCGGACTGTTATGTTTGACCGGTTTCTGAATTATTGTGGCGCCAAAATTCATTACACATACGAACGCAGGTAACCATTCATGAATCTGTATCATTGAAAAGCTTTATTGTAAAAACTCATTGTCGGTCTCTGGTTTAAGTAAGCGTTTATTTGATCGCTACCTCGAGTCAGCAAAAACATGTCCGCCGACTCGGAAAAAAAAAAAAAAGAAAGAAAATTAACCGACCCGAAGCCGTCCAGTCGGGATGGCAACATGTTAAAGTATCTTGTTCGAGCACAACCCAGCTCGACAGAAGCGGCCACGCTCTCCTCTCCTGATTCGGATGACGATCTCGGATCAAACACAAGACCGAGCTGAGCTTGATGAATAACAAGCCCATGAAGCCCTTATTCAGCCGTTTGCATTTTATTACGAGCCAGGCGTAACGAGTAAGAAATGAAAGTGAAACCAGCAACAAGCTTTAAAATTATTTACAGTGTAAGTTGATAACAAAAAATAAGAAAATGTGCAAGACAGAAAAATAAATGTAAACGGTACCTTTCAAGATAATCAGTGATTTATTTACAGTTTGATTTTATTCAGTCTCAATTGAAATTCCATAAGTCCTGTGAGAAAATCATGAATCTGTAATATATTTTAAAGCAGATATATACTGTTTTTTTTTTTGTGAGTTCAGGGACTCACTTTTATAAAATTGGTGAGTCCTAGAGAAAAATTATGAGTATATGAATTGGAACTCCCAGGTAAAAAAAATCATTGGATAATGTCACAAAATCCCAGAGAAATAATTCCTGAAGAATTTCTGAAACAAATCCTTTGAACTGCAGTTTCTGATCCCACAATTTAAAGTCCCTGAATTCAGAGTTTAATTCCAGAATTAATGAAACATTGAAGTAATCCAATAAAAAATGAAAGTGTACAAAGATGCTCATATGAAAATCTTCTCTCCTAATATAATATCAAAGAACATTCTAAAGAAAAAATAGAGTACTAGAGGCATCACTTATTTTCCAGTATTTGTCAAGAAAAATTTAAATGTTCTGTGACATGCCAAAAATAGCTTAATCTAGACTATTCCATTTGGAAATTCTAAAAAGAATATAAACAACTTGTTATTTAAACATGATTTTCCAGAAAGTTCAAAATTTATATATAAACACTTGCAGTAAACATGAAAATAATGATACTTAAAATAATCAAACACCCTATATATAACAATTATATTAACCTGATTTAGAGTACATTACAAAATAAGCAACAATAATACTTATACATACAATTCTGATACAAAATCTGGCCTTTACAAAAAAAAAAAAAAAATCTCACTCAGTTTGTCCGAGTGAGCGAAAAAAAAATCTCACTGAATTTGAAAATCTCTCACTGTTTTTGTCCAAATGGGATTTTTTCTCCCACAAAAATCTTGGGCCAGAATAATCCCTGCAATTGTCGTCTGCTTTGTCATCTGCTTGTGATTTTAAAGGTCATTTTTGCAAACAGTGTGGACCCAGATCAGACTGTACCTCTAGGAGCAGTCTGATCAGGATCCACACTGTTTGTCTGTATGCAAAAATAGGTTTGAAAAGTTTGCAAGAATATTCAGCAGACGACATAAACAGACGTTTTCAGATGCAGGTTTTCTTGGCATTTCAAGGGTTACTTATGGTGATAACTGTGGGATGATTTTTTTTATTATTTCTCAATAAAAACATATGCTGATGAAACTTGTTTGTGTTGAGGTTTTATGGCACAGTCAACCCAATGGCATCATCGAGCACAGTCAGTGCCTAACCACACTTTTTATTAGGAGGATATTTTTACTACAAGTTTTTCAAGCGATTTTTGAAAAAAAAAACTTATGTGCAAAGTGTTGTAATTAGGGCAAACACGGTAAATAAAAATTATGATGTTTGGTAAGGGCATAGCTCCAGATAAGGTGCTTTTTTCAACAGAAAAGTACAGGGCCCAGTTGTTCAAAGCGTCCTTAGCTTAACGAGCTTGTTAAGGGTCATTTCGTTAACTATTTTAACTGGGCATAGATATTTTTTCTTAATTCTCCAGGGGAATTATTAAGAATTTTATTTGTGTTGAGGTTTTACGGCCCAGTCAACCCAATGGGGTCATGTTGGGTGCAGTCAATTTACCTAACCACAAATTTACTGGGCAGGCTTAGTCCTCTAAGCGGTTAACCAGTACTTCTGCACATTCTTTCACCAGAAACTGACAACTGCCCTTCTTGAATCTGCAGAAGGGAATGACTACAGAAAATATTGCGTGATCAATATCCATGAATGTTGCCGGATCCTGTGGGATCAAACCCACAACCTCCTGCTCTTTATCCGTTAAGAGTAGCTCCCGTTTTTTATAGGTTTCAATTACTACGGACAACTTCCTGTTCACCAAAATTATCACCCATAAGAAATGGCAGCAAAATCCTTCAAGATATCTTTTCGGCATTGGTCTTGTGGGTACTAATTACTGAAATGACCTGGGTGGGTAGTAACTAGAATGACCTTAGTGGGGCAATTTGAAAATAGCAAAGCTCTATATAAGAAGAGGTATCTGCATAGCTCCAGATTTTTTCAATTTTTCTAACCATAGAAAGTACTGACTTTTTTATATTTCTCCATGAAAACATATGTTGTTGGCATAGCTACAGATAAGAGGGGGTATCCACATAATATTTTTCTTATTACTCTATGAAAACATATGTTGTGGGTACTCATTAGAAGTGCCTCAGTAAGGCACTTCTAATGAGTACCCACAACATATGTGAGGCGCTTCTAATGAGTACCCACAACATATGTTTTCATGATGAAATAAGAAAGATATCAACATTTTTCGGATGAAAAAAGCGCCTTATCTGTTGCTATGTTGTTGGTACTCAGTAGAATTATCTTGCAGAGACACTTCTAAAGAGTACCCACAACCTATTATTCATGGAGAAATAAAAATATCATACTGATTCCCCTTTTTTATCTTGAATTAATAAGTTGTGTATCAGGGACATATTTTCTGTATTTCTCCAAGAAAACGTATGTTGCAGGCACTCATTAGAAGTACCTCACTGAGTAACTTCTAATGAGTACCATAAAGTAATGTTTTTGTGGAGAAATAAGAAAAATATAAAATGTATCAACACTTTTTATTTGAAAAAAAATATCTGAAGTTGTGAAATACATGTAGGTATAATCATATACTGAATTTCTGATATTAGCCCTTGTCATGCTGAATAAATTAAGATGCCACGCTTACTTCTAATTTTCAGCCAATGAGATTACTTAATCCAGGTTGTTGATACAAATTCAAATACTGAATGGCAAACAGTGCAGATCCAGATAAGTTGGCTTCTTCAGAAGCCAACTGATCTGGATCTACACTGTTTGCAAAGACTAGGCATATTCGGGATCAGCAGGACAAGGGTTAATGTTTTGGTGTAAAACTAACAAAATATATTCCCCCAATTCTTCCTAAATCTGGACAAGGACGTAAATAATACGTTTTATACGTCTTTGATCTGGAGCAATCATCTCTAAGGATAGGATTTAACCCTTGTCCTTGTCATGCTAAATAAACTAGACAAAGTGCCCAGTGGGGCACGTATACCCCCGATCAGCGCTACCGCCAGTTTTTAAAGAGCACAAAGTATGTAGCTTTGACTCTGAAGATGGAAGTTATCTGCTTTATGTTATAACATTGAAAAACTTCAATCACACATAATATGAAGCCCTTGACCTCAAAGATCAGGCACAGGTACAGGGATTGAGCTTAATAAAACTTTAGCCCTATAACTATTACAATATACTAGTGAAATCAATCAGTCTTTATAATATAAGCAAAAATGACATTTGTATGAAAAGTCTGTGACCTTGACTTAAAGCCATGCCCCAGCTTGGGGATGGTGCCAAGAAAATATTTAGACCTATATCAGGCCTCCACCGAGGGGGCGATTCGGGCGAAGAAGTCGCCGAAATTCTTATGACTTCGCCCTATCGGTCCGGGAAGGAGAAGACGACTTCGCCCCGTTTTTCGGCGATTTTCGAAACCTACTTTCGGTTTTGCTTGCGCCGGTGAGTCGGTTTTTTGCTTGTTTACAGCAGACACTGACAGTTGCTTTAATGATCGCTAACGGCGATACACCTACAACAACTCGTTGTTTACAAAAACATGATATAATTACCTTGATTGGTAATTATCCATAACCGTCCATATTCCTTTGATTAATCCAGTAATCACTAGTGTTGATGTCATCAGATACCATGCAATCACCTGTGATGATAACTGACCAAAACGATTGGCCGAAAGCACCACGTGGACAATGTAAGAGTGAAATTTTACCGTTTAGTGGGCGGGGCCAATGTGTCAATAACCGTCAAAAGGATTGCCTGGATGACACGCTTCTGTGCTCAAACAACAGTACAAACAACTAAAAACTCTTTGATCTCTTTAGGCAGCGACTCTTCGGATGCAAATTGTAATGTCAGATTGTGGTGATAAGCGGATTAACGTACCGATTAATAGATGCTAATTGAATAGTTTGTCTTTTCTTTGACTTTAATTGAAAACTGTTTGTTTGTTTTTCAAATGAGTGTTTAATCAATTTAATTATTTTTTTTCTCCTCTTCGTATATCAGCTCGTAAACGGCAGTCATGTCGCTCACATCTTGGCTGAAAATTGGGTCTCCCAAACCCAGTAGCTGTGAATGTTGCTATAAATTTACATACTTAATGGCAAATTGTGCAGATCCAGATCAGTTGGCTTCCTGATCTGGATCTACACTGTTTGCAATGGCAGGGTATATCCGGGTTCAGCAGGACAAGGGTTAAACAAGGGGAAATGGTGACAATTTAGGGATAGTTTTTATTACTTCTTTAAAAAAATATGTTGTGAGTACCTGTTAGAATCAGTTCAAGTCAGTTCTAATTATGAGTACCAACAATGTACATGTATATTTTTAAAGAGAGTCACAGAAAATTATTACTGAATTATCTGGAGCTGTGTGAGAAAAAAAAATAACCATTCGCCAAAGAGCTGAATCAAATAATGAAAAGTTACACGTACATGTTCTTTACCTAATATCTGGATAGATAGTTTTAAAATGTTTAAGGTTTTAATAAAGCAATAAATTAGTTTTTGATTTTTTTTTCATTCATAATATTGCATCATCCACCATTTTGCATGAACGGTCATAGTCACTTCTCCCTCTGGTCCTTCACTTCTCCCTATTTGGGCTGGAGGGAGAAGTCACTTCTCCCTACTTGTTGGGCCTAGGTTGGGGCCTGACCTATATATACTATCATGCTTAATATTAATGAAACCAACAAAAGGGTCTTCATAATATAGCTATATAAATTTTAATGAAAATATTAAGGTCACCTGCCTACTCAATGCCCTCTAAATATCGGTAAAGTATCACAAAAATATCTTAAAGGATTTTTAGAGTTATTGCCCGAACAAGATTTAAATAACCAAGGGAGAAACTGCAGAATGGAGTCAGAAAGTCATTCTTGAATGTGATATGCCTACTCAATGTCCTATACATACATGTGCTGGTGAAGTATCATGAAAATATCTTAACATGTTTTAAAGTTATGGTTTGCACAAAATTTTTACAATTCTGGAGACAAGGGGAGATAACTCATGGACCTAGTCAGTTAGAGTTGTCTTTCTTGTACCTGACACCCAACCAAATGCCCTCTACAACCTGACAGTTTCCTGAAAATAGCTCAAAGGGTAGTTAGGAGTTATGGGGTACACAATAATGCATTTATGGACAGACAGATGGATGGATGGATGAATGGATGAATTCCATGCTGATAGCTATATCCCCTAAACCTCTCGGTAGGAGGATAACGAAATTCAACAAAAGGTCTTGATGGTATAGCTATATAAACTTAGATGCAAATTTTTTTACTTTTATATGAAATTTCTAAGTCTGTGACCTTGACCTCAAGGTCATACCCCGGGATGGGGATGATGCTGAGTAAAACTCTAGACCTATATCTACCAACATGTCAAATATAGATGAAATTCCTCAAAGGGTCTTGATGGTATAGCTATATAAACTTAAACACAAAATATTTTAGACTTTTTTATAAAAATTCTGTGACCTTGACCCCAAGGTCACCCCTGGGGTGGGGATGGTGCTGATAAAAACTTTAGACCTATATCTACCATCATGCCAAATATGAATGAAATCCATCAAAGGGTCTTCAAAATATGAGGTCTTATAAACTTTAACGCAAAAACTTTGACCCAAAGACAAAAATAAAGTATGAACAAATAATGCTTCAAAGGACGGACAGACAAACAGATTTCTTGCTGATAGCTATATCCACTCAACCTTTCAGTTAGGGGATAATGAAATTTAATAAAAGGTCTTGATGATATGGCTATATAAACTTAAACGCAAAAATTTTACTTTTATATGAAAATTCTAAGTTCGTGACCTTGACCTCGGTCACACCCACGTGGGGATCATGCAGAGTAAGACGCTAGGCCAATATCTACCAACATGTCAAATATAAATGAAATTCCTCAAGGTCTTGATGATATGGCTATATAAACTTAAACACAAAAAACTTTGACTTTTTTATGAAAATTCTAAGTCCGTGACCTTGACCTGAAGGTCACCCCCGGGGTGGCGATGGTGCTGACAAAAACTTAAGACCTACATATGTATATCTACCATCATGCCAAATATGAATGAAATCCATCAAAGGGTCTTCAAAATATGAGGTCTTATAAACTTTAACGCAAAAACTTTGACCCTAAGACAAAAATATAGTATAAACGAATAATACTTCAACGGACTGATGGACAGACAAACAGATTCCTTGCTGATAGCTATATCAGCTCAACCTTTCAGTTAGGGGATAATGAAATTTAATAAAAGGTCTTGATGATATGGCTATATAAACTTAAACGCAAAATTTTTTACTTTTATATGAAAATTCTAAGTTCGTGACCTTGACCTCGGTCACATCCAGGGTGGGGATCATGCTGAGTAAGAAGGTAGGCCAACTTGTCAAATATAAATGAAATTCCTCGTGGGTCTTGATGATATAGCTATATAAACTTAAACACAAAAAACTTTGATTTTTTTCACAAAAATTCTAAGCCCATGACCTTGGCCCCAAGGTCACCCCCAGGGTGGGGATGGTGCCAATAAAAACTTTAGACCTATATCTACCATCATGCCTTACATGAATGAAATCCATCACAGGGTCTTCAAAATATGAGGTCTTATAAACTTTAACACAAAAACTTTGACCCTGTGACTTTTTTATGAAAATTCTAAGTCTGTGATCTTGACCCCAAGGTCACCCCTGGGGTGGGGATGGTGCTGATAAAAACTTTAGACCTATATCTACCATCATGCCAAATATGAATGAAATCCATCGAAGGGTCTTCAAAATATGAGGTCTTAAGACTTATAAACTTTAATGCAAAAACTTTGACCCTGTGACGGAAAGACGAACGAACGAACGTACGAACGAACGTACGTACGAACGGACAAACGGAAAAGAGAAAACTATACACCCCCACATACTTCGTACGTCGGGGGTATAATTAAGATGCCACACCCACTTCTAATTTTCAGCCAACGAGGTAAATTGATCCAGATTGTTCACTGTATGGAAAACAGTGCAGATCCATATCAGTTGGCTTCTTCAGAAAAAGCAGGGTCTATACGGGTTCAGCAGGAAGATGGTTAATTATAGTCTCAAAGCTCTGGTTAAGGTGTTTTTTGTTTGATGTTTTCGCTATTTCTACATAAAAACTTTGTGTTGTATTCATTTGAAGCACCCCTTTTGAGGGTGGTCTAATGTGTGATCAGAGCATATGCATTCATGAAGAAATAAGAAAAAACAATTTTTGTTGTTGTTGTTTTACATGTAGGTTTTCAATTTAACATCTTATCTAGATCTGTTTAACAATGAGTAATCTAGGTACAAATTTCAGCAGATGACAGTTTTAAATATTTTTCTAATTTTTTCCTGAATTACAGGCTTTGACATTTCATCCTTATTGTCTCATTATGACACAATGTGCATGACATGTCAAAGCCTATTTTCTGGTAAAAAGAAGAAAAAATATTTCGAAGTGTCAACTGCTCAAATTTTTACCCAGCATGCAGAGCTTAAAGGACTTTCCCCCAATGACTGTACTTTTACAAGGACATGAGCAGCCGTGTGTTTTCTGACAAGTTATTGTTTGTTCACCTTTCATCTGCTAGGTTTAACCCTTCTCTTACTTTAACCCTTCTCTTACTGAACATGACATGCCCTGTCTTAGCAAACAGTGTAGATCCAGATCAGTTGGCTTCTTCAGAAGCCAACTGATCTGGATCTGCACTGTTTGTCATTAGATATGTGAATTTCTATGAAAAAACCCGGATCTAGTAATCTGATTGGCTGGAAATTAGAAGTGGACGTGGCACCTTAATTTATTCAGCAAGGCAAGGGTTAAATTGAAACATACCGTATTTACCTTGAGTATTGGGACACCTTAAATACCTACCATACTTGTCCTAAAATTTGAAATAGTTCATTCTACTATCCACTGACGTGTCTAAAATATTGCTGTATGTATAGCAAACAGTGTAGACCCTGATCAGATGCCACATTCTGTGGTATTTGATCTGGGTCTACATTGTTTGCAAAGGCCTATCTGTCCCAATCCTCACAATACTTACATGTAGGATTATTACCGTATAGGGTTAGACATATGATGCCATACTGAACGGACAGTTCTGATAAAATTTCACTCTAATTTCTGGGAAATAATAATCTGCTTATTGTTGCCCCAAGACTGCAGTACATGTACTTAAGGTGAAATCCATCTTTTAATACCTTAGCACTCTAACACCTCAGCACTCTCTGGGCAACTCCAGCAGCTGGCAAAATGGTAGTTTTTCTGAGAAAAAAGGGTTTGACATTCCATGCTAAATGTCTCTTTAGAAGAAAATTTGCATGACATGTCAACATCTACTTTCCAATAAAAATAAGCAAAATATTTCAAAGAGTCAACTGCTGAATTTTTGGATCGACCGTTTACAACAGAGCCATAGTATACATGAACGTACACCAAAATTTCCTTAACCCTTAAAGCGCCAATCACAACAATTGTCGTCTGCTTTGTCTTCTGCCGGTTACTTTAAAAGTCATTGTTGCAAACAGTGGGGACCCAGATCAGACTGCTCCTTTAGGAGCAGTCTCATCTGGGTCCACACTGTTTGCCTATATGCAAAATGTAAGTTTGAAAAGTTTGCAAGAAGATGCAGCAGACGACATAAGCAGACGACATTTTCAGATGCAGATTTTCTTGGCACTTTAAGGGTTAAGGTTGTTCAATGTTGTCCATGTGATAATCACTGACCAATGAAATTAAATCGCGCATTTTATGAAATCCAAGTAACAGTTATCTATAGCCGCACTTTTTTTGTCTCTGCGAAGTCAGAGTGCAGTGTAAAGGAGGGTTATCTGTAAAACCTGGACAAGTTATTATTTGTTTACCAATCACCTGCTAGGCTTAAATTGCAACATACTGTACATTTGTATCAACCCTAGTTACAAATGTAAGTATCAAGACACCGAACTAATTGTAGTCGGGAGACCCGTAAAAGGGTAATTGGCCAACATTGCAGACCCAAATAAGACGCCGCAGAATGCAGCATCTGATCAGGGTCTTCACTGTTTGCAAATAGTTTAGCCATTTTTCTCTAGGAATATGTAAATCTTATAGCCAGATGTACCTAAAATTGAAATTGGACTCTTCCAATATACAGTGTGGGACAGTCTATTCAGTCTACAATGGGTTAACTACATGTACTTATCCTAAAATCTGAAATAGTCCATTCTACTATCCATTGATGTGTCTAAAATATTGCTGTTTGTATAGCAAACAGTGTAGACTCTGATCAGATGCTGCATTCTGCAATATTTGATCTGGGTCTACACTGTTTGCAAAGGCATATCTGTCCCACTACTTAGGGCTAATACGGTATAGGGTTAGAAATTTGATGCCGTATTGATCAGACAATTCTAATAAAATTTCAAACTCTAATTTCTGGGAATAAAAAAAAAAAATCATCAATTTGTCATCTGCTTATTGTTGCCCAGAGAGTGCCTAAGGTGAAACCATCTTTGCCTTAGCACTGTAGCACCATAGCACTCTCTGGGCAACTTCAGCAGATGGCAAAATAAAAGTTTTCTGAGAAAACAGGGTTTGACATACATGTATATGTAATATGAAATGTTACATTTCATGCAAATTGTCTCCTTAGAAGAAAATTTGCATAACATGTCAAAATCTACTTTCCAATAAAAATAACAAAAATACTTCAAAGCGTCAGCTGCTGAATTTTTGGGTCAACTGCTTACAACTGAGCCAAAGTATACATACACTAAAATTTCCTTAACCCAATCACAACTATTGTCGTCTGCTTTGTCATCTGCTTGTGATTTTAAAGTCATTTTTGCAAACATTGTGGACCTTTAGGAGCAGTCTGCTCAGGGTCCACACTGTTTGCCTGTATGCAAAAACGGTTTGAAAAGTCTGCAAGAATATTCAGCAGACGAAATAAACTGACGACATTTTCAGATGCAATTTTTCTTGGCGCTTTAAGGGTTAAGGCTGCTGTCCGTGTGAATATCACTGACTAACTAGAATTTGTTTTTTCTACAAAAACATAGATGTCTCCTCCCTTTTTGGTGTCATATTGTATTGTACATTCAACGAACATTTATATTAACTAATGAGATTCCAATGGAAATAACTCAGAAAGTACAAATGCAAGAGTTATGGTTCTTCCACTTTGCATGTCTTCTAATGTTGACTGATATTCATATAATGTTTCATGAAGATATTTTTAATGGTTTTCAAGTTATAGAGTGGACACATTTGTTATAACGAACAGAAGTCCAAGGGAAATAATTCAAAAAGTGTACATGCAAGAGTTATGGTTCTTGCACTCTGCACGTCGTCTAATGTTGATTGATATTTATATGAAGTTTCTTGAAAATATCTGGAACATTCAAGTTACAGAGTGGACACAATTTTGTGAGGGTCAAAGTTCCAAGGGAAATTACTCAAAAGTATAGATGCAAGAGTTATGGTTATTTTTCTCTGCAAATCGTCTAATGTTAATTGATATTTATATGAAGTTTCATGATGATAGCTTAAACAGTTTTCAAGTTATAGAGTGGACACGATTGTTTGACAGTCCAAGGGAAATAACTCAAAAAGTATAAATGCAAGAGTTATGGTTAATGTGCTCTGCATGTCGTCTAATGTTGATTAATATTTATATGAAGTTTGGTGAAGATAGCTTGAACGGTTTTCAAGTTATAGAGTCGACCGGATTTTGTGACAGAGTCCAAGGGAAACAACTCAAAAAGTATAAATGCAAGAGTTATGGTTCTTGCAATCTGCATGTTGTCTAATGTTGATTGATATTTATATGAAGTTTCGTGAAGATTGCTTGAAAAGTTTTCAAGTTATAGAGTGGACCGCATTTTGTGACAGTCCAAGGGAAATAACTCAAAAAGTATAAATGCAAGAGGTACAGTTCTTGCGCTCAACACATTGTATCATGTTGATTGATATTTATATCAAGTTTCACGAAGATAGCTTGAACAATTTTTAAGTTATAGAGGGGACATGATTTTGTGACAGAGTCCAAGGGAAATAACTAAAAAAGTATAAATGCAAGAGTTATGGTTCTTGCGTTCTGAACGTCGTCTTCTGTTGACTGATATTTACAATGTACATGTAAATGAAGTTTCATGAAGCTAGCTTAAATGGTTTTCAAGTTATGAGCGGACACGATTTTGTGAGGGGACAAAGTTCCAAGGGAAATAACTCAAAAAGTATAAAGGCAAGAGTTATGGTTCTTGCGCTATGCATGTTGTCTAATGTTGATTGATATTTATATAAAGTTTCGTGAAGATAGCTTGAACAGTTTTCAAGTTACATGTATAGAGCAGATACGATTTTGTGAGGCACAAAGTTCCAAGGGAAATAACTCAAAAAGTATAAAAGCAAGAGTTATGGTTCTTGCGCTCTACACGTCGTCTAATGCTGATTGATATTTATATAAAGTTCCGTTTATATAAATATAAACGGTTTTCAAAAGTTAATTAGGGGACACGATTTTG
Organism: Anodontia alba; assembly: GCA_964016985.1. Lineage (NCBI taxonomy): Eukaryota > Metazoa > Mollusca > Bivalvia > Lucinida > Lucinidae > Anodontia > Anodontia alba. The sequence goes on from OZ024835.1 coordinate 55,923,138, forward strand.
TGAAAGACAAAGTTCCAAGGGAAATAACTAAAAAAATATAAAGGCAAGAGTTATGGTTCTTGCGCTCTACATGTCGTCTAATGTTGATTGATATTTATATGAAGTTTTGTGAAGATAGTTTGAACGGTTTTCAAGTTACAGAGCGGACATGAGTGTGACAGACAGACAGACAGATACCCAGGGGAAAAACAATATGTCTCCTAACCCTAAAGGGGGGAGACATAATGAAATCAAACTGTGGTTTGTAAGAAATCCTGGTAATGGTTATTTATACATGTAGTATCACTATTCTTGTCACTATGATGTCAGAGTGCAGTGTAACGAGACTTATCTGTAAAACCAGGGCCCATTTGTTCAAAGGGTCGTTAGCTTAACGAGCTCCTTAAGGGTCATTTCGTTAACTATTTTAGCGGATTCAATATACAATATTCTGATATTTTTTGCTGAAAAAATGTGAGTAGCTTTTGTAGTGCAAAAGCTACTCACATTTTTTCAGCAAAAAATTTCAGCATATTTGCGTATCACTCGATCTAAATTTTAACGAATCGTTAACTAACGACATCGTTAGCTTTGAACAACTGGGCCCTGGATTGGGACAATGGCAAACAATGCGCACCAAGATTAGATGCCACATCTAATGTGGTGACTGATCAAAGTATGCACTGTTTTCTAAAATGAAGTTTTTTAAAAGTAAAACATATTTTAACGAGTAATACTTAACCTATAGATAATGTGCTATTCTATTCTGTTATTCACCCCCTCCACAGAAAAAACGACCTTTCAGTCGTGATAAAGTCTTAATTCAGAAGGTCCCTTTAAACAGTTACCTGTATGACGTAGTTCTTCCCACTCAAATGATCACGTGTCAGTTTCTTTTATGTGTAAAACAATACACAATTAGGAGAAAGGAGCGAGGGAAGGGAGGTGGGACGATAAATACTTATCTATAGGTTAAGTATTACTCGTTAAAATATGTTTTACTTTTAAAAAAACTTCATTTTAACTTCGTAATACATTAACCTACATGTATAGATAATGTGCTAGAATTTGTAGAATAGGAGGGAGGATTTCTCCTAATAAGTTAGTCCCAACTTCTGAATTAAGGCTTATTAAAAAGATTTATTTTTTATATATATATAATGAGGACATAATTAGTACTTAAGGCAATAATAAGATCCTTTAACCAAGGATAAAGTAATCCAGGGTTAACATATATATATAATAAAGATATAATTAGTACCTCTCTAGTATAGCATCAGGTCTAGGGGGGCTGTTGACTTTGTCTACACATCCATAACTGATTGCTGTTGGCCCCCCACCATTTTGTGGGCCACTACAATGGGGCCCAAACTTTGGAGATTCTGTGCTTGTTGAGACATGTCTCTGAGATAGAATTTGGCAAAAGTTGATGAACTATTCCAAACCGCTGCTTGAAGTATATCATTGAGAGGAACTTTGTCGAAGAAAGCCCAAGAAGAGGAAAGAGCTCTAACTTCATGAGCTTTGATTTTAAGGAAAGAGATATCTCGTTTAGTGAGTTTCCTATAGGCAAGTTTAACAGTGTAAGATATCCATCTCGAGATAGTATCTTTAGAAATATCCTTATTGCCTTTAATAGGAAGAAAAAGTCTAGTTCTATTTTGGCGATAAGAGCTAGTCATTTTGAGATAGAATTTCAGAGCCCTAACGGGGCAAAGAAGTCTGTCAGTATGTTCCCATTTACATATTCGAGCAAGACTAGGAACAACAATAGGATCTGGTTTAACAGAAGGAAGCTGGTTTTTTGCTAAAAAACCAGATTTAAGAATCAAGGAAACTGAACCATCAGATTGATTAAATCTTAAATGTTGTGAATCCATAGCTAGAGCATGTATTTCACTACACCTTTTAGCAGTGGCAAGAGCTAAGAGAAAGGCTGTCTTAATAGTAACGTGAAATTTAGAAGCCTTATCAAGAGGTTCAAAAGGTGGTTTTTGTAGACATACTTAAACCCACGATAAGTCCCGTTTAGGTGTAAGAGATCTTTGTACTGGTCGTTGAAGTTCAAAGGATCTGATAAGTTCAGATAAAACTGGATTAGATCCGATTCTATTACCAGTTTTGAATTTTAAAGTGTTAGAGATCATAGATCTATAACCTTTAATAGTACTAATCTGACATTTCTTTTCCGAAAAAAGAAAGATTAAGAAATCGGCTATAACTGCAATAGGGGCCGAGATCGGATTAACCTTTTTTGTATGACACCAATTAGAGAAGATGGTCCATTTTGCATCGTAGACTTTTTGTGTAGATGCTCTTCTTGATCTGGAGACAAAATCTGCAACCTTTTGTGAAAATTTCTTATCTCTGATTGATTGTTTGATAACTCCCAAGCGTGAAGGTCGAGAATTGGGAGGTTTTGATGTACAAATCTTCCTTTGGATTGAGTCAGTAGTCTTGGAATTAGTGGCAGACGAATCGGAGCTGACACTAATAGAAGAAGAAGTTCTGAGAACCACTGTTGTTGTGGCCAGAACGGAGCTATGAGAACTATTCTGCACTGATGTTGTCGGATTTTTTCTAGAACAGCAGGTATCAGAATAAAAGGAGGAAAAGCATATGCATGAAGATGATTCCAGTCCATGGACAGGGCATCTATCGCTAGTGCTTTGTAGTCTTGTACTGGAGAGACATATAATGGGAGTCTGTGGTTGAATCTTGTCGCAAACAGATCCACATTTGGGAAGTTGAGCATCTGGAATACTGAATTCGCAACTGTTTGATCCAGAGCCCATTCTGTCTTGATAGGTTTGTCTAGTCTTGAGAGGCGGTCTGCAAGAATGTTGAATTTGCCTGGGATGTGACGTACTCTGATAACTATGTCTTGTTCCAGGCACCAATTGAGTATTTTCCAAACTTCTACGCAAAGATTGGGGGAATGAGTGCCACCCTGTTTGTTGATATATGAGACCACCGTTGTGTTGTCTGTGGATATCATGATGCAAGAATGATGAATAAATGTTTTGGCTTGTTTCAGTGCTAATCGTTTGGCCATCATTTCTAACATATTGATATGGAGCTGGGATTGGTTTTCTGTCCAGCGACCATGAAAGGACAGTGTTGTCGGCTCTAAATGAGCTCCCGTAATGACTGGCATCCGTATAAAGGAAGAATTTGGGGTCTGGAGGATGGATTGAAGTCCCTGTCTCGAATCGAATGGGGTTTATCCACCATTGTAAGTGAGATCAAATCATGCCGTTTATCGAGATCGGGTGATGGAGAGGAAGAATATGAGGTTTCCAGACTGACAGCAGGCACATCTGAAGAGGACGTAAGTGCAGTCTGCCCAGGAGAACAAGGTCTGCTGCAGCACTAAGTTTGCCCAAAAGAGAAAGGAAAGTTCGTGCCGATACATGTTTTGCTGACATTATTTTCTTGATCGTTAGAATTAGGTTCTGTACACGATCCGCTGGAACCCTGACTAAATTTTGTTGCGTCAGAAATTCCATACCTATGAAGGTGAATTTCTGAGCAGGAAAGAGATCTGACTTCTTGAGATTTGGCAGAAAACCTAGGCTTTGAATAGTTTGAATGCAAATCTTTGTCTGAGTAATCAGACGGTTGTGAATCAGATTTTTTATCAGCCAATCGTCTAGGTATGGAAAAACTGATATGGCACGTTGGCCTAGAAACGCTGCAATAACGTCCATCAGTTTCGAGAAAATTAACGGACTTAGGGACATTCCGAACGGTAGGGCCGAAAAGTGATATACTTGATCTTCGTGTACGAAGCGAAGATACTTCCTGGATTGACGATGTATCGGCACATGTAGATATGCATCTGTTAAATCTATGGAGACAGCCCAATCGTTGGGTCACATCGCTTGTCTTACCGACTTGACTGTTTCCATTTTGAATGCTTGTTTCTCTATGTAACGGTTTAATAAAGACAGGTCTAATATTAAATAAACGAAACTTTCCGTTCTTTTTTGGCACAAGGAATATCCGGGAATAAAAGCCGGGAGTTTCCGGATTCTGTACCCTTTCCACTGCCCGTTTGTTGAGAAGATTTTCGATCTCTTCTCTGAGAAACGGGGAGGAGGATTGACTCATTCTGATCGGAACAGATGACAAAGGAGAAATTTTGATGAATGGTATCCTGAAACTGTTTCGTACGATAGAGAGGACCCATTTGTTGTCTGTTATTTCCTCCCATTTTTCCGCAAAATGGGCCAATCGTCCTCCCACTGGAATGTCCGCGAGCGGAAGAGCAGGCAGTGGAAAGGGCGGGCCTTCATAATCTTGCGGAGGAAGAGGCAGGTTTAGAGGAGGGGAACTGACGGATGTTACCAGTCCTCTTGATATTATCTTTCTTAATGTGAGAAGATGAGCTTTGAGGAATATTTTTGGACCTATACGACTGCGTAGGTTTAGGTCTGGATGTTGTTTGTTTAGCAGGATATTTAGGTATCTTGAAAGCTCTGCTCTGCGAAGGAGGCTTATAAGAATGAGATTGTGACTGAATGGATGTAGAAGCTAGAAACCTTTGCTGTTGAGCTTCGAAGTTTGATTTAGCTATTTCTTTTATCCTGCCGTCAAATAAGGATTTTGAGTTAATAGGAGCGTTCCTTAACTCGTATGTGGAATTGTCGAGTAGTAGTTTAGATGAAGCTAGGGCTGCGTCCCTCCTAGCTTGGAATAATTCAGTAGTTAAAAGTGTAGACATGGCAGTAGCATGTTTAATCGATTTGGCTACGGCCTCCAGAAGTCTGGAAAGGGCCGCAACCGACATCGATTCCTGTTGTAATGAAAGGAAGGCAGCTGAAGAAAATAGATCAGCATGAGAATTAATAGCGACTAGTTTTCTAGCCTTCCTTTCCCATGCTTCTAGATTCTTGAGCAGAATAGAAGCTCTTCCTTTATTAGAAATGTCTAAGAGCGACGCATCCACTTCTAATTGAGGGATATTATCAGTTGGCAAATATTGGTTTTGGCTCTTGTAGAATTTAGTCGGAGCAAGAGCCGAAACCAAGCTTTGCGGGCAAATCCAATCTCTTAAACATTGTCCGATTCTAGTCTATTTTGAATATATTTTGTTGTATTTTGTACTAATTTGGATTGTGGGAGGACAAGTAATGGAGTGGAACGAGACTCCATTAATTGTTCGATCCCAGAGAGAGGTTTTAATGGAGCTTGATCCTGCTGAGTTTTGGGGCATAACTCAGGAGGAAGAAGCAGGAAGACCTCGTTAATCGCACGATCAAATGACCAGACTTCGGATTCAGTTTCCGAATCTGACTCCTTATTCTGTTGAGTGAGATTCGGCTGAATCTGATCGTAATTAATAGGTTGATTAGTGATTTGACTAAAATTAGTCTCCTCAGGTTGTATTAGAGTTGGCGTTTGAACAACCTGGGGAGATTTATGAGCCCTTGTATATCTACCAATGTCAAGTTGAGATTGGGAGGAATTTGATGAAGAAGAAGGCGTCATCGATCGTCTTCTTCTCTTTTTATGAGAGTGCTTAGATCTCTTTGAATTTTTCTTTCGCCGAGAAGAACTCAAAGAGTCTGATCTGGAAATAGAGAAAGAAGAAGAGGACGATCGATGTCTTCTTCTCTTTTTAGATTTATGCTCTCTTTTTGACTGATCCTTCCTTGAAGGTCTGGAGATAGATAAATCATTTGAATTAGGAGGCTCAATCATTACACTCGGATCTGAGACCTGCGAAAAATCAGGTTCGAGTGGAATAATCTGTCTACAGGAAGAAGCTGGATTAGGAAGTTCTAGTCTATCAGAACGTCCGTAACCAGGAATAATGACATTGGATAGTCTGTGGACACTACCATGTGAAATATGGCTACTTATGGACGGAGCGTAGCTTTGTACAGGCACATTTATAGGAATATAACCAGGCGGAATTTGTGTTTGTAGGTCATACGCGAATGACTGTAAACCAATGCCTGGTTGACTGGAGCCTAGTTGACTGGTGCCTGGTTGACTGGTGACTGGTGACTGGTTGACTGGCGACTGGATGACCGGTGACTGGATGAACGGAGATAAGTTGCCCAGTGACTGGATGACTGGTGACTGGTTGACTGGTGACTGGGCGGCTTAGTGCCCGGTCAGACTTTAAGTCCGCCAGGCTGCCACCTTGATGGGTCCTGCCCCGAGCAGTAAAGCTATGAGGGGCGGTGCTCCCATCAACTGTCCCGTTGTCAGACATGTCTGACTGGGACTTCTTGGATTTCCTTGATTTCTTCTGTTTTCTCTTCTGCGTCATAACTGATTTTCTAGTAGCATGAAAGAGTCTTCTTTCTGCTAGGTTCCAAACTTTTTCTGTCCAGGAACTACAAATATAACACGGAGAGATACGTGTGCAAAAATTACAAGTTAGACAAGATAAATGTGTATCCCATTTAGCTTTTAAATGGCCACAGTTGCTGCGGGCGAAATGCATCGACTGACGCGGAAACAAAGGAAGAAATTTAACATTGAGAAAACAAGAAATCTAAGATCGATATTTCGAAAATAAGTACATAGATAGTAGAAGGAGTGAATATAGAACCAGAGAAAGTCAAGGATATAAAAATTTTAACCGTGTAGAATAATTTTAATCCATTTTTTCTAACACAGAATAATAATCCTTGAACATTCAAAGTCCACAGAAAAGAAACTGACACGTGATCATTTGAGCGGGAGGAACTACGTCATACTTCTGAATTAAGACTTTATAACGACTGAAAGGTCGTTTTTTCTGTGGAGGGGGTGAATAACAGAATAGAATAGCACATTATCTATAGGTTAATGTATTACGAAGTTAAAATTACAGGAAGTGAAGGTTAAATGAAACAGCTTAAGACCTCATTCAGGACCATTTTCCCAGCCTACACTCAGAGACAATCAACCCACCGGTGCTGTCAGTGCCTTGATTAGCCAGCATCTTAACCCTTTTATGCCAAGTGGACTCTTCTACCTGAACTCTTTGGCCAGTCCATTTCCAGTTTAAGGGGTGTCTGGACAGTTTTATTATTGCCATGTTTTATTGGAATGCCTGTAATTAATGCAAACAGTGCAGACCCAGATCAGACGCCTGTCAGAATGCAGCATCTGATCTGGGTCTACACTATTTGCCAATGTCCCATTTACAAAATGTATGGGATGGTAGGCAGAAATGGGTTAACCACTAAAGTGCCAACTAACGCAACAATGAACAGTTTGAAATATTTTCTTTCTTATTGTTCAGCGCAGCAGATGAGTCACATGAAATGTCAATCATTTTTTTCTCTGTAAAAAAAATAAATTAAAAATCAGCCTGTCATCTGCTAAATTTTGCTTGCCACTTTAAGGGTTACTACAGAAGAGCAATGACCTACATACCATAATGAGGCTTTGGTAACTCTCCATCAAGGAGGTACTCATTTTGATATTCCAGAAGAGAATTGAGCCATCTCTCTTGTGTTGCCTCGTCATCCATTACTACCGAGAAACAGTCATCCCTGGTATACAGAGCTACCGCAAACTTGTGTTTTGTGTCTGATTTCCTATTGATATTGAAGCACTGATGTAGATGAATAGAACGTTTTGGTGGGTGGCCTGACTCGAACTTTTTCTTACTGTCATGGTAATCTAGTCTCGCAGGACCACTGCTGCTCGTGGACCGCAACACAAAATATTTCTTTTTCATCGTCTGCAAAAATAAAAATACATGTAAAATAAACAAGAACTGTCAATAAGCAGCACTTACTACAACAAGCTATTAGATACACCCCACCCAGAGGAATCCTTAAGGAGTATTTGGTGATAATTCTGGGATATTTTTTCTTATTTCTCCATAAAAACATACATGTTGTGGGTACTCATTAGAAGTGCCTCAGTGAGGTACTTCTAATGAGTACCCACTACATACATTTGTATGGTCTTATGGAGAACTTGAGAAAATAATCCCCTAATTATCGCCAAATACTCCTCCTTAACCATTCATCTGCCCCCACTACAAGTTAATGATCGCCTTCTGATAAATTATTTAGCAAGATAAGAAGCAGAAATTAAAACATAAACTGACAGACAATGTGAAAACAGCATACCCCACACCCACAAACTGTGTTTGGTGGGGTGATATAAAAATTACTGATATCATGACTACGATAAACGGTGGAAATGATCTACATTGTACCATCATTTTGTAAGCAACAAGAGTGTATCCATAGCTATAGACTGGAGGGGGTATCAACACATTTTTTTTTCTTACTTCTCCATGAAAACATATGTTAGAAGCACCTCATCAAGTCACTTCTACTGAGATTGTTTGTGTTGAGCATAGCAACAGATAAGGCGCTTTTTTCATCCGAAAAATGCTGATATCTTTCTGATTTCTCAACAAAAACATATGTTGTGAGGCGCTTCTAATGATTACCCACAACATATGTTTTCGTCGAGAAATAAGAAAAATATTATGTGGATACCCCCTCTTATCTGTAGCTATGGTTGAGGTTTTAATACCCAATCCACTCACTGGGGTCATGTCATGCGCGGTCAGTTTACCTACATGTAACTTCATTTTTCCCTGGGTCCACTGGGGATCAGGAGGTTGCGGATTCAATCACCTCAGAGTCCGGCAACATTCTTTCCTGGAGATTGATCATGAAATATTTTCTAGTCATTCTCTCCCTTCTGCTGAGTCAAGAAAAACAGTTGTCAGTTTCTGGCAAAAGAATGTGCACAAGTACTAGTTAACCGCTTAGAGGACTAAGCCTGCCCAGGAAAAAGTGTGGTTAAGTAAACTGACCAAGCTGAACATGACCCCATTGGGTTGACTGGCCATAAAACCACAACACAAACAAATGCTGAAAATTTTACCCAGTGCTAAGCGTTAATTTATTCAGCATAGCAAGGGTTAAATACAAATACATGTATATAAAAAGAGGCCCACGGGCCACGGTTCGCTCACCTGAGTGACATAGCCACTGCAGACATGCAGATGTTATGCAACATTTTTCTAATCCTATCATCGCAACTAACAAAAATATCATCATTTGAGCAGTTCTTAGTTTTGAAGAAGAATATATGGGCCTGACAGTCAATGGAGCATGATCATTTGAATAAACTATCAATCACATTTCAAAAGAAGGATCAATGTGAAATTTGGTGGAAATTGGCTAAGTGGTTTCTGAAGAATCATGATTTTATACATGTAAACAGCACAGTGGCATGGAAATATTATAAATATAAACCAGATGATGGCCATCTTAGATTTCCAATCAGAACAATTTTAACTACTGTTGATCTACAAGTCACTTCGATACTTTCAATATAAATGTATATGGCCCATACAAATGGGGAAGCAAATTTGACCTTGGGGGTAAAAAGGTCAAATGTCAACATAGAACCATCATTTTAGCAATTTTGGTAGATCTCCTGTTGCCCATAAAGATTAGGACCCAGGGCTTATTTGGTTATGGAGAAGATTTTTAAAGGTTTTTACCATATATGGGCATGGCAGCCATTTTGATAAATGGACCATACCCATTTTAGCAATCTTTCATTCTCCTGCCCACGGAGGCACTGCATGAAATTTGAGCAACACTGGCCCGGAGGCTTCAGAGGAAAAGCCATTTGAAATTGTCAACATTTTTTCCATACAAATGTCTGGGGCCCATACAAATGCATACAGAAGCAAACTTGACCTCCCTGTAAAAAAGGTTAAATGTCAATGTATGACAATTATTTTAGCAACTTTGGTAGACCGCCCATTCCAGATGATACATGCAAGATTCAGCCACAAGCCATCCTCGGTTTTGGAGAATAATATTTTTAACCGTTTTTTCCCATACAAATGCATAAGAAAGCAAACTTGACCTTGCTGTAAAAAGGTCAAATGTCAATGTATGACCATTATTTTAGCAACTTTGGTAGACCCCCTGTCCCCGATGGATTATGCAAAGATTCAGCCCCAAAGCATTCTCGGTTCTAGAGAAGAAGGTTTTTAAAGGTTTTTACCATATATGGGCATGGCGCCCATCTTGGTCAACGAACCGTGACCATTTTAGCAATCTTTTGTTCCCCCTACCTAAGGAGGCTCCATATGAAATTTGAGCAAAATTGGCACAGAGGCTCCAGAGGAGAAGTTGTTTGAAATTCTGAACATTTTTCCCATACAAATATGCATAAGGAAGCAAAATTGACCTTACCGTAAAAAGGTCAAATGTCAATGTATGACCATTATTTTAGCAATTTTGGTAGCCCTCCCGTTCCCGATGATATATGCAAAGATTCAGCCATAAGGCATGCTCGGTTTGGAGAAGAAGATTTTTAAAGGTTTTTCCCATACAAATGCATAGGGAAGCAAACTTGACCTTGCCGAAAAAGTGTCAAATGTCAACGTACGACGATTCATTTAGCAATTTTGGTAGACCTCCCCTCCTCGATGATTCCTGCAAAGGTTCAGCCCCAAGGAATTCTCGGTTCTGAAGAAGAAGATTTTTAAAGGTTTTTACCATATATGGACATGGCGGCCATCTTGGTCAACGGACCGTGACCATTTTAGCAATTTTTCATTCCCCCACCCTAAGGAGGCTCCATATGAAATTTGAGCAAAATTATCTCAGCGGCTTCAGAGGAGAAGTCGTTTGAAATTCTGAACATTTTTCCCATACAAATGCATAAGGAAGCAAAATTAACCTTACCGTAAAAAGGTCAAATGCCAATGTACGACCATTATTTTAGCAAATTTGGAAGCCCTCCCATTCCCGATGATATATGCAAAGATTCAGCCATAAGGTATGCTCGGTTTTGGAGAAGAAGATTTTTAAAGGTTTTTCCCATACAAATGCACAGGGAAGCAAACTTGACCTTGCCGTAAAAAAGGTCAAACGTCAATGTACGACAATTCTTTTAGCAATTTTGGTAGACCTCCCGTCCTCGATGAGTCCTGCAAAGGTTCAGCCCCAAGGCATTCTGGGTTCTGGAGAAGAAGATTTTTAAAGGTTTTTACCATATATGGGCATGGCGGCCATCTTGGTCAACGGACCATAACCATTTTAGCAATTTTTCGTTCTCCCACCCTAAGGAGGCTCCATATGAAATTTGAGCAAAATTGGCTCAGCGGCTTCAGAGGAGAAGTTGTTTGAAAATGTTAATTGATGGACGCACGGACGGACGACGGACGAAAAGTGATCACAATAGCTCATCCTGAGCAGAGCTCAGGTGAGCTAAAAAAGAAATTGGGAATGCTGACATTGTGACACTACTAGTATGGCAGAGCTCCATATATTAGAGGGAGTAACGGGTATTTCAGCATTGATTTTTTGAAAATCAGCATTGAATTTGAAATTGAAGGGTAAAAATACTCAATGAAATTTTGAATTTCAGCACTGAAATCCAATTCTGGGGGCAAACATCTTACAGGAAAATGATAACTGTCATAGTAACTTAGCTGAAAGTCCTCTTTAATGATTCATTACAAATGTACATGTACATGTATGTTTACTAAAATTTCAGAGGAAATAAGGTCTGATATTTCTCCTGAATTTTCTGCCTAGCAGACAATTCACATGAACTGCTAGGCATTATTTTTCTCCAAGAGCAGGAACAGTCTATACACTGGTGGATGACAGACCAGTTGACACCTCACAGCTTAGGCCTGGCTCCCAAATGTATGAAGGGGCAGGGGGAGTGTGGCCAGTGGTACAAAATGTAGGAATGTCAACCTGATAAGCCTGATAACCTACATTGTAAGCTTGGTTGACCATCCAACTTGTAAGCAGGAGGCAGTGGGTTTGAGTCCTATATTGGGGACTTTATTACTCTTACTATTACTTGACTATGCTCAGTCTTGTGAACAAAAATGATTATTGCTGTCATTACACATGTAAATGCTGCCATTACACATGTAAAATGAGCTAGCACATGACAATAAGATGTGTGACCAGTGAACTCAGATCAACCTGTGCATCCATACAGTCTGATCTGAGTCTTTGCTGGTTGCAAGTTTCTTCTACAGCCTCCAGGCTATCCAAAGAGGGATAAACAAGACACTTGGTAAACTGGGTAGATGTACAGGCTGATCTGTCTTTGTTGGTTACACAGATCTTACAGGGACAACTGGCATGGAACTCTTCATGCAAAAGAAAGCCTAAAAAGTTATGAATTTCGTCTCATTTGATGGAGGTAAAAATCTTGGTTTTCTTCGTTCACAGTAACCAAATTTTAGTTAAAATATTTAAAGGAATCTGTTCAGATTCATTAAATCCTGATAATGAGCATAAGACCAGCTCATTCCTTCTTAGCAAAAGTAATTGGTAAATTGCTTTTGAAATACCTTGACAATTTTTCATGTTTTGTCAACTGATAAATGTTTTAAGGCTGTAATGATACAGTAACTTCACGATATGTACTGCGATACTTGCCACGCTATGATACATATCGGGATATTGTTTTCATGCCTAAGTCACAGTTTGAAAGTTTTAGTACATGTACTCTTGGAAAACAAGTTCAAAACCATCTCAGAGGTTCATTCTTGTATAACAATGCCTGTGTAAGATGCTCCTTTTTGTCATAAAAGTGATCAGTATATTTCAGTAGCATTTTATATCTTTATAACTTGTTATAAAAATGGTCCTGAAATATGTTCCAATATGTTAAAGCTATCATTTTCTTTGGAAACTATATGTTTGAGCATATTGTCAGGTCTGGCGATATTAGCCCAATGATACAATACGCATATCGTCAGAAGAAGTATCGCATTACAATACGATTTCAATAAATCGTTTCGCCTCTAAAATGTTTAATCTACAAAGATAAAAACGAAGGAAGGCGCCTCCAAGGAGGGAAAACAATGAGGGCTGTGACGTCAGCCCGTTCATCCATATTGTAGGTTTTGTCATGCGCTGGCGCCGCTGGCTCATATTAGGTTGAATAGTGTATATCATAGCTCCAGATAAGAGAAAATATTTTTCCTATTTCTCCATGAAAAAGTATAGGTTGTGGGCACTCATTTGAAGTGCCTTGGCAAGACTCTTCTAATGAGTACCAGGGGTCATCCTTGAGCTTTCAGCGAGGGAGAAGTTTTGCAACAATTAAGGATTTCAGGGAGAATTTTGGTCCAAATTTTGGATTTCCCTATATATTCTATACATTTTCACTTCTCCCTAAGCTCAAGCTAGGTAGAAGTCAGCCTGCTTAGGAAGACTTTTTCTCCCAAATCGCCCTCTAGGATGACCCCAGGAGTACTCACATCGTGCTCCAGGTAGGATTTCAGGGCAGAGGGATACCGAATAGGGCACGTTTTGTGTGGTCATACAAGAATGAGGACACCTTGTGCCATGTGATGTGCTTAGTATTAACTTTGGGTAAATTCAAGACTACATGCTGAAATATTTTTTTCTTATTTTTCCCAGAAAACAGGGATTTGACATTTCATGCAAAATGTCTCCAATGGAGACAATTTGCATGAAATGTCAAATCCTGTTTTCTTGGAAAAATAAGAAAAGTATCACCAATTTGTCATCTGCTGAATTAGCCCAGAGAGTGGTAAAGGTTAAATATTGATAACTTATTTGATTTTGGTCTGATTTTAAGGAAATGTTAACCAAAATGTAGAGTTGGATGTTTGGAGCTGAAGTAAGTCAGTAGGCAGCTTTAAAAAGGCAGAGGGGCGGCAGAAATGAGCAAGAGGGGCGGCTCATGTCAAGGACTAGCTAGAGCGCTGCACGTTTTCATGGAGACATGTATAAGAAAAATATTGCACTTTTTGGCTGAAAACTGTGTCTTATCTGGAGCTATGGTAAAGACCTAGTGTGATAATCAAAGCACTAACAGCACTGATGGGTCGATTGTCTCTGAAGGAAATTAATCCTGACGGGTTCATTTACATGTAGCTTACACTTTTTATAGATAATTATAAAAAGGAAACGTTAGGAAAGATAAATTTATTTCTTTATTTTTTTCTTCAAATTATATCTTCAATCATTCAGTAGGCCATGAAAAGGGCATAATTGTTACTCTAATATATTACTTAGGTATACAGGGGTATATACCAGTTTTTCTGATTTCTATTCTAAAACATAGACTGTGTATACTTCGTTAGAAATCAAATTATATGTTTTTCAGCCGAGAAAAGAAAAATATCAGAGTTTTTCATCTGAAAATTTCCTTTTAATTTTTTATGGCCCATTTTTACGCCTGTATAATTTTGACCCCCCTTAAAACCCAGTTTTATGTAGTGAAACTTGGGTTTACAGGGTTAAGCGTTATTTTTCTTATTTCTGCTAAAAAAATAGATAGTGAGTACTTGTTAGAATTGCCTCATCGAGGCTAAATGTTCTCAGATTAAAGTGCTAGCCTCATCGGTATTGTGTGTGCTTAGAAATTCAATTTGTCTGCTCTTTTCATCTTTTCGTAAAAATTATTAATAAATCTTTGTTTTGCTCATTGTTTAATTAAACAATAAACTCTAGATGAACAAAGCAAATTCAGGAAGTTGGAATTGATTTCGAAACTGTAAATGTGAATATGGTGAAACAAGCCTTTCCTGTAATCGCCAAACTCCTATCAGCCGTCCTTTTGAGTTAATAAAGATCTACATGTACAATAGGTATAACCTAGTGATAAAAGGGGATATACTTTTTTTTTCTTCTTCTTATTTCTGCTCTAAAAAGCCTGAAAGGTAGACTATTGATACCCATTACCATTTACAGGGATTATTCTGGCCCCAGATTTTTGTGAGAGAAAAAATCCCATTTGTACAAAAACAGTGAGAGATTTTCAAATTCAGTGAGATTTTTTTTTCGCTTGCTCAGACAAACTGAGTGAGATTTTTTTTTTTTTTTTTTTTTGTAAAGGTCAAATTTTGTATCATAATTGTATGTATAAGTAATTAGTATTATTATTGCTTATTTTGTAATGTACTCTAAATCAGGTTAATAAAATTGTTATATATAGGGTGTTTGATTAGTATCCTTATTTTCATGTTTACTGGAAGTGTTTATATATAAATTTGAACTTTCTGGAAAATCATGTTTACAATAACAAGTTGTTTATATTCTTTTTGGAATTTCCAGATGGAATATTCTAGATTAAGCTATTTTTGGCATGTCACAGAACATTTAATTTTTTCTTGACAAATACAGGGTAATAAGTGATGCCTCTAGTACTGTAATTTTTTTAGAATGTGCTTTGATATTATATAAGGAGAGAAGATTTTCATATGAGCATCTTTGTACACTTTCATTCTTTACTGGATTACTTCAATGTTTCATTAATTCTGGAATTAAACTCTGAATTCAGGGACTTTAAATTGTGGAATCAGAAACTGCAATTCAAAGGATTTGTTTCAGAAATTCTTCTGGAATATTTCTCAGGGATTTTGTGACATTATCCAATGATTTTTTTTTACCTGCGAGTTCTGATTCATATACTCATAATTTTTCTCTGGGACTCACAAATATTTATACAAATGAGCCCCTGAGCTCACAAAAACAGCAGATCCCTGAGCTCACAAAAACAGTAGATATCTGCTCTAAAATATATTACAGACTCATGATTTTATCATAGGACTCGTGGAATTTTAATTCTGTGTCCTTGAGACTGGATAGAATTTTTTCTGTCTAGCACATTTTCTTATTTTTTGTTATCAACAAATACGGTAAATAATTTTAAAGCTTGTTGCTGGTTTCACTTTCATTTCTTTCTCGTTACGCCTGGCTCATAACAAAATGCAAACAGCTGAATAAGGGCGTCATGGGATTGTTATTCATCAGGCTCAGTTCGGTCGTGTTTGATCGTCATCCGAATCAGGGGAGGAGAGCGTGGCCGCTTCAATCAAGCTGGGTTGTGCTCGAACAAGATACTTTAACATGTTGCCATCCCGAATGGACGGCTTCGGAGCGGATAATTTTCTTTCTTTCTTTTTCCGAGTCGGCGGACATTTTTTTTGCTGACTCGAGGTAGCGATCAAAAAAGCGCTTACTTAAACCAGAGACCGACAATGAAATTTTACGATAAAGCTTTTCAGTGATACAGATTAATGAATGGTTACCTGCGGTCGTATGCGTAATGAATTTTGGCGCCACAATAATTCAGAAACCGGCCAAACAGAACAGTCCGATAGTCTCGAAATGAACCGCATGTGCAAATTAGGAACTTAACGGCGCGAAATGAGAACAAGAGGCCCACGGGCCACAATTCGCTCACCTGAGTGACATAGCCACTGCAGACATGCAGATGTTATGCAACATTTTGCCAGTCCTATCATCGCAACTAATGAAAATATCATCATTTGAACAGTTCTTAGTTTTGAAGAAGAATATATGAGCCTGACAGTCAATGGAGCATGATCATTTGAATAAACTATCAAACACATTTCAGCAGAAGGATCAATGTGAAATTTGGTGGAATTCGGCTAAGTGGTTTCTGAATTTTAACAGAAGGATCAATGTGAAATTTGGTGGAAATTGGCTAAGTGGTTTCTGAAGAATCGTGATTTTATACATGTAAACAGCACAGTGGCAGGGAAATATTATAAATATAAACCAGATGATGGCCATCTCAGATTTCCAATCAGAACAATTTTAACTACTGTTGATCTACAAGTCACTTCGATACTTTCAATATAAATGTATAGGGCCCACACAAATAGGAAAGCAAATTTGACCTTGGAGGCAAAAAGGTCAAATGTCAACATAGAACCATCATTTGAGCAATTTTGGTAGGTCTCCTGTCTCCCGTAATTTGTGCAAAGATTAGGACCCAGGGCATATTTGGTTATGGAGAAGACGATTTTTAAAGGTTTTTACCATATATGGGTATGGCGGCCATTTTGATCAATGGACCATACCCATTTTAGCAATCTTTCATTCTCCTGCCCACGGAGGCTCCGCATGAAATTTGAGCAACACTGGCCCGGAGGCGTCTGAGGAAAAGCCATTTGAAATTATCAACATTTTTTCCATATAAATGTATGGGGCCCATACAAATGCATACAGAAGCAAACTTGACCTCGCCCTAAAAAGGTTAAATGTCAATGTATGACAATTATTTTAGCAACTTCGGTAGATTGCCTGTTCCAGATGATATATGCAAAGATTCAGCCACAAGCCATCCTCGGTTTTGGAGATTAAGGATTTTAAATGTTTTTTCCCATGCAAATGCATAAGGAAGCAACTTGACCTTGCCGTAAAAAGGTTAAATGTCAATGTATGACCATTATTTTAGCAACTTTGGTAGACCCCCTGTCCCCGATGATTTATGCAAACATTCAGCCCCAAAGCATCCTCGGTTCTAGAGTAGAAGATTTATAAAGGTTTTTACCATATATGGGCATGGCGCCCATCTTGGTCAACGAACCCTGACCATTTTAGCTATCTTTTGTTCCCCCTACCTAAGGAGGCTCCATATGAAATTTGAGCAAAATTGGCCCAGAGGCTCCAGAGGAGAAGTTGTTTGAAATTCTGAACATTTTTCCATACAAATGCATAAGGAAGCAAAATTGACCTTAACGTAAAACGGTCAAATGTCAATGTATGACCATTATTTTAGCAATTTTGGTAGCCCTCCTGTTCCCGAAGATATATGCAAAGATTCAGCCATAAGGCTGCTCGGTTTTGGAAAATAAGATTTTTAAAGGTTTTTCCCATACAAATGCACAGGGAAGCAAACTTGACCTTGCTGTAAAAAGGTCAAATGTCAACGTACGACAATTTTTTTAGCAATGTTGGTAGACCTCCCGTCCCCAATGATTCCTGCAAAGGTTCAGCCCCAAGGCATTCTCGGTTCTGAAGAAGAAGATTTTTAAAGATTTTTACCATATATGGGCGTGGCGGCCATCTTGGTCAACGGACCGTGACCATTTTAGCAATTTTCTGTTTCCCCACCCTAAGGAGGCTCCATATGAAATTTGAGCAAAATTGGCCCAGAGGCTCCAGAGGAGAAGTTGTTTGAAATTCTGAACATTTTTCCCATACAAATGCATAAGGAAGCAAAATTGACCTTACCGTAAAAAGGTCAAATGTCAATGTACCACCATTATTTTATCAATTTTGGTAGCTCTCCTGTTCCCACAGATATATGCAAAGATTCAGCCATAAGGCATGCTGGGTTTTGGAAAAGAAGATTTTTAAAGGTTTTTCCCATACAAATGCATAGGGAAGCAAACTTGACCTTGCCGTAAAAAGGTCAAACGTCAACGTACGACAATTCTTTTAGCAATTTTGGTAGACCTCCCGTCCCCGATGATTCCTGCAAAAGTTCAGCCCCAAGGCATTCTCGGTTCTGGAGGAGAAGATTTTTAAAGGTTTTTACCATATATGGGCGTGGCGGCCATCTTGGTCAACGGACCGCAACCATTTTAGCAATTTTTCGTTCCCCCATCCTAAGGAGGCTCCATATGAAATTTGAGCAAAATTGGCTCAGCGGTTTCAGAGGAGAAGTCGTTTGAAAATGTTAACGGACGGACGCACGGACGGACGGACGGACGCACGGACGGACGAAAAGTGATCACAATAGCTCATCCTGAGCAGAGCTCAGGTGAGCTAAAAATTCAGCATGCGATTTTTTTTCTCACTCCGGGAATTTTGATGCGATATTTTGCAAAAAAAATGCGAGAATATCGCGAAATCGCGCCAGAAAATGATCCCTGCATTTATTGCATATGCGAACAGCAATGGTTCAGGTGACCCTGTGCATCCATGCATTCTCGCCAAAACCTTCACTGTTTGCTCACCTAAACTGTAGGTCATGAGAAGCATTCAGCCAAAGAAGCAAAGCTCTTGACCTGCTAAGGTGCTGAGCATGCACACTGAAAGTTTGACCGTACAGGCTGTCCGAATGATCCTTTTTCTCTGTCCTGGCTCATACTATATTTTTTCATATTTCAACTTTGTAAGAAGTCTGAGGGAACTATATACCCAACTTTAGTATCTGAGCCCTGTCGTGAGAAAACCCCCTGGGCAACCTGCAAACTGCATATGCGAACAATAAAGGTGTAGATCAACCGTGCAGTCTGATCAATGCTTTTGTTGTTCGCTTCTTGTAAAGTATGATTACTTAGACTGCTGTATGCCAAAACTCGTGGGTTTTGAGACTGAGCAGGCCAGTTTTTGTTTAAGCTAATTGATTGGAACATCCATCATCATCATAATCAGATTTTTGATTAACATGCAGGTACAGGGGCAACATCCACACAGTGGGCCCCCTTCCAGATTGCTGGTTTGCTGCACACATGGAAGATCTCACACCAGATCTCCAGGTATGTCTATCATGAGGGTTGATACATGTAGCCAAGAGCTTCCACTCTCTGCAATCCCTCTCTGTCAGCTGTTTCTGTGTCACCTTGGGCCTCCCAGGCCCACGCTTTCCATCAACCTGTATGTCAAAGGCTGTCTTGACTGCACCATTGGAGCATTCCACATGTCCATACCATCGGAGTCTTCTCTCCTTCAGAATGAGGTCCAGAGACTCAATGCCAAGCTGCAGAAGTAGCTCATTGGACCTGGTGGTGACAATGTCTTGTGGCCTGACATTGCAGATCTGTCTGATTATTGCCCTGTCATTTCGCTGCAGACGCTGGAGGTTTGGCTTTGTCAATGGCCAAGTCTGGCATGGAGCATTGCGCTCCGCACACAAGAGCTGTACACAGAGAATTGGTAGCAGATCCTTGAACTTCTTCCAGGCGGTTTTCACATGTGTTGTGGTTGAAAGTTCACAGCCACCTGCTGCTGAGAGCATGTCTCCTAGGTTAGCAAAAGGAAGCTATCACCTCAAGCTTGTCAGATCAGACCTGGACTTCCTTCTGTGGTCTGCCATCCAAGGGGAGTGCAGTTCCCTGGCACCGTATACATCTGTAGTCAGGGTCTTTTTTCAAGCTCTTAAGCCCACTGCATTTCTTGTGCACCCAGTGCTTGCAACCATTGCAGATGATGCTGTTGCTGCCCACTCCAGTGCAACAGACGGCGCATGGAAACTTGCCAGAACTCTGCAGGAGGTCCAGTCCCATGCCGAAAGACCATGATCTTTGTCTTTCCTGCATTTACTCTCAGTCCCTTCTTCTCCATTGCTTCTTTCCATGTCAAGAGCCTCCTGACACATTCCTCAAGTGATTCAGCGATGATAACAAGTTCATCAGCATAGAGGTCTTCCCAGGGGACCCCAGAGCAGAACTTTCGTGATATGGCTTCAAGCACAATGATGAAGAGCAGCGGGTTGAGTACTAATAAAACCCCGAAGACAGGTTTTCAAGCGACGAAGCCCAGTTAGTAAAACAGGTAGTTTCCAGGTGTATATTTTATTTCTGCTCAAAATTATAGATTGTAGTTGCTCGGTAGAATCGCTTCTAAGCATGACATTTACATTATAAACATTTGCCACCTTCAAGTTAAAATGAGTAAAGTTCAAAGGCAACCTTTAATTGGTTTTTTGTAACGGTGGATTAAAGTATTCAACGCAACAATAGATAACTGGACTAATCAATTAATTATGGGCCGAGTTGGTTATGTGTCGAGTTTGCTATGTGCTGTGTTAGTTATGTGCCGAGTTTGCTATGTGCTGAGTTGTCCCACAATCGTCAAAGACATCATAAGTAAATATCAATGTTGGGAAATAAAAATTACCTTCAATTTCTTTAGAACGCCCGACTGTACTATATCGGAGCCTGGACTCTCTCTGTATACCCCTACACGGGCCATATGTCCTGGGAATCGCTCCATTGCTTACTTTTAATTGGCCCCAATTAGGAACTAATTGCCAATATTGACCAAATAATTCGACCGTGACTCCAGATAAATTCCATGTTACTTTTTTCCAGATCTGAAGCTTCTGGCACTAATGAATATCATAGGACTTTTTCATTAAAAACACCAAATCCAATTACATCGGTAGAAATCGTTTCGATACAGTGGAGTCAAATCAAATATTATTGACACATGTGTAAAGAGGTCAACATTTTCCAGTAGGTGCTCTGCCACGTTTCAAGTGTGTAAAGTGCACGAAGGAATCAACAGATTTTTATTTATTGCAGCACTAATCATTGTCATGTGTTAATTTATTCTTTTGTGAAATACGGTTGCCTGATCTCACATAATCAATAAATAATTCAGAATTTTGCACTCGCAGTGCTCTCTTCGAGAGTCGTAGGAAGCCATTTTTACTTTTGGTCACGTGGTTAGTATGGTTGTAAACAACCCGTACGCATGCGCGTGTAGGAAAAACATTTAAGGGTGTTATCGCCCATTTTTTTATTTTACCTGGCGGCCTGGAGAAAACTTGATTTTTTTTTTTCAAAAACCCTGACGGCACAAAAATGATTATTTTATATAATTTCGCACCAATATTAATTAGATCAGTTTTAAGTATGGACTAGTTTCATATACTTCTGTATACGTACTCTATTTGTTTGCTTATTTACTCATAACTGCAGCAGACGACAATTTAGATTGTTTTTTTTTTTTAATTTTATTTTTCAGAGAAAGCAATTCCAGGCCAATCGTTGTATATGAAGAGACTTCAAGTGAATAAAACCCCTTGGGGTGGTCTGTGTGTGGGTATGTGTGTGTGTGTGTGTGTGGGGGGGGGGGGGGGTGATGGGGAGGGGCGTGTAGGCTACGTAGGCTAGGACTATTTTGGGGGATTTAGAATATGGAAATTTACTCTATTTTTTGTGGGGTTTGGGGAAAAAGTGGCTATTTTTGTGGGGTATTGACCATTTGCAGGTTTTTTTGTTTGTTTGTTTGTTGTTGTTTTTTTTTGGGGGGGGGGGGGGGGGGGGAGGGGGGGGGTGAAAGACTTTTTTTGGTCTATCAAAATTCTTTTTTTTTTTGGTTGTTTTTTTTTTGTTTTGTTTTTTTTTTGGAAGGGGAAAGGGTATTGTAAGAAATGGGTGGGATTAGAACCTTCTATTGAAGTGACAGTTGTTTTTGTTTAGTTTTAATAGCTCTGCTGTGCATCAGTTCATTACCATTAAAGTAAAAACGGAGCAACTGGAAACTGTTTAAAGCACTTATATTACTAATACAACCATTATACAGGAAAAAATAAATGAAAATCACGCTTTTATTAAAAGAAAAAAAAAGAATGAAAGCTAGGGGAATATTTTTTGGGGTATGCTAATATGTGCAGATATTTTTGGGGTATAACTGATATACCAGATATTTTTTGGGGTATGGCTGACATAACGTATTTTTTGGGGGCGTGGGGGGAGGGGCGGGTGCAGGGGAGCAAACACTAGATGCTGAGGCCCGGCCTATGTAGCAGACAAAATTCAGAGTACCCGATTTTCGTTCTTTGTTTCCAAAGGTAACATTTTAGATCTTTTATTATTGATATTTCATATGAATCTTCTGCTTGGCATTTGCAGATGATTCACATGATGAAATGTCGACTTACATTTGTATTTTCTTTGAAAAAAAATAGAGTCATCTGCTAAAAATTTTGCTTGGCGTTTTAAGTTAATTAACAAATACCAGTGTGAACTGACACATACTTGGATCTTACGGGCTTCTTTTGATAACCCTGACCACTGTCATCTGACATTACTCCCTGTGCAAAGCACGCACTGCTGACATCAAGCATGTACTGTTGATAAACTGATTTTGAGCAACAATTTCTTGTCAAATAAAGAAAACACTTTTTTTTTTTTTTTTTATTTCATGAATAGCCTAATTGTTGAATAATTAATCTTTAAAAAAAAAAGAGAAAAAAAAAAAACAAACAAAGAAAAAACAAAAAAAAACAAAAAACAGCGGACATGTAAAGCGGACGTTACATCAAGGACCATATGTTAGACTGGCACTCGTGCCAAATATGTTATCCTCTGTAAATAAAGTTATTATTATTATTATTATGCGAGTTGTATAAACGTCATGTGCCTGCTGGGCATCACGAAAACATGCCTATATAATTTTGATCCCCATATACACCACTTCTTATATAGTAAAACTGAGTTTACAGGGGTATACATTAATTTTCTTATTTCTGCTCAAAAACATAGATTGTGGGTACTCTTTAGAACCGTCTCGCCGAGGCGGTTCTAACAAGTACCCACAATCTATGTTTTGAGCAGAAATACGATAAAATATCCGAGTTTTTTATCTGAAAATTTTCGGTTTTTGGAAGTGAAATTTTCTATATATTTGAATAGGTGTGTTTTCGTAATGGAATGCCGGTTATACATACATACAGTATGAAGGAATGACAATTGAGAGCAATATGAATACACACATAAAACTGAAAATAGCTGATGTGTCAATTTTTTCTGGGTCAGACTATGTGATTTCGGCTAGTTATTCATCATCAGTGACACTCATCATGATAGCTTTTCAAAAATCCCAGAATGGATCAATGATCACAAAGAACCAGAAATTATACACTACACTATAGTGAAGTAACAGAAGACGTTCTACCGTCGCCACACGGCTGTAATTCTAAAAGGAATGACCGTTGAGACCAATGAACAAACTCGGAATGAAGAAGAAGAAGAAGAAGAAGAATGGGTTCAGTTATCACAAAGGAACAGAAAATGTAAACTGAACCATAGTGGAGTACGGGGAGACCAGTTTGTAACGTAAATAAAAACAAACATATTGCTGCAGACGACGTCTGCCGAATTTGCCCAGAGAGTGGAAAAGGTTAAAATTTTATATGAATAGTTCTGTTGCATACGCGGCGTCTGATCATGGGTCTACATTGTTTGACGTAATTGTTTCTATCTATAATGCCATCCAAAAAATTGCCTTCGGAACATATGCAAAAAATGAAGGCCCAGACCAGACTGCACACCCGCAGTCTGGTCTGGGCCTTCTCTGTTCATTTACAGAAACATTGGACACTGTAGATTATATCGATGTATAACAAAATAACAAAGGTCCTCATCAGGTTGTGCAGATTTGTTGGCTGATCTGGATCTTTAGTGTTCCCGTATGCCCCGAAGACACATGTTTTTCTTTCTCCCACCCCCACCCCACACGCCCCATGTAAGACACAATTTGTTCAATGACTGATTACGACAAATTCTTAAGAGGACTGACTTGATACACTCGGAACTTTTTTAGAGGGGAGAAAACGTTTGTGACTTCCTATAAATTTGTACGTTTGCACACCAAACCCCTTCAGGAAAGGGTTCGATGCCTACTCTAAAAGGAAGACAACAACAGTTTAACAGAAGTGTCTCCCTTGCATGAAAATGTATCAGTTCAATTCAGGTCAGTTCAAATCGTTTAAATGAATGAGCTCAGTGACCATGATCTTTCTCATATTGTCAATTGTTAATGTCAAGCCAATGGTGCAGAACCTGATCGGCCATAGCGTTCTATTCTGGGTCTACACATGTTTTTTTTTTTTTTTTTTTTGTGCGGGGTTGATGGCATCGTTGTGTTTTTTAAGTGCAAAACATTAAGTCAAAACACTAGCCGTATACAAGATCATTTTTTCTAAACTTTGATGCTGCAGTTTTGCATGTGGTTTTAGACGATTGCGTCGGGTCACAGCATCTCCTACAAGATTGCATTTGCGCCCAGCAAAAACAGAGATCAGCCTACGCATCCGCGCATGGTGACCAGTGTCTTCTCTGTCCACGTGAAGACGCATTGAATCCTTGGTTACTATCAGAGTGCCATGAGAAGACTGATCAGACTGATCTGAGTCTTCGCTGGGCGCACACACAGTCTTATAGGGAATACTATTCACAGGTTCGTGTTGTAAAGGCATTCACCTGCCTACCACATAATAATAATAGAAGTGTAATTCCCAGAGGTTTTATAAATATAAACAACTTTACAGAAATAGAAACAAGAAACGATAAAAACAAAAAAAAAAAAAGACAAAGAGAACAACAGAAAATTATAACGTGTAGGAGTAAACAGGATCTACCATTTATAGAACTATATTTTATTTTTCAAAATATCAAACAAATAAGGAAATGTCGTGTATTTACCCTAAGTATTCGGACAGGCAGATCTGCGCAAACAGTGTAGACCCAGATCAGACGCCGCAAAACGCGGCGTCTGATCATGGGTCTACACTGTTTGCCACTCATCCAGCAGTGTTTAGACACATCAACAGGAAGTAATATAGACTTGTTCATTGTTTAGGGGCAAGTATTCTAAGGAGTTAAGGTGTTGAAATATTAAGGATAAATATGGTCATGGGTACGAGCAACGTACGAAATGAAAGCTTCCCATACGTCGTTGAGTCAACGTTAGTCTTCGATAAACGAAGAATGTAAATATACAAAATGTATGAAAAAAAAAAATATTAGCTAGTATTATATTTACCGTATTAAGTATTTGGGAAGACTGACGTGAGCAAACAGTGTAGACCCAGATCGTTTTGTGGCGTCTGATCGGGGTCTACACTGTTCGTCACTCTTCCAGTTTTGTGTGTTCTGAGCGTTTTGATGAACAAAGAATGTATATATACAAAGTATATATATATATATATATATATATATATATATATATATATATATATATATATATATATATATATATATATATATATATATATATATATATATGTATGTATATTAGCGAGCACTTAAGGAATATTGATAGAACGTCATTAGAATAGTTTTATTTCCCTTTGAAAAAGGGGGTCTTTTATAGAAGCATAGAATTTGATCCCCTTGGAAGATTTTGTTTTCCTTTCAAAGGGTGCTTGATGTGCAGGAAATCAGACAGGAAGTCAAATGGGTTGAAATGGCTGGAAATCTACCAAGTGCAGCGTCCTTTTTTTCAGAAAGGAGGAAAAAACAACTAGCAGATTTGCCTCCCCTGAAAGTCTCCTTATATTGGACCTCGGCATGGAAAAGGGGTTTTTATCGCAAATGCGGTCAACGATGACCCAGCTCGGTGGATTCCTTCAGATTCTCTTCTTCAGTGGAGTTTAACCCTATCATCCATGAGTCCGGGTCCGAATCATTGTTTCCAAATAGAGGACTCAAAGTCAAAAATCAGAACAGACTGGCAACAGTGTAGATCCAATGAGCCATCTCATCAGGATCTACAGTTTACAAAAATAACTAAACGCTTACCTGGCTTGATTAAAATTCAGCAGACGAGAGTTTGATTTTTTATTAGATTCTTCCCATTAAATAGGATTTGACATTCTATGCAAATTGTCTCCGTAGAAGGCAGTTTCCATGAAATGTCAAAGCCTATTTTCTGGAAAAAAATAAGAAAAACATCATCAGTTTGTAGTCTGCTGAATTGTACCTGAGTGTGGTAACTGTTAATATTGTCAGTTGGTTAATAATAAGCAAATATATGTCAAAAAACAGAACACGGAGTGGTCCTTTTTCACTGGGGCCACATGCAATTCAGCAGACGACAAATTGATAATATTTTTTTCTCATTTTTTTTTTCCAGAAAACAGGATTTGACATTCCATGCAAATTGTCTCTAATGGAGTTAATTTCATAAATGTCAAATCTTGTTTCCTGAGGAAAATAAGAATATTAGCACAAATTTGTCGTCTGCTGAATAAGTATAGGTTATTGCATCGTTTTAAATTTCGAGCCGTGAGGCGAGAAATTTAAAACATGCAATAACCGACTTGTCGCTTCTTGCTGGCATTGTTTTAACTGAGAGAAATAATTAAGTTTTGATTTGCTTATCTAAACACACTGCTGTTTTTGGTTACCGGGTCATTTAGCTGTTTCAGACATACTGGTATGAAAATATTATTGAGGTTTACCATGATGTAGGCTAATTTGCCATACAAAAAAAATTTTTTTTTCTTTTGTTTTGTTTGTGGTCTTCCTTAGTTTCCTCTGTATTTGTGCTTTCTAAAATTGGTTTTCATTACTGTTTTTGTATTTGATTTTTTTAAACAAAAAACAAAAAGGAAAATAAAAAAAAAGAAAAAACAATACTTTAATATACTGCAGTCTGCTTACATGTATATGTAAATTTTGCTTGTTAAGTTGTCAATTTTACAACACTGAGCAGTTGACTCTCAGCTATACAATAAAATGGATCAACAAAGATTTCGCTTTGTGTCTTCTCAATACGTAGATAGGAGAATAAGGGACTTCTTGCTCCTCATTCTTATGTATGTAAATGGCACATTTAGCATGCTTAAAAAACAAAAACGCAGATTGCAAACATATACCTTTCTTCGTTTATGTAGGGAAGGTAAGGCAGAGGTCACTTGGAACATTTTTCAAAAGAAATGTTTTAAATGCAAAGAAAAATGAAATACCAAGCTCTTTGTTGAGTCAAAGTAAGAAAGACTTAAATGTCTGTTTCATTTTAAAATTCAGCATGCTTAATGTCTTCCATCATCTATACTGTTTACACGGCAGTGTGATTTATCATTTCAGGAGGTTGATTATAAATGAATTAGGCTCGCACAGTTTCTAGTTGCTGCATTTCTGTCATGGAGATTTTCTGCTTTTTATTGTTTTAGTATACCGCACTCATTTTCTGCACAAATAGCGACAAGCTAAGAGAGTGGTATTAACTTTTTTATTTTTTATTTTTTTTTTTTGGCTATAACAATCAAAGCACTGACAGTACTGGTGGGTCGATTGTCTCCGAGTGTAGTCTGGGAAAATGGTCCTGAACGAGGGGTATTCATTTATTTATTTAGTTAGTTAGTTTCGTTTTAGAGCAGACCCCTTATCAGAGGGGAGGTAAAGCAAGTGACAGAGTTGCCCCCGTTGAAAGTGTATCAGTTGCAATGATTTATGTATACCCCCTAAATATTCGGACAGACATGCCTGAGCTAGCAATGTAGTTCTAAACCAAGCTGTCAATCTAAATGATTGCGATTCCAAAAATAGCCTTGACGGAGCAGGTGCGCTCATTAGCGCTCTGAAGGAGAAAATAATAGGTTCGGCACCCCGTTAACGTGCAAAGTAAACTGCAGAATACCATTTATGCCATAAACATATAGCAAAAGATCAGAAATTAGAACAACAGAGCCACAACGCCTGAAAACGTACTTCCGAACATGTGCGCCTAGCGAAGATTCAGATCAGCCTGCGCATTCGCGCAGTCTGATCAGAATCTTCACTTGGCGCCTTTGGGTTAGCCAAGTATACAAAATTTCTTCATGCGGACAACAAAGACTCTAATCAGACTGCGCTGATGCGCAGTCTGATTAGTCCTCGTTAGGCGCACATATAAGAAGGTGCGTTTTCTCACGGTGAGGCTTAGTTCTCTAATATTTGTCTGACATAATACTTTTGTATACAGGAATAAAAGGTAAAGATAAAGTTATGTCATAAGAAAAAGATACTTATCGTACATGGCACCAGGGGCGAATCCAGGATTATTTAATTTGGGGTTCGAAATTTCTTGACTAGGGGTTCGCTTTGATCAAACTACCATATTTACCTGAAGAATTTGGACAGACGGGCCTGAGCAAACAGTGAAGACCCAGATCAGGGTCTACCCTGTTTGCCACTCTGCGAGCAATTTTAGACCAATTCACAGGAAGTTTATCAAAGCATTGGTAGCACTAATGGGTATATTGTCTCTGAGATTATGGGCTGGGAAAATGGTAAGACTGTTTCATTTAACCTTTAACTTCCTGTAATTTAAGCAAACAGTGCAAACCCTGATCAGACGCCGCGTTCTGCAGCGTTTGATCTGGGTCTTATCAGTTTGCCAATGCCCCAGTTTGCGGATGGTCCAAACCTGGTTTTAGCGAAAAAGAATAGCGCGGCTATGAATAACCGTTACCTGGATTTCGTCTTACGCGCTGTTTGATTACAATGGTCAATGATAATCACGTGGAAATTTTTGCGGTTGTATACTATGGCTCGACTGTAAACAATCGACCCAAAAATGGGCGGATTCAGAGGGGATTCGGCAGGCTCAGCCGAGCCTCCTTTTGACTCAAAAATTTTATTTTGAAAAATTTCAAAATTTTAGGACGTTTCGGATAAATTTGATAAATTTGAGATACCATATTTACCCTAAATAGTAACACCCCTTACTCTTTAACTTATATTTCTTTTAAACAAATCAACTTTACATCTTATGTGTTTGTAAAATTGCTGGATGAGTGGCAAACATTGTAGGGCCCGATCAAAAACCGCGTTCTGCGGCGTCTGATCTGGGTCTGCACTGTTTTCTCAGGAATGTCTTTTTGAATACATAGAGTAAGTACGGAAGTTTGATCAAATCGACGCCCCTCCCGCGCCCCCTCTCCCTCATAAACCATCCAAGAGCCGCGATCCTGAACATCACGAAAACACGCCTATATAAGTTTGACCCCCTTAAACCCCACTTTTATATAGTGAAACTGGGGTTTACAGGGGTATACTTTATTTCTCTTATATTGCTAAAAAACATAGATTGTGGGTTCTCGTTAGAACCGCCTCACCGAGGCGGTTCTGACAGGTACCCACAATCTATGTTTTGAGCAGAAATATGAGAAATGTCAGAATTTTTTATCTGAAAATTTTCTTGTTTTTGGTTGTAAAATTTTCAATATATTTGAATAGGCGTGTTTTCGTAATGTCTATTTAAAATTCATTTTGCAAATGTATCCAAACTTTTCCTTGAACATGAATATTTGAATCATAGGGAGTTCAAATGAAAATCTCTGGATCCACCCGTTCCTGCACATAAGCGATCTGATCAGGGCCTTCGTTCTCCTACAAACGTGCGGTTAACTAAACAGGCCGGCTCGGCAAGACCTCAACAGCGTTGCCTGGGCCTGTAAACTTCAACCAAATCTCCTGCAAAATTTCAGGACACTATAGATTATATCGACAAAATAGTAACGATCCTCATCAGACTCCATACTGAATCAAAGCTGATAGGGGCCTTCGTAGTTGGCAAATAAAATCAAAGGACTGACAGCACTGGTGGGTACAGAGAGTAGGCTGGAAAAATAGTCCTAAATGACGACTTAAGACGGTTTCATTTAACCTTTAACTTCCTGTCATTTAAGCAAGCGGGGTCTGCACTGGTGGTCAATGTCCTAAATGTCCCAGTCCAGGTTTTACAGATAACCCTCTGTCAACTCTGATGTCACGGCGACAAGAATAGCGCGGCTACAAATAACCGTCACCTGGATTTCGTGTAACGCGCAGTTTCATTTTCATTGGTCAATGATAATCGTGTGGGCAACTACCTTAAGGAAATTTTGCCGTATGTATCTTAAGGCCCTATTGTAAAAAAAAATCGACCCAAAATGGCCCTTTTCTTAAGTTGCGGCTCCGATATTGTTTTGTGCAGCTGCGCGTTATTATGTAATCAATAGCTTCAGATAACAAATTGTACTACTAGCACTGCATGCTCGGTAAAAAAAAAAAACAAAAAAAAAAAAAAAAAACAGCAGACGACATTTTAATATTTTCTTTATTTTTTTTTTCCAGAAAATAAGAGTTGGCATCTCCTAAGGAGACAGGCAAATAGTCTCCTATTGCCAGTGCCTATTTTTATGAAAAAAAAAAAGAGAGAGCAAAATATCAATATGTCGTCTGCTAAATTTGCCCATTGATTGGTAAAGGTTAACTTAATAGCGAGCCTTCCAAACCATATTTCCAGACAAGGCGTTTTTATCAACAAAAATTTTGACCTTACTTTTCCACGAAAACATATGTTGTGGATACTCATTAGAAGCGCCTCGCGGAGGCGCTTCTAATGAGTGTCCATAACGTATGTTTTTATGGAGAAATAAGAAAAAAAAAATCCATCTGGAACTCTCTTATCTAGAGTTAGATAAGTCATGATATTTCCGCTATACAATATACAGACAAGGAGGCAACTTGGGCTATTATTTTAATAAGACATGTTATGAAGTACAAAAGAATAATTGAAAATAGCAAACAAATTTAAAGCGAGAATAAAAACTGAAAGATTCTAAAAATTCAGTAATAATGTATACGTCATGCAGTACCATTACGTAAACACATCTATTCAAATGTATAGAAAATTTCACCTCTAAAAACTGAAAATTTTCAGATAAAAAAACTCTGATATTTTTCGTATTTCTGCTCAAAACATAGATTGTGGGTACTCTTTAGAACCGCCTAGGCGAGGCGGTTCTAACGAGTACCCACAATCTAAGTTTTGAGCAGAAATAAGAAAAATAATGTATACCTCTGTAACCCCCAGTTTTACTATATAAAAGTGGGGTTTAAGGGGGTCAATATTATATGGGCATGTTTTCGTGACGCGATGGGACGCGTCAGAGGAGGGCTGATTTGGTTTAAACATATTTTATTTGTATAAATTCAATATAATAATATAAACCAGTACAAACATTGATAATTTATATAAATGGGATTCAGAAGAAAGTCAGAAGACTTGTGTTAATCTGTATCCCAAAGGGGGTTGGGGGGGGGGCTGATTTGTATACCCAATCATTAGAATCACCTCACGAGAGAAAAGTATATCTATACAGTCGACTCTCGTTATCTCGAACTCCAAGGGACTCTATGAAACACTTCGAGATATCCGTACTTCGACATATCAGATTTGCAGAACTGAGGGAAAACATTAATCGAACAATCACCTTAAACAGAATGAATATGTAATTTGACTCCTAAGTTAAAGATATATTGAAAATATTGTGGAAGAGAGGAGAAATTGCTCCTTAGGAGCAATTTCTCCTTTTTTCCAAAATATTTTGTTGCCTTTTGGCAGATCTCTGTGTTAAAACAGGGACCAGATTTTCACTTCGAGATAAGCGGTTATTCGAGATAAGCGAGTTCGAGATAACGAGAGTCGACTGTATATCACGTATATGCTTGCTGCGACGTCGGAGTAATGTTTTACGACGTTGTGTGTTTACTTGGTGGCGACATTTTAAGATTTTTTTTTTAAATCACGACTTTGTATTTTCATTTTATCTAAAAAAAATAGAGCTATATATTTTCATTGTAAAATTTCCACAAAAATAAACAGCCAGAGACCTTGACATTTTATTCAAAACAATCTCTAGAGCAGATATACAATCTTAATGAAATGTCAAGCCACGAAGTGCAGAAAATCACCAAGCATTTTATCGTCTGCCAAAACATACAGATGTAAATCAGGGGCCTGTGTTATGTAGAGGAAGGTACCGAAAGATTGGGTGTCGTTTTAATTGACGGGAAGTCAATGAAGTGCATTCATTGAATTGCACTGGAAAAGTACTTTTAAAAATCTACGGTGGTTTAGAAACGACTAAAAGAGCACTTGCACAATGGACTGATTAAACGTGCGCCCAGCGAAGATTTAGATTAGCCTATGCATCCGTGCAGTCATGGTCATAGACATATACATGTATTTAACCTTTACCATTGGATAGGCAAAACAATTGATGATTTTTTTCTATTTTTCCCACAAAACAGGATTTGACATTTCATGCAAATTGCATGAAGTATCAAATCCTGTTTTGGAGGAAAATAAGAAAAATATTTCAGTATGTCGTCTGGTGAAAATTTTACCCACAGTGCTAAGCGTTTGGTCTTCCTCAAATTCATGCGGACAACAAAATCTTATCAGATTGCGCAGATGCAAAGGGTCATTTGAATATTCGTTGGTCGCACGTTAGCATCAACAGATGACATTTGTTCTTTTTTCTCAGATGGTTCGATATTTTATGCATTTGTCACCTTAGGAGACCAAAACAACGGAGAAAATTTTTCAAATTCTACTTTCCGAGAAAAATAATAAAGTTGCCTGCTTTAATTTAACCAGCGAGCAAAGCATTGTGGGTAACACAAAAGGCCGAAGAAGACAGTTTCTGATCTTGCGATGACGCGCACAATCCCCTGTATTAATACCCGTTTCACTGTCTCACGCAAAGCTATTAACACTTACTACTCTCTGGGCTAATTCAGCTGACGACAAATTGAAGATATTTTGATTATTTTCCCCAGAAAATAGATTTTGACTTTTTCATGCGTCCTTCGTAGACAAACTGCATGAAATATCGAAGCCTATATTCTCGGAAAAAATAAGAAAATTATTTCAAAATGTCGTCTGCTGAAACGTTTACCCAGCACGCTAAGCGGCAATCATGATGCTATCTTGATATTTTTGTTTTTAGAATAATTATTGAAACTACAACGTAAATAATTTTTGTCGGTAATATTATAAAGACACCGGAGCTAAGCATTTCCTACCAGATGCATCTGCGCCCAGCGAAGACTCAGAATTGCTTGCGCATCTGCGCAGCCTTGCTAGAGTCTTCGCAGGGCACTCTATAGGTAGGGCACTCTTTGGGTTGCCAATGATCAAAAGCGTCTTCAAGCGGATAGCGAAGCCTCTGATCAGATTCGCAGGCTGACCTGAGTCTTCGCTGGGCGCATATGCAATCTTGTAAGAAATGTTGTAGCCCAGCTCTTAAATAATAAACTTATTACCTCAGAATACTGATGGTATAATTGCCAGACGACAAATATCCCACATCACGCGAAAACAGTTTCTTCAAGAATATATAAAATGAGCAATTCACATCATTCGACGAATGATTCCGCAAGTGCAGTCTCATCAGGACTGAAATGCCCTTCGATAGTCGATCTGGGCTATTTCAACATGCATTTCTGATGTCAAAATGGCCCAAATCGACTATCCTATAAGGTGGCTTTATATTCGGTCAGAAATGCATGTTAAAATGGCCCCAATCGACTATCCTATGAGGCGAATCGCGAGCCTAGTCGATTTGGGCATTTCTGACCGAATTTCAAGCGAATCAGCCTGTGCATCTAATCAAGGGTTTTGCCGTATGCATACAGGGATTAATACACCTGAGAGTTCTCGGCATTTTAAAAGGAAGACTTTTGTGGCATCCTGTTTGCTTTCCTGAGCACCAAGCCGCTTCTGAAAATAGGGTCTATTCTAAATGATAAGAATTTGCTCCCAGGGGGTTTGGGGGAGGTGGTGTCAGGTTGGCGCAACATATTTGACAGCGTTTCCTCCCTTGAAAAAATGCTCGTATATTCGTTCCCCCTAACCTTTACCACTCTCTTTTTTTTTTTTTCTTATTTTCCCAAAAAAATAGGATTTGATATTTCATGCAAACTGTGTTTGAGACAGTTTGCATGAAATGTCAAAGCCTATTTTGTGGAAAATAATAAGAAAACATATAATCAATTTGTCGTCTACTGTATATGCTTAGAGAGTGTAATGGCTGCAGGGTGTGTGTACTGTAACTGGGATCAACGGCGGTCCCCGTCTTTCGGCTTATGACGGGTACATTAGAATTACCACCTTGAGAAAATGGATCTATTCGCACAAGGTTAAATGCAATACACAGTGTTAGAAAAAAAATATGCATGTGCGTCCATTGACTGTCTGAACACCCGAACAGTCCTAGCAGCGTATTCACTGTCCGCCTTTAGAAGCCTTGACTCCTTGCTATCCACTGAGCGCCCATTTAAGACTCTGAATAGACTGTGCGAATGTGCAGGCTGACCCGAGTCTAAACTGTGCGCACATGTGAGCAGGTACGTATGCATTACATATTCTCTAGTTCTGTGTCAAAACTACGTAGTTTTGGAATCGATTGTTTACAATCGAGCCAAAGTTTACATACACCAAAATTTCCATACGGTTGTTATCTACGTGATGATTATTTACCGATGAAATCAAACCGTGCGTTTGTGCAAGATTTATAGCGGCGCTATTCTTGTCACTGTGGCGTCAGAGTGCCCCGTAAAGAGGGTTATCTGTAAAACCTGGACCGGGGCATTGGCAAACAGTGCAGACCCGGATCAGACGCTGCAGAATGCGGTGTCTGATCAGGGTATGCATCAATTGCTTAAAATTTAGAAAGATAATGGTTAAATGAACCGTGTTATTTCCCCGTTCATTACTATTTTCCCAGCCTACACACAGACAATCGACCCACCAGGGATGTCGTGCTTTGGTTCTTCGTTTTTTTAATCGAACATTTTATGGGAAATTCTCTAGTAGTGCTTGCCATATCCTCGGAGTTTTTTCATTTTATTTTTCATCCGACATTGTAGTATTTAGAAAATCTCTCTATATATATATTTTATCGGATATCTATTGGGATAAACGCCGACAGTGCTTTGTCAAAACTTCGCCGGAGTTTTTTTTTTTTTTTTTTTATCGGACATCTGTTAAGAAGAACACCGAGTTTTTGATACAGAACTAACCTATCCTTATGTTGTGACTCAAAGTGCCCTTTTCTCAAGAATCGATATCATTTTCCGTAATTACTTTGCACTAAACAACACCCCAAGGCCACTAGATAGCCTGACAATAAAACAGGAATTGTACTATATCTTATCGCTTTTCCACGCAGTCTGAACACAGTCTACGACCTTGACATTCAAGGTCAGTGATACAGCCTTACCGTATTTACTCTAAATCTTCGGACACGGTATACCCTTACCATACTTGACCTAAAATATAACAAGTCTGTTATCTGTTTAAGTGTCTGTAAACTGCTGGATGAGTGACAAACAGTGTAGACCGTGTACAGACGCCGCGTTCCGCGGCGTCTGATCTGGGTATACACTGTTTGCTTAGGCCTGTCTGTCCGAACAAATTCGCATTAATATACGGTAAAGTCGTTATATACACTTCTTGAAAAGAAACGACATCTAATCTTTAGACAAATAAATTGTAAAAATATTCTCCTATTTCTATGAAAAAACAATTTCACATTTTTGCCGTATCAGTTAAATGTTCATTTTACAAGCAATCAGACTATAATTTATCCATTAATGCATAGATAGCGTTAGATAAAAGGGACATTAGTAAACAGTGGCGCATTAACACGTTGCGTTTGATTAGGTTCTGCTCTGTTTACCATGGCATTTGTGCTACAAAATATGCGAGCGGGTCCCCGTAGCCTAGTGGATAGGAAAGTTGACTCTTAATCCATTAGGTTTCTCACCGCTGTGGTTCGAGCCTCGCTCGGGTCACATTTGGGAAAGCCATGTTTGGCTTACGGATGGTCAGGTGACTTTTCCCCGGCTTCTCCGGTTTTCGCCCATCTTTGATGAACGATTGGCTCGATATACGTGAATTACTCTTGAAAGAGCCGTAAATAAAAAAATATGCCTAGTAATGAAGAAACAGAAAATATCCTGTAGCGATAGAATAAATACAAACATGGTGCTTGCAACAGAATAAATACAAACATGGTGCTTGCAACAGAATAAATACAAACATGGTGCTTGCAACAGAATAAATACAAACATGGTGCTTGATGCCTTAATGATATGCCCGGAAGTTAGATGATGTCCAACGTACGAAAAAAGGATCTACCCTATTCGACCTAATAGCCGCTCATACATCTATAAGTGCACTGTCAAACAATTTCAGAGTCTCCGTCCAGTTTAATCCAGTCCTACTATTCTACCTAATTACCGCTCATACATCTATAAGTGCACTGTCAAACAATTTCAGAGTCTCCGTCCAGTTTAATCCAGTCCTAGTACTTTGTCTGGTTTTATATAAAAACGTATTGTGGGTACTCAATAGAATCGCCTCGACAAATTGAGGCGATTGTAATGAGTACCCCGCAACATATCATTTTGCAATGAAATTCAGAAAATAATATCACATAAACCTCATGAAATACTTCTCCATGAAGTCCTCTACTGGTCTTTCTTTTAATCCATTTACACATAACATCCCGTAAAAAGGACACTGGCAAACAGTGTAGACCCAGATCAGACGCCGCAAAAAGCGGTGTCTGATCAGGGTCTACACTGTTTGCATTAAATAAGGGATTTCTAAGCAAACAAAAACATATGGTAATGAAAAAATCAACCAGACACCCTTTCTAATGGAAATCTCGGACACAGTTTAGTCTATATTGTGTCCTAGTGGAAATGGACCGGTACAAAGAGTTGAGATTCCACTCCGCATGTAAATGGGTTAAATGTAACAGATGGATGTTTTACTTCATTCTTTTTTCTAGTATAATTGTGAAAAACCTAAGCGCACTGTTCGGTAATTAGAACGAATGCGGTATGCCATATGCATACAGCGAACAGCTAAGACATAAACTTGCACATCATCGCAGTCTTCTTGCTTTGTCGATATTCTCCAGTATCCAGGGATTCCATAAGCGGACAACGAAGGCCCAGATCGGACTAATGCGCAGTCTGATCTGGTTCTTCGTTGTTCGCATATGGTGTAGGCCTAAGGGCCCTTTTCGACACGCTGTGCGACAAATGAGATCGAAAAATACCTTATGTCTCCCGTGGCGCCCACTTTAAAACGGCATGTTTCATAATTAAATGGGATACGCCACGCGAAAATGTGCCTTCGGGGCATGCGCAGAGAGCGAAGGCCCAGATCAGACTGCGCTGACGCGCAGTCTAATCAGGTCCTTCACTCTCCGCTAACAGAATCATTGGATACTGTAGAGTGTAGGAACTGAGAGCAAATGCCCGGATGATACTTTGCGCATGCGCAGGATGATCCTACTATGCGCATTTTGCGCATATACGAAGGCACTTTTTAGCTGGATGAGACCCAAATGACGTTATTAAAACTCTTTATGATTAAATGGAGTAATTAAAAGTCTTCATGTCTTCATACGAAAAACCGACTTCATGACTGTATACAGAGACTTTCCGCTATTTTTACCAGGGAGACCATTTTTTGGAGTTTTTGTTGCTCTACTGCACACCAAACCTCTTTTGAAAATGAGTCTACTCTGCTTAAAGGCAAGAAAATTTATTCCAACAGGAGAGCGAATTCTTTCCGTATATATAGTGGACTTTTTTTTAGAAGGGATGTAAATTAATTTTAACAGAGTTGCCTCCCTGTAAATGTAACCGTTCCAATTATAATGTGTGTATGCTTGCGTTTTTGTTGCATGGACTGCTACAAAGTTCCCAGGTACCATGTCTGTAGTGAGGAAGAGTACAGGATATTCGGAGTGTGAGTCTGCCGTCCTCTGACCACTCCAGCTTGGGTAGCTGGAGCTCTGCAAACAAAACATTACGAAAACACGCCTATTCAAATATATACAAAATTTCACCTCCAAAAACCGCAAATTTTCAGGTAAAAAACTCTGATATTTTTCATATTTCTGCTCAAAACATAGATTGTGAGTATTCGTTAGAACCGCCTCGGTGAGGCGGTTCTAACGAGTACCCACAATCTATGATTTTGAGCAGAAATAAGAAAAATAATGTATACCCTTGTAAACCTCAGTTTTACTATATAAAAGTGGGGTTTAAGGGGGTCAAAATTATATAGGCATGTTTCGTGATGATAACCCGTGGCTTCGCCTGTCCTATGGATGTTATTTTGAGACGAGCCTCACTAGGGCCAAGACACTGGGTTTGGTGGGTTTGCTTTCAGCAGTAGCTTTACTAGCCTAATGGCTACAGTAGGTGCCTAACTCGGAAACGTGGGTTGCAGGTTCGAATATTCGCCCCAGTGATTGCAAAGCGATCTGTACATGTACGATCTGCTACCCTTTCATTTGCAAGCCATTTCGTCAAATATATCAAATGCACGAAGAACAAATCCTAATCAACAACTATTATAGGAACAATACGAAATTCAATTTGCATAGAAATATTAATAAATAATAATTTGTCCTGCTAATAAATCTCAAATTAGTAACAATTGCAAAGTCTTTCTTGCTAAACATAACTCAGCCATCACGAAAACATGCCTATATAGATATAATTTACCCCCCCCCCCCCCCCCCCCAACCCTCTTAAACCCAACTTTTATATAGTAGAACTGAGGTTTACAGCGGTATGAATTATTCTATCAATCTATGTTTTGAGCAGAAATTTGAAAATATCAGAGTTTTTCATCTGAATTTTTTTCAGTTTTTGGAGGTGAAATGTTCTATATATTTGAATAGGCGTATTTTCATAATTGCTGAGTTGAGCACGAAAAAAGTTGTATAACCTCGGGGCCGTATTGTCCTTTCTCTATTTGCAGTCAAATAGGTTTTTGAAAAGCCAGTTTGGTAAGGAGGGACACTTCACGAATGTTTAGGGTAATTTTGGTAAAGAGTAAAGAACAGGACAAACTTTAAGCTGCCTCATTCATCATTCATTATGTGGAATGGATATACTTTTATGTGAATCAATTCTGTCATAATTGTTTTGTCTCACTTCTGAAGAAAGGGTCTACTCTTAAAGGAAAGAATTTGCTCCCAGGGGAGCAAATTCTTTCTTTTAAAAGTAGACGCCTTTTTAGAAGGAATTTGGAGTGCAGGAAAGCTATCAGGTAATCAAAAAAGTTGTCTCGCAAGTAAAAAAAAAAAAAAGGAAGTGTTTCTACCAAATATACCCAGACCCTTAAAAGGGCAGACCACTTATAAATTGCATACCATTTCATCAAATGTACAAAACATGTCAAAATAACGGAAACACAACATAAACAAGGATAACAGGAATTATGTTTGCAACAATATCAAAAATATGTTAGAACTTCTGTAAAATAACATTCGAGTTAGCGTTAAACCATCTAACCGGCAGATTTTGTTAAAGACGCGATCACTAAAAAATCACAACAGAGACCGATTAAGTGTGTTGGCAAACTTTTTTTTTTCTTTGACAAGCTTTTGTACCGTTTTGGGAAATTGGTCATTGTAGATACAAGTCGGTTTCTCGAATCAGTTTGTTAAATCATTAGCCTGCGTTTGACGCCTGAGTTTGTCGCCGTTCTAGCGGTAAGTTAAAGCAGGACTGCATTCAGAAGTGCAAAATGATTGTGAATGGTTTGCCCTGGATCCCTGTGCCTAATGACAAGCGCCAACAGCAGCAGGGAATCCAGGGCAATATCAATGCAGCCTATGGCCGCTTGCACACTTGGGCTGAGTTCAGATGTGCAAAGTGATATCGAATGGTTTGGCCTGGATCCTCACACCTTAATGACGGTTGCCAACATGAGCAGAGGTCCTGGGCAAAACACTCGCGCGCAAAGTGATAGCGACTGTTTTATTCTGGATCCATGTACCTAATGATGGGCACCAACAGGAGCAGGGGTCCAGAATAAAATACTCGCAAGTAATTTGCTCTTCTGAACGCAGCCCTGCCCGAATAGTGACGGAACTGTTGCACCATAGCCTAGCAAACAAAGCAACTGGGCGACCCTCTACGATGGACCCACACAAGTTAATAACATAGCTGTCATATTTGACATACTGAATCTGAGGTCGGTCGAGACAGGAGTTTTAGTCGGAAACAATATTGAATTTTCTGTGTGTATTTCATGCCTGATTAATTACAACCTAGAGCTTTACTCTTTACCAAACTAGAGCAATCCGTTTAACTACACCCTAGAGCATTTCAACACAAAGTGTAATCTGTCCTCAGTATACAGAAGGGTTTTTGTTTTCCTTAAGTAAGTTCCTGATAGTTTCCCTGGTATATTTTAACCCGCGAACCACCCTTCACCTTTAGCCCATAAGCTGCTTCTTTGCTTAAGCGCAGCTCTCAGTCTGTTCCTGAACGAAGTATCGCTCGAGGCGCCAACGATGTCCTGATTTAGGTTGTTCCACTTCTGTTTAAACATGCTTCTTATGCAACTTATACTCGTGGCCCCATTCTTAAAGGTGTTTTAAAAAGAGTCTGTGGATTGGTATGATATTCGTTATGTAACAGTTTATATGTTTCCACTAAGTCAGTATATTTCCTCCTTGACTCTAGGGATTCTAAAACTGACGGTTCACTGCATTAGGCAAAACAACGTTTTTGCACTTTGGTTTAAGAACTAAATACCAAGCGCCCGTGTTGAAACAGACGTAAAAACATGGCCATGCCAGTATCTAGGCAGTGCCTAAGTTCATATTAAATCTATATCATTTTGAAACCAAGGACACGACGCCTGCTTTGTTCTTATATCACGATTATGTAGTGTATAGACCCCTTTCAGACTGCTAGCTCCTTGAATGAAATTTTTTGGATCTACACTGTTTGCTTAGGTAATTAGTGATTATTCAAAAGCAGTAGTTCAGACAGTTTTAAGAATTTCTATTGAAAATTGGTGTGACTAAAAGAAGACCTCAGACCATTATCTTTTTTTTTTTTTTTTTTTAAGATTCAGATTTTACAGGGGTTTTTTTTTTTATTTTTATTTTATTTTATTTTTATTTTTATTTTTTTTTATTCTAGGGGTGGGGCAATTACCCCTGGGGGCAATTATAGCATTTTTATTTTATTTATTTTATTTTTTTTAATTTTATTATTAGAGCTCTATTATTATTATTATTATTATTATTATTATTATTATTATTTTTTTTTTTTTTTTTTTTTTTGATAATTTTGGACGGGGCGTGTCATAATTTGGCATAGTAGGATTTTTATAGGTGTGTGTGTGTGTGTGTGTGTGTGTGTGTGTGTGTGTGTGTGTGTGTGTGTGTGTGTGTGTGTGTGTGTGTGTGTGTGTGTGTGTGTGTGTGTTCGGGTGGGGAAAATATTTCACCACTTTACCAAGTCTGAAAAATCTTAGGCCCCGAAGAACATGCTGGTTGTTGCACGATCATCGTGCCGCTAGTTGCCGCTTCCGGTTTGTTAAAAAAATGAGAAAACTTGCATCAGGGTGAACTATACCAGATTTATCATTGGAAAAGAAATAATTTTATTTCAAAGAGGCTGGGACGCATTTAAATGATAATTACCTAGGTGATTAATTGAGATATAGAGTGTTTCGTTCTTTGTTTCAGTTGATACGTCAACTCAAACTATTAATTTATTGAAGAACGATTTATCGATCGGTACATGTAATTCGGAAAAAGTACGTTTCTCCATACCACGGATTTTTCTAGCAAATTTAAATTCCGTCATTTCAGGAATGCCTAACACTACAGTATGAAAGCCCAGCAAACCTATTTGCCCACTGACATTTCCTCCATTGTTTATATTATAACATACCACCAAGGAAATATCTCATCCATTCTGGCACATATACTAGAGGCCACAAAAATTGGATCCTGGTTAGATTTTGCTCTGTCGTTGCCTACAAGAGTTCCTTCTTCCCATCCACAATATGCCTCTGGAATGCTCTACCAATCTCTGTGGTAACTGCTCATTGCTTGATGCCTTCAAGAGCTGTGTCAATACAGGAGTTATACTATCTTACTGAATGTTTAGAGTTACTACCATAGCTTTAGTTAATTGTTTTATTCAGCCAAAGACTTTTTTTTTTCTTCATGAATAAGCTGTGTGAACTCCC
Organism: Anodontia alba; assembly: GCA_964016985.1. Lineage (NCBI taxonomy): Eukaryota > Metazoa > Mollusca > Bivalvia > Lucinida > Lucinidae > Anodontia > Anodontia alba. The sequence continues at coordinate 55,965,185 of OZ024835.1, forward strand.
GAAAGAATTTCTAATCATAGCTCTTTATATGATGCTTTTTTTCAGTCCAAAAGTATTGGTATTTTTCTTGTTTCTCCATAAAAACTTATGTTGTGGGTACTCATTGTAAGTGCCTCTCTAAGGCCATTCTGATGATTGCCCACAACATATCTTTTCTTGGAGAAAATAAGAAAAGTTTTTACCTGATACCCACTCTTGTGTAGACCTATTCTAATGAATATCCACAACTATTTTCATAGAGAAAAAAAGGAAAATATTTATCTGGACACCCATGTTATCTATATCTAGGAGTTAATCATTATAAAATTTAACGCTGGTCCTGCTGAATAAATCAAGATGTCACACCCACTTCTAGTTTTCAGCCAATGAGATTACTTGATCCAGGTTGCTGATACAAGTTCACATACTTCATGACAAACAGTACACTGTTTGCAAAGACCGAATATATCCGGGTTCAGCAGGAAAGGGTTAACTTAAGAAAATACACACAAAAAAAAAACAACAACCAAAAAAACAATTAAACTCTCAGGAACAGGATATACTACCAACATCTCAGATTATGGTCAAGATATTTAATTGATTTGCAGGACTGTCGGGTTACTCTATATACAATATGTATGTTACTCTATACACAATATGTACAAACAATTATAGCCTGTTGCAAAGTTGCATTTGCCATCTTATGTACTGAATGGTAAATTCAAATTCTATTGACCTTTTTACAGTACAAAGGCTGCCTGAAGCCTGAAAAGATCCAACAAATCTGGCACTCACTGCAGACACCACCACTTACCCATTATAATGGCATTATTTGATTAGCACTATTCAAGACTAATATAAACATATCCCTTTTGGGTGGAAGTGGGTGGGTGACAATTAAGTGAAACTGAAATAAATTTTTCTCTTCTCAGTAACAAAGAAGCCGTCCACTTTGACTCAAAATGTCGATAGAACAAAGACCGTGATTTTTGGTGGCATATCATATCTGACCAATCACGGCTTTTCTTCAGGGCATTTCCTTGACGTCATCCAGAGGATGCCCTGTTTAATTTCAGCCATTCACCAAGACTGGTTCTCTGTTTAATTAATTATTATGAAACATAATTTCCCCATGATGTTTCTAATTTTAGGCTAAAACACACAGATGGACAGTCAAGGAAAAGGAAAAGGTGACACACCAAAGCAAGAAAAGGCTGCATCTAAACAGGAAAAGAATACACCGAAACAAGAGAAAAACACACCCAAACAAGAGAAGAAGAAAGATAAAGGCAACCCACAGACAGCCCAACAGCCAGCAAGTCAAAAAGGTTCACATTAACTACATTAAATTCTAAGATAACACAGCTTTAGACATGACACATTTTTTTCTTATTTCTAAAGCAAAAATATACAGTAGAACCTCAATAGCCTGAATACCGATGGCCTGTTTACCATGGCTAATTCGAACTTGTTTTTGTGTCCCTACGAAATTCTTCAGTAGCTCAAGAAAACAAATATTTAGGGAAATTTTCTTATTTTATCATGAAACTGTATGTTGTGTGTACTCATTAGAATCGCCTCATTGAGGCGATTCTAATGAGTAAACTCAACATACCATCATTGTGTAGAAGAAAAAAAAATATCTAGATTATCCTCATTTGCTTCCTGACCTGTCGCATGATTAATCCTCAGTGGCTCGAAGTACCCATGTCTCGAACAAATCTCCACATTACGAAAACACCCCTAATCAAAAATACTGAAAAATTTACCACCAAAAACTGAAAATTTCCAGATAAAAAAAACCATTAATTTATTGTGTAGAAGATGGAACAGGTTTTACTTAAATTATCCCCATTTACTCTTGGCCTGGTGCCATGATTCACCATCAGTGGCTCAAACTACTCATATCTCAAATACATTTCCATGGTCTCAAAGATGTTCGAGCCATTGAAGTTTGTAATGACTGTATGTTGTGGGTACTCATTAGAAGTGCATCAGTAAAACACTTAAAACCACCCACGTCCCACAGTGTATTATTTTTAACCCATTGTAGACTGAATAGACCTGTCAGATAATAATTTTTGCAACAATATACAGAATGTATATCTTGTGGCTTGCCTAAAATGCCATGGTATCGAGTTCCGTGGTATGCGCAGGTAATAGGGCATTGGGTACCCAGGTACAAAATCTGCTCTAGTCTACACTGTTTGCTCAGACCTACTTTTCTGAATATATAGCATAGTTTATCCCTATTTTTATCTTTTTAATTTTATTTTTTTTAGAAAACACGAAAAAAATTGCTAGGTTTCACCAGGAAAACATCACGAAAACCTATATAATTGCTTATATAATTTTGACCCTCTTGAACCCCACTTTTATACAGTAAAACTGGGGTTTACAGAGGTATACATGACTTTTCCTATTTCTGCTCAAAACATAGATTGTGGGTACTCGTTAGAACCGCCTCAGTGTGGCAGTTCTAAAGAGTACCCACAATCTATGTTTTGAGCAGAATTAGGAAAATATCAGAATTTTTATCTGACAACTTTTACTGTTTTTGGTAGTGAAATTTTCAATATATTTGAATAGGCGTGTTTTCGTAATGATTAGGTAGGGTAAGGTAACCCTAAACACATATATTTTGTTATTTGGCGTTATAAGAGATGCTACTCTGTGGATACTCTTTAGAATCTTTAGAATCATTTTGACAAGACAATGCCAGTGATTATCAGACAGCTATAGTGCTCTGTGTAGCTCTATATATAGAGAGCTGGGCTTCCCCTCATGATTCACTCCAGCTATTTCTATGCCTTTTTGTCTTACATGTTTTTTTCATTACTTACATAAAGACCTTGATTTTGGAGGAATGCTTCATGAAAAACAACATGTATGTGCCTTCAACCCTAAGTCAGTTATAATTTTTAGACTACATTGCCAAGGAGACGATTTACATGAAACATCAAAGCCTATTTTCTTGGAAAATTATTTCAAAACATCTGCTGAAATTTTTACCCAGCACGCCTAAGTGTTAGACATGGTCATATGTCAATAAAATTTACAAAATATCAAAAAGAAACATTTTCTGTGCAATAAAATATATATCGTATTCACCCTAAGTATTGGGACACCTTATCTACTAGTCCTAAATTTGAAATAGTCCATTCTACTACTTGTACACGTATCTAAAATATTGCTGTATGTATGGGAAACAGTGTAGGCCCTGATCAGATGCTGCATAATGCAGCATCTGATCTGGGTCTACATTGTTTGCAAAGGCCTTTCTGTCCCAATACTGAGGATTATTATAGTAATGTTAATAAATCTTTCACTTGGATACGAAAACTTAAAAAAGTTTAAAAATGAGTTAACCTCCACTAAATACATGTATATAAAAACAGAGGATTCCAGTTATACCTAGCTCCAGGTAAGACAGGATATGCACACAACACAATAATTTTCTTATTTCTCCATGAAAAATATATTATGGATATTCATTAGAAGCACCTCATTGCGGCACTTCTAATGAGTAACCATAACAGACATTTTCATTGAGAACTAAGAAAAGTATCAATACTTTTTGGTTTAAAAAAGTATTTTATATTGAGCTATGCAATTAGAAAAACCATGTTAGTATTTGGTCTTCCTTGATAGGAATTTAAAAAATCAAAGCACTAACACTAACAGCACTGGTAGTCGATTGTCTCTGACTGTAGGCTGGGAAAATGGTCCTTAAAGGGGACTTAAGACTGTTTCCTTCAAATCTTAACTTCCTGTAATTTAAGCCAGCAGTACAGACCTTGATCAGATACCACATTCTGTGGCATCTAATCTGGGTCTGCACTCTTTGCCAATGCCCCAAATGTCCCAGTCCAGGTTTTACAGATAACCCTCTATCAACAGCACTCTGACGTCATAGCGACAAGAGTAGTGCGGCTTTAAATAACCGTTACTTGGATTTCATCTAACATGCGGTTTGATTACATTGGTCAATGATAATCACATGCACAACTACCTTAAGAAAATTTTGGCATTTGTATATTATGGCTCGACTGTAAATAATTGACCCAAAAAATCCAGCAATCCCTCATTATTGCCTTGTATGGAACTATGATATAAGAGTGTTTTGAACAACTAGGTATTGATCATAGCCTATGATATAATGTCACTGTCAGTGCTCCAGCTGGCCCTATACAGAGGGGTGGGTGGACTGCCCCTCTTGGCCATTCCTGATGCCCCTCTGTCCATTTTAAGCTACCCTCTGCCTTATTTGAACTCCAAAACCCTACATTTTAATGAGAATTTAATGAAAATTGGACCAAAATTAAAAAAATTATCAATATTTAACCATAACCTCTCTTGGGGCTAATTCAGCTGATGACAAATTGATGCTATTTTTCTTATTTTCTCAGAAAACAGGATTTGACATTTTATGATAATTGTCTCCATTGGAGACAATTTGCATGAAATGTCAAAACCTGTTTTCTTGGAAAAATAAGAAAAATATTTCTGTATGTTTTCTGCTGAAACTTTTACCCAGAGTTTTAGCATTAAAAGTCAGTTTTATGTGTATTCTAGTTTGAGGCATTTATTGTGGAATGGGATTATATTTTGCAACATGTCTTGATGCATATGTACTAAGCACATCACTTGACACATGGTGCCCTCATTCTTGTATGACTGCACAAAAAGTGCCCTACCTGCTGAATAAATTAAGATGCCACGCCCTTTTCAGATTTTTAGCCAATCAGATTACTTGATCCAGATTATTGATATAAATTGACATACTGAATTGCAAACAGTGCAGATCCAGATCAGTTGGCTTCTAAGAAGCCAACTGATCTGGATCTACACTGTTTGCAAAGGCAGGGTATATCCGGGTTCAGCAGGACAATGGTTAATAAGCTACATGTATGATGTAATAGTGGTTTGAACAACTAGTGTGCTTTCGACATCTTTCAGAAAGTCGCTTTTTGCTCAGCACTTTAAACAAAAGAAGTGAATTTGCAAACTTTTGTCATGATTTAATGCAAAACCATTAGTCGTAACTACCTATGCGCAAAAAGTTTTATTCTAGTCATTGGTTTTATAATAAATCCAATATTTTCTCTTTTTTCCCATAGTAAAAATGAATGAAAATTATGACGAAATTTGTAGGGTAGGTAACTTGGAGGCAGATTTTCAACAAGTTCTGCTTGTTTATTTTTTCTGAAATTTTCACAATATTGTTGTGAAACATCAATAATTCAAATTCAGCAAAGAAAAATAAAAAAAAAATATTTACTAAGACAAAAATTCCACAAAATCACTTTACTATAGAAATTGCATAGGTCAGACCAATTTTTGGCGATAAATTTAATTTTAGGGTACATGTTTGAGAACAAAACACAGAAACAGAAAAGACAAATGGTTTCTGATTAGATATAGTCAATCAGAACAAAATATTTTCATTTAAGATAAAATGGCAAGCAAAAAACGTCTTTCTGAGAGAGGTCGAAAGGACAGTAAATTCTGTTCATACTCTATAATATAACTATAATATAACTATCGTAGGCTATGATATAAAAATAGTTTGAACACCTATCATAGGTCCTGTTATAGGCCATGATATAACTACATGTATCATAGGTAATAATATAAGAGTACTTTCAACAGCTATGTCTGTTCATAGGTGCAGCAAAAGAAAAATCTGTTAAAGAAGACCAGAAAACAGATGGTGCAAACAAAGGTGGTGGAGAATCAGAGGCTGGGGGCCAGCAGTTGAGTAAGGCAGAACTAAAGAGACAGCGCAGAGAGAAACAGGTATATTAAGTACATTAAAAGGCTGATACCTTAGTTGCTGTAGAAATAACAGAAAGCACAGAAGCTTCACTTTTATTGCAAACTCATTTTCTCAGACTGTTGGTTTGATATTTCTGAGAAATGAGAAAATAAATATCCCAGAGTAAGTACTCACAATACACATTTGAGTGGAGAAATAAGAAAATAAATAGTCCCGAGTTAATTCTCACAAGACACATTTAAGTGGAGAAATCAGAAAGTTAGTCTAGTAATTCTCACAAGACACATTTAAGTGGAGAAATCAGAAAGTTAGTCTAGATTTATCAGATACTTGTCTTGAACAAATCTTCTCTGTACTATCTTAATGGACTTGATACCATTGAGGAATTTGTTCATGTTTATTTCTTTCAATATTTGTATTTAGACAGATTTCTTTTAATTTTGAAAATCAGCTACTGTAGGCCTAACATGCCTGTTTGGATTAGATAGGTTTCACTATAGTATGTCTTTTGAACTCTAACAGGAGGCACAGAGACTGGCTAAAGGCAAGGGAAAAGAGGGTGGATCTGCTGGTACCCCACAGAAGAAAGAGGCTGCACCTAGAGTTCCAGACAGTATCAAGGCAGACATTCCAGACACTCAGAAGAGGGTGGCTAAAAAGCTGGAGAAACAACAGATTCCCCAGCGCACCACAGCACAGAGAAAAATACAGCTGTTTAACCATCTTGTACAATATGAAAGAGAGGCCCTGTTAACAAAACAGTAAGTTATTTTGCCATCTTGTACAAGAAAGAGACATTAAACCATTGTAGTCTGGAGACCCCTAAAAGGGGAATTGGCAAAAAGTGCAGACCCAGATCAGACGCCACAGAATGCGGTGCCTTATCAGGGTCTCCACTGTTTGCAAATACTTCAACCATTTTTCTCTACGAATATCTAAAACACAAAGCCTGAAATACCTAAAATCAAAATTACATCTTCCAGTATATAGTATGGGGGAGTTCATTTAGTCTATAATGGGGTAACAGAACAATAAGTCACAGCATGAGAACAGTAACTACTGACATGTATGCCCAACAAAGATGCAAATCAGCCTGTGCAAACTCATGAAGAGCTTTGCATTCTTAGCTGTCCAAAATACACCCAGTGAAGGTGCTGATCAGACATAGCTACAGATAAGAGGGGTATCCACATAATATTTTTCTTATTTCTCGACAAAAACATATGTTATGGTACTCATTAGAAGCGCCTTGCCGAGGCGCTTCTAATGAGTACCCACAACATATGTTTTTGTTGAGAAATAAAGATATCAGCATTTTTCGGATGAAAAAAGCGTCTTATCTGTTGCTATGTCAGACTGCATGAATCCAAGAATCTGTAAGTTATTGTCCCCCGCCTTTTCGAAGAAAAGTGGAGGGACACTGTTTTTGGTTTTCCGTGGGGCGTGGTGCGTGGTTCCGAGTTTTTAGTAGGTACTTTGTCCCCTTAACTCCTCCCACAGTTTTTGTCCGATCCTTTTGAAACTTTACAGGTGTTTTAAGGATGGTCTGAAGATGTGCATGTGGTTTTTCAGAATCCTGAAATAATTTTTTATCACTTTTTCCACATTTTTAACTTAGACATTTTTTGAGTTCTAATATTACAGAAGTCTATAGGGAGTAGGTACCTTGTCCCCTTAACTCCTCCGAAAGTTTTTGGCCGATCCTTTTGAAACTTTACATGGGCTTTTAGGATGGCCTAAAGATATGCATGTGTTTTTTTCAGAATCCTGAAATAATTTTTTATCACTTTTTCCGCATTTTTAACTTAGACATTTTTTGAGTTCTAATACTACAGAAGTGAATAGGGAGCAGGTACCTTGTCCCCTTAACTCCTCCCACAGTTTTTGGCCGATTCTTTTGAAACTTTACAAGTGTTTTAGGTATGGTCTGAAAATGTGCATGTGGTTTTTTCAGAATCCTGAAATTATTTTTTACCACTTTTTCTGCATTTTTAACTTAGACATTTTTTTAGTTCTAATATTACAGAAGCGTATAGGGAGTAGGTACCTTGTCCTCTTAACTCCTCCCACAGTTTTTGGCCGATCCTTTTGAAACTTTACATGGGCTTTCAGGATGGCCTGAAGATATGCATGTGATTTTTTCAGAATCCTGAAATAATTTTTTATCACTTTTTCTGCATTTAAACTTAGACATTTTTTGAGTTCTAATACTACAGAAGTGTATAGGGAGTGGGTACCTTGTCCCCTTAACTCCTCCCACAGTTTTTGGTCGATCCTTTTGAAACTTTACAGGTGCTTTAAGGATGGTCTGAAGATATGCATGTGGTTTTTTCAGAATCCTGAAATTATTTTTTATCACTTTTTACACGTTTTGAACTTAGACATTTTTTGAGTTCTAATATTACAGAAGTCTATAGGGAGTAGGTACCTTGTCCCCTTAACTCCTCCCACAGTTTTTGACCGATCCTTTTGAAACTTTATGTGGGCTTTTAGGATGGCCTGAAAATATGCAGGTGGATTTTTCAGAATCCTGAAATATTTTTTTATTACTTTTTCCGCATTTTTAACTTAGACATTTTTTGAGTTCTAATATTACAGAAGTGTATAGGGTGCAGGTACCTTGTCCCCTTAACTCCTCCCACAGTTTTTGTCTGATCCTTTCGAAACTTTACAAGGGCTTTTAGAATGGCCTGAAGATATGCATGTGGTTTTTTCAGAATCCTGAAATAATTTTTACCACTTTTTCTGCATTTTTAACTTAGACATTTTTTTAGTTCTAATACTACAGCAGCGTATAGGGAGTAGTACTTGACCCCGTAACTCCTACCACAGTTTTAAGCCGATCCTTTGAAACTTTACAGGTGCTTTAAGGATGGTCTGAAGATATGCATGTGGTTTTTTTTTCAGAATTTTTAAATTATTTTTTATCACTGGTTTCCTGCTTCAATACTTAGGTAATTGATACAGGACCAATGGTCCTCTGGTTAACTTTACCATTTTTAACACCTCAAATAAAAATAAGGCGGGGGACATAAATTCCCCATGGAATTTGCTTGTTTTATAGTATTTTACAACATGAAAGAGACATCAACAGAACCACAAGCTGTTTACATCGTCTTATACAAAATGAAAGGGTGGGCCTATTGACAAAACATTGATTATTTTATCATCTTTTACAACATGTAAGAGGCATTAACAAAATTATAAGCTGGTTGATCAACTTGTACAATATGAATGAGAAACCCTTTTAACAAAACAGTGTTACATGTATTTTACCATCTTGTACACCATAAAAGAGACATTAACAGAACCATAAGCTGTTTAATCATCTTGTACAATATGAAAGATAAGCTCTATTAACAACAGCCTCCATTTGAAAAAAATGGTTACCTCCTGCAAAGAATTTTTCTTCAAGGAGTTTCTTCCTTGAAGCAAAGATGGATCACTTGTTTGAAACTGAGATTTTATTGGCCAGTTTTTGGATCATTTTTTCAACCGGACAATAGGTACCTTGCCTCCTTTATAAATGACCATAAGTGTGTCTGACTCATAGCAACAGATAAAGCGCTTTTTTCATCTGAAAAATGGTGATATCTTTCTTATTTCTCCATGAAAACATGTGGGTACTCATTAGAAGTGCCTCGCTGAGGCGCTTCTAATGAGTACCCACAACATATGTTTTCGCGGAGAAATAAGAAAAATATTATGTGGATACCCCCTCTTATCTGTAGCTATGCCGAATCATCCTTGCATTCAAGAGAGGATCTATACAGTTTGTTAGATTGATTCTACAGAACCCAGAATCTGTATATTAGTTACACAATCATTTTTAAGTGCATTGTTTATTTCACACATGTGTATTGAGCTCTTGCCATTCCAGATAAAGTCACTATTTAAATAAAAGGTTGTAGAAAGCAGCATTGAGCAAGGTTAATACAGACAAACAAACCAAACCATCATTATCAGAAACTGTTCCTTTATGTTTGCAGGTTCTCCTCTAGTGATGGCGTTCATCCAGCTATCAGAAAATTAGGTTTGCAGTATGCCGAAGGAGTTATCTGTGGTTCCAACGCAAGATGTGTGGCTCTCCTTGAGGCCCTGAAGATGGTAATCAAAGCTCTAGATAAGGCACTTTTTTCAACCAAAAAGTATTGATAATTTTGTATTTCTCTGCAAGAAGATGCAAATAACACTAACGGGATGATGCATCATTAAACCTGGACTCGTCATCATCGTTCTCCTCAAGAATATGTTTGTGGATACAGTTAAAATCTGCTATAAAGACCACTGGAAAATAAGACATTGCTATTAAGACCAGCTTTTGCCAGTTCCAAATTGGTATTCTTGTTATTCTGCATAGCTCCAGATAAGAGGGGTATCCGCATAATATTTTTCTTATTTCTCCACAAAAAATATGTTGTGGGTACTCATTAGAAACGCCTCGGACCACAACATATTTGTTTCTGGAGAAATAAGAAATATATCAGTACTTTCTGGTTGTAAAAAAGCACCTTATCTGGAGCTATGTTTTACATTCAGTATTAAGGTCACGCTGCTGATAAGACTTTTTAGGCAGTACCAAAGATCATAGCAACAAATAAGGCGCTTTTTTCATCAGAAAAATCCTTATATCTTTCTTATTTCTTGACGAAAATGTATGTTGTGGGTACTCATTAGAAGCGCCTTAACGATGAGTACCACAACATATGTTTTTTCTCAAGAAATAAGAACAATATAATGCAGATACCCCCTCAACAAAGTTTGGTTGAAAAAAACAAACTTTCCTGTTGTTAATTGGTCAGAAGACTGATAAGAGAGTAGGCAGCTGAACATTTGTAGGTCCCACAAACCTGTGGGGAGGGGGACATATTGATTTGAAGCAGATCCCATTGGCATCGGCGTAACACTTTCTTGTCTGCACAATATCTTGTGAACCAGGTTGGATTCTTATGATTTGAACATAACAAAACCTGATTAGATTTTTGTGACCTTGATCTAATTTTCAAGGTCACAACAGTACTTAGAAAAACAGAAAATTCATGGTTGCAGGACATCTGTTCACTCTGAAAACACCATTACTAGCTTCTGATTTCTCCACAAATTTGTGAAAATAGAAGAATAAATACCTATTATTTGATTACGTTAGAACTGTTTTTCTGAGGTGATACTGACATATTTTTTAGGGATTCTAGAAGGCGCATGCGCCTTCTAGAATCCCTAAAAAATATGTCATGATATTTCAGTATATATTACGGAGGAACATATGGTATACACTGCATAGACTTATTAACATAATGTGACTTATTAACATAATGTGACTTATTAACATAATGTGACTTATTAACATAATGTGACTCATTAACATAATGTGTGCAAAACTGATATTGGCTTTCGTGATCATCACAAGAACTTTGTGGCCTGGATGGCTCAGTAGGATGCCCGTCTGGCTCAGTCAGATGCCCATCTAACTGGTCATTGCTGGTTTGATCCCTGCCAGATCTGGCAATTTCTGCCCCACCCCACCTCCCTATATTATGGGGGAACATAGGAACATAGGGGGAAAAGTTCAGAAGTAGTTAACCCTTGTCCTGCTGAACCCGGATATACCCTGTTTTACAAACAGTGTAGATCCAGATCAGTTGGCTTCTGAAGAAGCCAACTGATCTGGATCTGCACTGTTTGCCATCAAGTATGCAAATTTATAACAACAATCTGAATCAAGTAACCTGATTGGCTAAAAATTAGAAGTGGACGTGGCATCTTAATTTATTCAGCAGGACAAGGGTTAAGATAAACATTTTTATTTACTAAACTACCCACTGAAGAGCAGGGTGCCTAACTTCTTTGTGCAAGCATATGAGAGAGGTTCCAAAATAGAAAGCTTAAACTTTAACCCATTAAAGATTGAATAAACTCTCCCACACAATATATTGAAAGAGTCCATTTTGGATTTTAGGTATGTCAGCCTATATGATGTAGATATTCCTATAGAAAAAATGGTTGAACTATTTGCAAACAGTGGAGACTGGTCAGATGCCGCATTCTGCAGACAACATTAAAAAATAGTTTTCTAATTTTTTCCAGAAAATTAGACAAATTTCATTTAAATTGTCTTCAGAGGGGACAGTTTGACTGAAATGTCAAGCCTTACTTTCTGCAAAAAATAGAAAAATATTACTGCCATCTGATGATTTAACATACAGAGAGTTCAAATATGTATGCATGGCTTTTCCAGACTCAAAGTTTGGCAGTTTTTACTTCCAGAATCTTGTTCTGGGCCCTCAAAGTTAGGGGCAAGGGTCCTGAGTGATGCATATATGATCAATCCAAAGTTAATTTTATTGATCTATTGATTTCTATTTGTGTCAACAAGTATTTATAGTTAAAAGGGCAAGTATTATCAATATTTTGGAATAGTTTACCCTTTGTAGCAGACAGCATTCTAAAAACTTTTTTCTGAGAAAATAAGGCTTGATGATTCATGTGAATTGTCTGCCTATTTTCTCTGAAAATACCAGAAAATACTTCAAAGTGTTTTCTGCTGTAGTTGCGATTAGTGCCTTAATGGTTAACCTATTTAGAACAACAAACACTAAATTTTATTAAAGGACCCCTTAACTTGGCATAAGGGAGTTCCTGGGACCCTCATTTTTAAATCCTGAGGGAAAACCCTGTATATGATTATGCATAATGTGATGTCAAAAGAGCAACCTGTGTACCCTAAAAATGATCAACTTGTCATTTACCTGCTAAAATTGAAGTCCAGTGCAAATTTTAACCCCCTAAATTTTGTTTTAATGCTGGCATTCATGACTATGTTACCTTTTCATGAAGAAAATTCTTTTGGAAACACAGTATTCTATGAATTAAAAATCACTCTTATTTTCAAATTTTTGGCCTATGGCCTTCTTCAGGAATAGAATACTTAATTTAGCTACAAGTGATCCATCTTTGCTTCAAGGAAGAAACTCCTTGAAGCAAAGCTGGATGCCACCTAGTTGAATTAAGTGTTCTGTTCATAGGCTGAAAAATTGAAAACAGAGTGATTTTTAATTCATAGAATTTTCTTAGAGAGACAATACAATGAAGACAGAATTGATTCCTCTGAAAATGTATTCATTCCTATATGTATTAACCAAAATGCTTTTTGACCTACAGTATAGTTGACTCATAGGGGCGAGGGAAGTAACTCAACTTCATTTGTGACATATCTTGTGTCATACTTTTATTTGCATGTGTTTGTAAAAATTTGTTTTATTTTGTCAGCTGATCTCAGACTATTCAACTCCACCAAAGGAAGATTTATGCCGCGATCTGGCAGCAAAGATGAAACCTAATATCAGGTATGCTGTGTTCAGCTACTTGCAGGCGGAAGTCTTAAAATATCTTTTATTATTTTCTCTAATACTTGGCATGCTGGGGAAAACTTTTAACAGTGGATCATAAGATGGTGGTAACTGGAAAGGGTTGGCTGTAGGGCTAGCTAATCAGAGCTGAAAAGAGAATCGATTATCGGTCCTCGCATTGTGATTGAAATTCGATTAGTTATCACTGAAGATTTGGTCATAATTTTATGTCTGACTCTTACCATATGTTATACTTTACTGCATGTATTTGGCCAGACAGGCCTGAGCAAACAGTGTAAACCCAGATGAGATGCCGCAAAATGTGGCATCTCATCAGGGTCTACACTGTTTGCCACACATTCAGCTATTTTAGACACAAAATTGGGTATTGTACATGTTCAACTTTTAGATAAAGTATGGTAAGGAGTTGAGGTGTCTGAATACTAAGGGTAAATAAGGAAAAGTAACAAACACAAAATTCAGGTGATCGATTATTAACAAATCTGTAACGATAATCAGTTTTGTGGAATTTATCAATCAGTTAATCTGTTATCTGATTAATTGGGCCAACCTTAGTCTGCTGTATGTTTACAGTTGTCTTTGAGGGACATGTCCGTTTTGTTACTCGGATCAGACAAGAACCAAAAGAGCACAGACAAGGCCAAAAAGGCAGGAACAATTGACCTGAACATGTTTCAGTCTGATACCGCTAAAATGAATTGAACAGGCTAATGGGCTAGTCACAATTGGTCTTCTGGAACTACTTATGCAGAAATTGTGGTCAGAGACCCAAGAAATCTGTAAATGTATCCGGAACTGGGGGAAAAAATGTTGAATAGATCAACCTGCACAGCCATGCAGTTTGATCAGAGGATTTGGTACTTTTGCCTGGAGAATGACTAGACACCACTGAATAAACTGGGAAACGGTGATGGCTATGGTCAGTCGTCATGCACTGGGAAATAGTGATGGCTCTGATCAGTCTGCATGCATATGTAGATTGTTCTCATTACTAATTGCTCATAAGTGACAAGTGTTATGAGCTTTTCTTTGTTAACCCTTAAACTGCCAATCACAACAATTTTTGTCTGCTTTGTCATCTGCTTGTGAATTTAGAAGTTATTTTTGCAAAAATAGGTTTGACGAGTTTGCAAGAATATTCAGCAGACCACATAAACAGACAACATTTTCAGATGCAGGTTTTCTTGGCATTTTAAGGGTTAAAGAATGATTATACAAATTATTATCTGAATACCACTTTTGCCAAACAAAAGCAATCTTTTAAGATGTATAGAGCAAATTAGTACCATTATAAAAATGCAAATGAGGCAGCAATCGTTTATCTCTGCACCTTCACTTGTAACCTAGACTGGCCCCAGTCTTGAGTGGCTGAATATTTATTCTTATAATCCTGTTTGATAATCCACCAAAATAAAACCAAAATAATATCATGCCTATAAGAGCTGGTCAGTACCCAGCGAACACATAGCATTTATACAATGTCATATCAACCTCGATGCAACGTCTTGACGTTGCATCGACATTGATACGATGTTGTATAAACGTTGCCAGCCTGCTGGGTAGAGACAGCCTTTATAGGCATGATATTATTTTAGTTTTACTTTAATGAATATATCAATAAGGATTATAAGAATAAATATTTTGTCACTAGAGACTGGAGTCAGTCTAACCTGCAACAATGTTATGACCTTGAAGAAGCCGACCAGAGTCATCGCACGGTACTCTGCGGGTGGGCAGGCAGCTTAGAATCCAAAGTGTTTCCTCATCAAGTTAATCACAGCTCTAGATAAGAGGGGTTGCTCATTAGAAAATATTACAATGATACTTCACTGAATTGTTTACCTTGACTGATTTGAACTCGTTTTTGAGTCCATGGGAAATTCTTCCATTAGCTTAAGAAAACATATTTTGGGATAGTTGATGGAAGTTTTCTTATTTTATAATGAAAATGTATGTTGTGTACTCATTAGAATCCCCTTTGTATGTTGTGTGTACTGATAAGAAAAACCTCATTGAGGAAATTCTAATAAGTACACACAACATACCATTAGTTTGAAGAAGATTGAAAAGGCATCTGTAAATTATCCCCTTTTTTTTCCCTGGACCTAGCGCTATGATTAACATTCTAATGCACTCGCGTATGTAACGCGACATCTGATTGGATAACGTCAAAAATTTGCGACGGTATATTCTGCGATATACTGTCGCAAATCCGACGTCATCACGTAACGTCTCTTCTCATTGGCTGGCATTTGGTTTAACGCAGCTCGAAGCACTTGTCGTTTTGTGCAAATAGTACATTTTTTCAATAGAAAAAAATGAATAAATGCATTAGAATGGGGATAACTGCATCAAATTTGTCATTTGGGGAGGTAAATCGGCGGTTTTACGGTCGCAAATTACGTTTTACGGCTCCGCTGACGCGTCGCCGTAAAACGAAATTTCCGACCGTAAAACCGCCGATTTACCTCCCCAAATGCCAAATTTGAAAGCAGTTATCCCCTAATTCACTGGCTCAAACTACCCATATCTAGAACAAATTACCATGTTTGAGCCATTGAAGTTTGACTGTGGATATCTAGAGCTGTGGATTGTGGCCTATATTGTTCACGTACCTGATACAGATTCTTTTCGACTGTTACATATTAGGATTTCTGTGTACCATCTCAGTTGTCATTTTAGCATGTACAGTGAGAGATTTTTCTGTTTTCAGTTTTTTAAACCACTGTCGACCCCTTTCAGTGAGCATGGGAAATGCTATAAAACACGTCAAATGGCATATAACACAGACACCTGGGACCATGAAAGATAATCAGGTAAGGACCATTTTCTCATGAAAACTTTCATGTTATTTTTCTGAAGTATATCATTTAACATATTCATGAAAGAGTTTCTGACAGAAACATGTGTTTTGTTTTTATGCCTCGGCCATGAAGTGGAGGAAGGCATATAGTTTTACCCTTCGTCAAATGTACATCCATGTGTCCATCTGTGTATTCATCCTTCCATCACACAGTACTGTTCCTGTCTCCGCAACTCCTCCTACAGTTTTCAAGGTAATGATTTGAAACCTGCACCAAAGTAAAGATATGGACAAAGCATATATGTAAAGGTCACAGAATTCATATGAAATTAATATTGGTAGAGTTACATACCCTTGATTTACTTAGAAAATTTACCTTATACACATGGTATAGTTGTGTTTGTGTCTCCTCAACTTCTATAGTTTTCAAGATAATTATTTGAAACTTGTTGCAAAGTAAGAATATAGGCTGGGCTTGTGCATAAAGGTCACAGAACTCTGATCAAAGTCTTTATTCCTAGAGTTACATACCCTTGATTTACTTGACATATGACATAGTAGGGTTCGTCCCCACAATGTCTACAGTTTTCAGGATAATGATTTGAAAGTTGCAGCAAAGTAAGAATATAGGCAGGGCATGTGCATAAAGGTCACAGAACTCTAATCAAATTTTTATTGCTAAGGTTACATACCCTGACATTACTTAGTAATTTTGCATTATTTAAATAAAAGAGATCAAACTCCAAGTTCTTATTTTAATTTAAATTCCCATATAGTTACGGTTATTATAATCTTTTCAAGGGACATTATTGTAAACAATGAAACATGATAACATCAGTGTCACATGATATCATTGGCAACAACCGCAATAAATGGCAATGGCTTTGGTGTATAAACTTGTTGATTTAACAGTGTTAACCTCAGCTAGGATCTTAGAAGATGCAAAATCACAGGAAAAATGCAATTTTAAAGCTGGATATTAAGATGTGGAGTTCATGTCTCTGCATCTTCCATTTTGTTCAGAATAATAACTCTACAAAGCCATACTAGCAGTCTGGCAGTAGCAGGGGCATTCATCACCTTTAGGGATCATCTACCGAAATAACCCTAAGTATTGGGGCGGATATGTTTTTGCAAACAGTGTTGACCCAGATCAGATGCTGCATTCTGCAGCATCTGATCAAGGTCTACACTGTTTGCTATACATACAGCAATATGTTAGGCACATCAACGGGTTGTAGAATGGACTATTTCAAAATTTAGGACAAGAATGGTAAGTAGATAAGGTGTCCCAATACTCAGGGTTATTACAGTAGTTTTTGACAAACTTATATCTGAAATATTTTCCATTTTAACTGTATTCATATTTTAGTTTGTTGTGTGTGTGTGTGTGTGTGTGTGTGTGTGTGTGTGTGTGTGTGTGTGTGTGTAGAGGGGGGTGAGAGGGGGATGGTTGGGGTGATGAGGAAAGAGGAAATCATGTAAGTTCAACTTACTGTCTCATTCTAGTTATTATTGAAAAATATATATATATATATATATTAGTTTTTAAATTGACAGTTAAAGTATGTTACATGGGTAAAGACAAAAGGCCTTGGCATTTTGCAAATTTTTGTCATTGATTTAAGTGGCAGGCCAAACAACACTTCTGAGAAGGTGTTTCGAGGGTTGAGCGCAAGACTGGCGTAAGTCAGATGGTTGTTTTTCCCCAAACTTAATCTCCTCACCATGAAGGTGTTATGAAGATTACAACATTTCTTTCTGTAAACAATGAAAATTTAAGTGCCATTGCTCGCATGAGCAATGGCACCTAAATTTGCATTGTTTACAAAGGGGTCCAAGTTGCCCCTAAACAAGGGTTTCAAAAATATGCTTGAGTTGCCATAGTCTTGCGCTCAACCCTCGGTTTATTAAGAAGACCAATAATTTGTTTCCAGGCAAAAGAACTACTCAAGGAAGCAATAGATGACTTCTGTAGAGAAAGAATCTCTCTAGCGGCCACTGCAATATCAAATGAAGCATTATCAAAAATAGATGATGGAGATGTGATTCTTATATACTCTTGGTAACTCCACCCACTTCTAATTTCCAGCCAATCAGATTACTTGATAAAGGTTGCTGATATAAAATCACACACTTAATGGCAAATAGTGCAGATCCAGATCAGTTGGCTTCTTCAGAAGCCAACTGATCTGGATCTACACTGTTAGCAAAAGCAGGACATATCCGGGTTCAGCAGGACAAGGGTTAACATTTAACAGCCACACACACTTCTAATTTTCAGGCAATCAGATTACTTGATAAAGGTTGCTAATATAAAATCACATACTTAATGGCAAATAGTGCAGATCCAGATCAGTTGGCTTCTTCAGAAGCCAACTGATCTGGATCTACACTGTTTGCAAAGGCAGGGTATATCCAGTTTCAGCAGGACAAGGGTTAACATTTAACTGTCTGACTTAATCACTGATTGTCTCTTAAACAAGATTATCATTATTAACAATATGAATTAAAGACACCTTTAACTCAATTAATGATCATCACCTGAGGTGGCCTTGGTGGCTCAGTTGGATGCACGTCTGAGGTTGCAGGTTCAACCCCTGCCGGATTGGCAACATTCTTTCATTGAGATTCTTCATGAAATATTTTCAACTGTCATTCTCTCCCTTCCCCTGATCCAAGAAGGGCATTTGTCAGTTTCTGGTGAAAGAATGCGCACAATACTGGTTAACCACTTAGAGGACTTAGCCTGCCCATCTTCTGATTCAAGAAGGGCAGTTGTCAGTTTCTATCGAAAGGATGTGTACAAAACTGTGAACTGACCATGCTCAACATGACCCCTTTAGGTTGACTGGGCCATAAAACCTCAACACAAACAAACTAACAAATGAGATAGCAAACAGGTATTCCGGTGTCAGTTACATGTACCTGTATACACAAACAGGTGATGTACCTGTGAAGTCATTTACGTGTGTAACAAATATATCACGCATATAATATTTGCAAACTTTGACATCCGGTTTAGGAGTTAGCAGTCGTCAGAGTTAGCATGGCCACTGTGGGGTTGCCAGGTATATTGGCATGGTAGCTTTATATTGGCCTGAGGGCTGTGGTGCAGTGGTAAAGCATCAGACTCAAAGATCGTGAGTCAGCCAGTTGGCAGGTCCGACTCCAGCGAGCACCAAGTAATGTGTCCTTCAGCAAGACACTCTGTACACATTGCTTAGTTCTGGTTTCTGTCTAGGAAGACTTGGGCATAATACTCAGAAAATGAGGGTGTGGCAGTATATATTATATACCATCATTAGGCTTCATTGTGTGTTCTATGTCTCTTCGTACATAGGTGATGGGTTTACCTTCCTTGTGCAGGGTTTCAATACGTGAAATGATGATGTTAGATTAATGTCACTTTTCATAGTGAACACGGAAGCAGAGGAATTTGTATTGATGAACAAAAGTGGGGTTTTTTTGTGTGTAAAAATGATCCAAATGCTGCTGTAAGAGCCAATTTTGAAGATTGGACTTTGTTTCCATATGTTTGAGCAATGTTTTTTTTTTTTGCCATTCCGGTGTTAAGTTAAAAAGAATGATTAAGAATCACTTCTGAGTTTGTTTGGCCAGCAACTTCCTGAATTTGACATTTAGTGCAAGCACTGATAAAGTCGTCCCCGAAAAATGGGCTAGATTTAGAAAAATCATTGTTCCAATCACCAAGTTTTTACTATAATTTTATAGGCTCTACATGGCCCTAATGGGTTGACTGGGCCGTAAAACCTCAACTCAATCAAGCAGTTTGCTGTATCTTTTGTCTCCATGAAAACCTTTCATTATTTAGAATTTTCTTAACTTTCACCCATGTGTTGTGCAATATATAACATTTAACAGGTTTCTCATGCTGTCTGTGTTTCAGCTCCTCCTTAATAAGACGGGTATTGTGTGACGCTTATAAACATGGCAAGAAATTTCGTGTCATTGTTGCAGACAGTAGACCTAAACTAGAAGGTTAGTGAAAATAATAATAAAATGGCAAAAGAGTAATGGTATCAGAAACCTGGGCCCAGTTGTTTAAAGCGTTGTTAGCTTAACGAGCTCGTTAAGGGTCATTTCTTTAACTGTTTTAGCAGATTCAATACACAATATTCTGATATTTTTTGCTGAAAAAATGTGAGTAGCTTTTGCACTGCAAAAGCTACTCACATTTTTTCAGCAAAAAATTTCAGCATATTTGTGTATCACTCGATGTAAATTTTAACGAATCGTTAACTAACGACATCGTTAGCTTTGAACAACTGGGCCCTGGCTTTTTAACTTGATACTTAGCACGGGTAAATTCAGCAAAATTATGGCAGACAACATTCTGTAATTCTTTTAATTATTAAGAGAAAATAAGGCTTGTCATTTCATGTGAATAATCTAAGATCTGTTTTTTGAGTTATCTGCCCTTGGTCAAAATTCATATCAGGGCCATAACTCATGGACTGTATTGTATACAGTCAGGAAACTTCATGGATGGAAATATCTCATCTTGTCCATGTGTCACAAACATGGATCACAACTCTTGCTTTTTCCATTTTTTGAGTAATCTGTCTTTGGTCAAGATTTGTGTCAGAGCCATAAGTTTTGAATTGTGTGGGATACAGTCCTGAATCTTTACAGATGGATATATCTCATCAGGACAATACGTTGCAAACAGGAATCACAACATTGCTTTTTCCATTTTTTACGTTATTTGCCTTTGGTCAAAATATGTGTCAGTGCAATTCGTGCCCTGAACTCACTTTTTCCATGGCGTAGCTCTGTTTCTGATTGATTTTTAGAAATATTTTAATGAAAATATGTTTCTGCTTATAGTTATTTTTCTTCTCTTTCTTTTACCAGGAAAAGAGGCATTAAGAAGACTCGTAAAGGAGGGTATAAAATGTTCATATGTGTTAATAAATGCTGTCTCATATGTCATGATGGAGGTAGGACATCTATTGATTTTGATTTTTATAACCCTCGCCCCCCTCACACACACACACACACACAACCCCAGCTCTCCGCAAACTGTATTTTTAGGTATTCGTAGGTGGGGTATTTAGTGCATTTACAATTGCTTTCGGGGTTTGATATCTAATAAGACATTTCTGGCAAAAGTATGTGCAAAGTACTGGTTAACCACTTTAATGACTAAGCCTGCCCAGGAAAAGTGTGATTAGGTAAACTGACTGGCTTGACATGATCTTAATAGTGTTGATAGGGCCATAAAGCTCCAAACAGATTACAAATATATCTTCTTGATTGTACTATTTAAATTGGTATAAAAACTTGTCGTGCCGAATCAGTTAAGACGGCATGTCCACCTCTAACTGTTAAAAAATCAGATGTTTGATCCAGGTTGTTGATAGAAATTCATGTACTAACTGAGAAACAGTGCAGATCCAGATCAGTTGGCTCCTGAAGAAGCCAACTGATCTGGATCTACTCTGTTTGCAAAGACAGGGCATATCCGGGATCAGCAGGACATGGGTGACAGCATTATCCCATTTATGCTGCATGGACTTCTACAACAACTCTTTGAACAGGTCTGTTTCCTATATAAGGGGTGCCTGGTTAGTTTTGTTATTGTCAAGTTTTGTAGACATTCTGAACTAAATGCAAACAGTGTAACAGTGTAAACCAGCATTCTGTGCCATTTGATCTGGGTCTACACTGTTTGCTAATGTCCCTTACATGGGACGCTAGGCTTAAATGGTTTAAATATTCCCAGCCCTGTACAGTGTATGCTTATAATTGTGCAACAGATATGATTTGGAATGTGAGAAAAAGAGCATTTATACCATATGAAGGTAATAAAGACCTAGATTAGCCTGCACAGTTGTGCAGGTAGATCTGTACCTTTTTTAGGGCCTGCTTTACAGATCAGTGGAAGATGACTAGATTACCTGGGCCCAGTTGTTCAAAGCGTTGTTAGCTTAATGAGCTCATTAAGGGACATTTCGTTAACTGTTTTAGCGGATTCAATATACAATATTCTGATATTTTTTGCTGAAAAAATGTGAGTAGCTTTTGCACTGCAAAAGCTACTCACATTTTTTCAGCAAAAAATTTCAGGACATTTGCGTATCACTCAATGTAAATTTTAATGAATCGTTAACTAACAACATCGTTAGCTTTGAACAACTGGGCCCTGATTAATATCTGAACAAAATCCTAAAAAAAATTGCCAGAGTTAAAGCATTTTGTATGAACACATGGTAAAAGTTTTCAGTATTAATACTGAATTCAGTATTTAGAAGATTTTTTGTCCTGTATAAATTATTGGGAAAAAGTAATTTGCAATATTGGAGAAATGGATTTTGGGTATTTAGGATTTCAGTGATTTTTGCTCATGTGGACAAGCATATAGTTCTTCTCCAAACACATCTATTAACAATACTTTTGGAGTTGAACAGAGAGCTTTCTACACAACCATTGCAAGATATTTTTCCTAAGTTTACTATCCCTAATACATTTAGAGGGTACCTTTTAAGTGTCTAGAAAGAAAGCTGGTTAGTTTTTAGATACATCAGCAGGAGGTAAAATGGACTTGTTCAAATTTTAGGAAAAGTTTGGTAAGGAGATAAGGTGTCTGAATATTAACCATAGATATGATACCCTTCCTAACCCTTGTCCTGCTGAATAAATTAAGATGACACGCCCACATCTAATTTTCAGCCAATCTGATTACTTGATCCGGATTTTTGCTATAAATTCTCATACTTAATGGCAAACAGTGCAGATCCAGATCAGTTGGCTTCTTCGGAAGCCAACTGATCTGGATCTACACTGTTTGCAAAGTTAGGGTATATCTGGGTTCAGCAGTATAAGGGTTAAGCTTTTCCATTTTCTAGGCTAATTCAGCAGACAATAGATTGTCTCCATTGGAGACAATTTGCATGAACTGTCAAAACCTGTTCCTTGGAAAAATAGGAAAATTATATTAACAAGTCATCTGCTGAAAATTTAACCCACCAATGCTGAGCATTAGAAAGTCCTTCATGAAAGGAATGCACAGGCTGATCAGTGCTTTCCCATCAGTATGTGACCAGAAATCCTGCTTCCTTATGAAAATAGCTGATAAGCAGATAACTCTGTCAGTGTCTTAGCCCTTGTCCTGCTGAATAAATTAAGATGCCACACCCACTTCTTATTTTCAGCCAATCATATTACTTGATCTGGATTATTGTTATAAATTCACATACTTAACAACAAACAGTGCAGATCTAAATCAGTTGGCTTCTTCAGATCTACACAGTTTCCAAAGGCATAGCATATCCGTGTTCAGCAGGACTAGGGTTAAAATGAAAGTCTTGCATCATTTAAAAATGAGTCACCTTCTAAAGTGAAAATCTGTCCTGGCAAATAGTAAGCAGTTCTATAGTAAGTAGTAAACAGTCCTATGGTAAGCAGGCTTTACTGTGCACTCACAGAATCCTTAGCTATTGGAGAATGTGTCCGCAGATCTAAAGCGTTGTTTCATTTTTTTTCTAGGCTACGAAAGTTCTCCTAGGAGCCCATGGTTTGTTAGCGAATGGATTTGTGATGTCACGGGTGGGAACATCTCAGATCTCATTGATAGCCAAGTCCAGCAATGTGCCTGTGTTGGTGTGTTGTGAAACATACAAATTCTCAGAACGAGTTCAGACAGACTCTTTTGTATTCAATGAATTAGGTAAGTTTGGGGTACATTTACCACTTTTCGGTAAATTTGAAATACCACTTTTAGGTATAAAGTTTGAAGTAAGTTCCACTTTTAGTTAAGTTTGAAGTATATATGTTTGTAAGGTAAGTTTGAACTACCATGAACTGCCATGTTTTTGGTAAGTTTGAAATACCACTTTTAGATAAGTTTGATATTTGGCTGCTTTAACCTTTACCACTATATGAACAAATTTAGCTGATAACAAATTGGTGATATTCGATACAGTTTGCATGAAATGTTGAATCCTGATTTCTGGGGTAAATAAGAAAAATATTTCACCATGTTGTCTTAGAAAATTTTACTCAGAGTTTTGAGCGTTAACGTCACAGGAATAGTATTTCATTCCAGGGCCCAGTTGTTCAAACCGTCGTTAGTTTAACGAGCTCGTTAAGGGTCATTTTGTTAACTGTTTTAGCGGATTCAATATACAATATTCTGATATTTTTTGCTGAAAAAATGTGAGTAGCTTTTGCAATGCAAAAGCTACTCACATTTTTTCAGCAAAAAATTTCAGTATATTTGCATATCACTGATGACGAATCATTAACTAACGACATCGTTAGCTTTGAACAACTGGGCCCAGGCTGGATAATTTCAGAGTACTGGTTAAAGAGGAGTATTTGGTGATAATCGAGGGTCTAATTCTCCATAAAAACATGCTGTGGGTACTCATAAGGCGCTTTTATTGCTTACCCATAACATACATTTGTATACCCTGCCACAGGATAGTGGCAGGTCATTATGGTATCACATTGGCTTACGTGTTTTCATTCCCCGACAATAACTTGAGTAAATATCAGTGGATTTCCACCAAACTTGGCATGTGCTTTGTTGTTATGGAGCTCTGGATTGGGATTGCTAATGGGCAAATTTTGTCAATTTTTGACAGGCTTATCTGCCCCCAACATATTCATATTTTCGTTTCACGACAGTAGCTTTAGTAAATATCAGTTGCTTGTCACCAGACTGAATCTTCTGTTTTAGCCAGTGCATGACAAAACGTACAACAAGACTTGTTGACCAGTGAAGAAGGATGAGACTGCACATCTGGGCAGTCTGATCAGAATCTTCGCCGATCATGTGCCTTCTACAGTCTCCAGTCTATCCAGATGGATAAATGAGAACCCTTTCCATACTTGGTGAACATGGCTACAGATAAGAGGGGGGTATCCACATAATATTTTTCTTATATCTTGACGAAAACATATGTTGTGGGTACTCATTAGAAGCTCTCAGCGAGGCGCTTCTGATGAGTACCCACAACATATGTTTTCGTTGAAAAATAAGAAAGAGCATTTTTCGGATAAAAAAGCACCTTATCTGTTGCTATGTACTTGGTGAACGTACAGGCTGATCTGAGTTTTTGCTGGTCACACAGGTCTTATCGTAGGTTTTGTTGTGGGCTCGCTCATTTTCATTTGTTTGATATGTTTCTTCAACTTGCGTCCCTCGTCTGAGAATGTATTTATTTTTAGTACAGCTGGCATCAAGTGCTGTGCAGTGGCTCTAAAATGTCTCCATGTACTTCACTTTAGTTTAGTTTATCAGTGCTCCAGGTAGGATTTGAGGCAGAGGGGTGCTGGGTAGGGCACTTTTTGGTGGTCATACAAGAATGAGGGCATCATGTGCAGGGCCCCTAGGGGAACCTTTAAAACCTTTAAAAACCTTTAATTTTGTTAAAATCCTTTAAAGCCTTTTATTTGGCTGAAAAACCTATAAAAACCTGTATTTTGATAAAAAAAAAAAATTTATATTTGGCAATTTGTAAATGCAAGAGAAGGACAGAGTAAACATGTAGCATTTTGTAACAACAAATTATAGTTCTGTTACTTAGATTCATATGTTTCTTAACAGAAATGTAAGTTAATATTGTCGTAACTATTTAAAGATGGAAAATATCAGATTTTCTCTGGAATTTTTCTCCCTATTTTGCTTGAGAGGCGATGACGCAGAGTTCTTTTGCTGGCGATCATCAAAGAAATTGAACCATTAAATGCTCTTTATTTTGTACAAAATTTATCCAAAAAACCTTTATTTGGCTGAAAATAGCCTTTATTAAAAACCTTTATTTTTAAGAGAGACTGCTAGGGGGACTGCATGTGTGATGTATTTTGTTTAGTATCAAGATATGATACAAAATATAATCCCATTCCACAACAAATGCCTCAAACTAGAATACACATAAAACTGGGCCCAATTGTTCAAAGCGTTGTCAGCTTAACGAGCTCGTTAAGGGTCATTTCGTTAACTATTTTAGCGGATTCAATATACAATATTCTGATATTTTTTGCTGAAAAAATGTGAGTAGCTTTTGCACTGCAAAAGCTACTCACATTTTTTTCAGCAAAAAATTTCAGCATATTTGCATATCACTTGATGTAAATTTTAACGAATTGTTAACTAATGACATCGTTAGTTTTGAACAACTGGGCCCTGATTTTTAACGCTTAGCATGCTTGGGAAAAAAAATTCACCAGACGACATACTAAAATATTTTTCTTATTTTTCCCTGAAAACAGGTTTTACATTTCATGCAAATTGTCTCCAATGGAGACACTCTGCATCAAATGTCAAATCTTGTTTTCTGGGAAAAGGAAGGAAAATGTCAATTAGTCGTCTGTTGAATTACTCAGGGAGTGGTAAAGGTGACATATTGATAACCTTTTTTTTTAATTTTGGTCCAGTTTTCGTGAAATTTCACCGACATATAGGGTTTGATGTCTGGAGTTGAAATTAAGTAGATGGTAGCTTTAAAAAGACAGAAGGGCGGCAGGAAAGGGCAAGAGGGATGACCCACCCTCTGTATAGGGCTAGCTGGAGCACTGTTTATATTTTCTCTTCCTTTAGGATCACTGAACTCATTTGGATTTATTTGTAAATAGAATATCACTCATGACCCAGGAAGTGTGATCAGTGTTTCTTGTCATATAACTGTTAATGAACAGCCTTGATAAAACCAAGCAGCTGTTTTCAGCTAGGCAAATACAAGAAAAAAAAAAAAAAGTTTGATTTTCAGACACCACCCATCAGTGCAAGTGATCCTGCATATACATTGTTTTCAATGGGAATTTTTTTTATGAAAATACATGACACTGGAGGTTTTAGCTCTTTGGGAAACATTTTTCAGCAGACAACATATTGAAATATTTTTGCCAGAAAACAGGTTTTGACCCTTCATACAATTGTCTCTAATGAAGACAATTTGCATGAAATGTAAATTCTTGTTTTCTGGGAAAATTACGAAAAATATTTCAAAGCTAACAATTTTACCCAGACTGATAAACGTTAAGGAAATGACATCTGTATGATATCACAGTAAGTTTATTATTTTCAGGTGATCCAGATGATCTAGTTGACATCGGAAAGAAGAATCCATATTTATGGGACTGGAGAGACTATAGTTCACTGACTTTGTTAAATCTTGTGTATGATTTTACCCCACCGGAGTTCATCACCATGGTGATAACAGAATTAGGAATGATTCCGTGTACATCTGTGCCTGTTGTCCTACGTATGAAGCAAGCATTGACTTATGAAACTTAGACATTCATGGACATGCTACATTATGTAATAAAAAAAAAAAAAAAATAAGAACAATCCAGATTGCAAAGCTCCAGATAAGAAGGGGTATCAAATTAATGTTTTTCTTATTTCTGCTTGAACGGACAAACAGAACAGCAAAAACTATATACCCCTTGACAGTCTTTAAGGGTCCTTGACATACTTTGAGTCATTGACATACTTTGAGAGTATAAACATATGTTGTGGGTATTCACCGAGGCACTTCTAATGAGTACCTACAATAAATGTTTTTTGGGAGAGATAAGAAAAATATCAAAAAATAAGATAGAATACATCCAAGAAGAGCCACAATCACAGAACATAGCCTACCAATGACACCAAGAGGAAGAGCAAACAAACCATGACAGATAGTACACAAGCCACAGAATAAAAGAATAGCAAAGCAACCAGCAGTACACAAGCCACAGAATAAAAGAATAGCAAAGCAACCAGCTCTCTCTTGCCCAACAAGGTGATCACAGTGCTAGACAGGATCCACAAAAATGTGTAGATTATATAGAAAAATGACCACTTGTGGTCATTTTTCTGTATAATCTATACATTTTTGTTTGGATACAACTTTTAGGTACACCTTTAAACTGTCTTATATCCAAACCGTTTTGTAATGAACCGTCTTATAAAGAGGTTCCTGGCTACTCAACACAATAATAAGATTACGAACAGGACACAACCTGAAAAAAAGTTCCACAGGGAGCAGCCACATAGCCACACAAAAAACAAGTAACACCAGAACCACCTCCTCCTTGGAAGGGATTGGTTGAGTGAGGCAAAGGTGTTCCTGTATCTTGCGTCACCAGAGCGTCCAACTGATATTGACTTACAGTTGAGCAAGGCTTGCTTTCCTTGCAGCAAGTAAGGGTACAGAGGGAATGTTTTTATTTCTTCTGTTACTTCACTTTTATTCCTTTTCCTCTTTTTCTCCTGTCCCTCTCTTTCATCTCCTCTACTATCTCTTCTAACTCTCTTCTCTCTTTTTCTGGGAGATGACACAAAATGACCCACAAGAGTTGACATGTTGTTGAACCCCAACACAATCAAAAAACCTCCTTAGAACAGTCAATGATAAAAACTACTAGCATAGGGGCAGGGGGTTAGGGTGTTAAAGAGATTTTACAGGTTTAAATGATGCAAAAAAAATACAAAATGATTGTTCGGCTCACACAGAAGCACCTTAACTCAGTCTGTGAAACATCACAAAAAAAAAAAAAAAAAAAAAATGCAGAAATCAAATTGGATCACTGTGATGAAACAAGGCTGAGGGCTCATGGCAATCACCTCAGTGACTGGCAGCCTGAATTTTGTTTTGAAAAAAAGTGGCTTACCTGGAGTTATAAGATAGGTCATATGTTTGTAGCTATCTTGAGTACCACACTAATGTGAGTACCATACATGTTTACTTGTTTGCAGCTTGCAAATACACAACATAAAAAAACAACAGCAATATTAACAGGCATCAAGCAGAAATATTTCTTGGACCATAATGAGATCATCATACACAATCCACAAGTTGTTGTCGGTTGATGCATTCTGAGAGGACTTGCTAACACATTCACCCTTGAGTTTCTGAAATGGGCTCATCCATATTTGAATTTGGACACATCCATTGTTGCAAATAGGGGTTTCAGTTGAGAATCAATAACAGAATGGCAAACAGTGTGGATCCTGATGAGACGGCTCATTACAAGCAGTTTCATCTCGATCTGAATTGTTTGCCAGTGTAGTCTTTTGGATCTATAGTGCTGAAATGGTTCAGATATGGAGAGGTAATTGGTGATAATTTATAGATAATTTTTCTTATTTCTCCATAAAAACATATTTTGTTGGTACTCATTAGAAGGCCTTGCTGAGGCACTTCTAATGAGTACTCACAACATATCTTTTCTTAGAGAACTGGAGAAAATTATCCCAGAATTATCCTCAAATATTCCCCCTTAACAAATCCTTTGTGTATTAATGTTTGTGAGACAGGCTACTTGTAAATGCAAATCATAAAAAAAGCAATATTAACCCTTAAAGCGCCAAGCAAAATTTGTAGCAGATGACATTCTAAATTTTTTTTTCTATTTTTCAGAGAAAACAAGTCTTGACATTTCATGTGAGTCCTCTGAGCTTGAAATGTCAAGACTTGTTTCCTCTGAAAAATAAAAAATAGAAAATAAAAACATTGTCGTCTGCTGCAGTTGTGATTGGTACTTTAAGGGTTAACAGGCTGCATGAAGCAAAAAAAAAAAGATTTCAGATTGCATAGCTTCTGATTTACCTTTAATAAACCAGATTTTGGTTTATTGTATGGATATAAATTTATAACTTTGTCCAGTAACCTGTGGTTTCAATTTTTTATTTGACAATACAGCTGGGAATCAGAAGCTCAGCTCACCAGACAAGGTTATAGTTTTTCCTATATTTTATATTAGAGGAGTTTAAAACAGCCTTGTGTATGGGAGAGCTGTGGGAAACACTCTGAAAATCATGAAAACAAGCCTATTCAAATATACTGAAAATTTTACCACCAAAAAATGAAAATTTTCAAATAAAAGTTCTGATATTTTTTCATATTTTCTGCTCAAAACATAGATTGTGGGTACTCGTTAAAACCACCTATGCACAATTTATGTTTTTGAGCAGAAATAAGAAAAAATAATGAATACCCTGTAAACCCCAGTTTTAATATATAAAAGTGGGTTCAAGAGGGTCAACATTATATAGGCATGTTTTCCTGATGTGAAATTTTGAGTCAAAGGGGCGCTTCTAATGAGTACCCACAACATAAAGATTCTTGGTGAAAAAAGAAAAATATCAACATTTTTAGACTGAAAAAAAAAAAAAAAGCTTTAACTGGAGCTCTGTTGTTTACCTGGGCCCAGTTGTTCAAAGCATCGTTCGCTTAACAAGCTCATTAAGGGTCATTTTGTTAACTGTTTTAGCAGATTCAATATACAATATTCTGATATTTTTTGCTGAAAAAATGTGAGTAGCTACTCACATTTTTTCAGCAAAAAATTTCAGCATATTTGCGTATCACTCGATGTAAATTTTAACGAATCGTTAAATAACGACATCGTTAGTTTTGAACAACTGGGCCCTGATATCTTTATGAAAGAGATCTAGCAAAGGACTTGTTAATGCCTTAGCATTCTAGGTAAAAGTTTCAGCAGAATACATTCTGAAATATTTCTCTCATTTTTCCTAGAAAATAAGGTTTGCATTTTCTAGGAAAATAAGGAAAACTATTATCCCTTTGTTATCTGCTAAATTTGCCTAGAGTGTGGTAAAGGTTGCTATGGTCATTCTCTCCCTTCCACTGATTCAAGCAGGGCATTTGTCAGTTTCTGGTGAAAGAATGTCACAATACTGGTTAACCACATGGAGGACTAAGCCTGCCCAGTAAAAGTGTGGTTAGGTAAACTGACCAAGCTTGACATGACCCCAATGCATTGACTGGGCAGAAAAACCTCAACACAACAACAAAGCTGTGTGTTGTGGGTACTGGGTCTATGAATATGTATTTGTCATTGAACAGAAAACAAAACATATGGATCTTTTATCTTTTTTCTTAGCAAAACATGTTCACTTGCTAAGAAAAAAGATAATGATCTATATGTTTTGGTTGAAAAAAAAGCATCTTATCTGGAGATATGCAAAACAAGTTTTTATGGAGAGCTGAAGAAAATAATCCTATAATCATAATCTCAAGTCCCTGGTCCATTTTCCCAGACTACACTCAAAGACAACTGATCCACCAAAGCTCAGTTTGTGGTAAAGGTTTAGAAGGTTATACCTTCTAAACCTTTACCACAAACTGAGCTTTGGTGGGTCAGTATACCTTCTAAACCTTTACCACAAACTGAGCTTTGGTGGGTCAGTTGTCTTTGAGTGTAGTCTGGGAAAATGGACCAGGGACTTGAGACCGTTTCATTTAACCCTTAACTTCCTGTAATTTAAGCAAACAGTGCAGACCCTGATCAGACATCGCATTCTGTGGCATCTGATCTGTGTCTGCACTCTTTGCCAGTGTCCCAGCACTAAGCCCAGTCCAGATTTTACAGATAACCCGCTTTACACAACACTGATGTTACAGCGACAGGAATAGCATGGCTTAAAATAACTGTTGCCTGAATTTCATACAAGTGCTGTTAGCATGGATTAACTATATTGGTCAGTGATAGTCACGTGGACAACAGCAATATAACTCCCATTCTTTTGTAACTGAGTTGATTGATAAATACACAAAAACATTCAGTTTGGGAATAGAGTTTGGTTAGGAGACGACAGGTTGCGGGTTTCATATCATGACAATCAACTGGTCCATGTAACAGGCGGTTTGATTTCATTGGCCAATGATAATCACGTGGACAACAACCTTACAGAAATTTTAGCATTTGTATACTTTGGGTCAGTTGTAAACAATCGACCCAAAAAGACTGTATTTTAGTTGTATATTACCTTCCATGTGCACAAACTCCAGTTTAGTACATAGCAATAAGTATTAATCCTTAAAATGGCAAGCAAAATTATACATGTATTTGTATTTTTTTTTGTTGTTGTAGTTTATAGAGAAAACAAAGACTTCACCTTCAGGGGGAATTCAGCTCATGACTACCGTGCTTCATTGCACTGAACCTTTCTTTATCATCCTTGCATAGTCTGTCGACTTACCGTATTCAACCTAATTACCGCACATGCCCCTATAAGCGCACAGTCAAGCAATTTAGTAATCTATAAGATTACAACCAGTGTATTTTTATCTACTTTTTATAAAAAAAGCATATGTTGTGGGTACTCTTTTGAATTGCCTCGACAAGTCGAGGCAATTCAAACGAGTACCCACACCATATGCTTCTATAAAGAAACCAGAAAATAATATCACATAAGCATCATTACGTACGCTCCTCATGAAGTCCTCTGTTGAACTTTCTTTAAAGTGTGCCCTTATTAGGTGGATATTTTACTACAAGTTTTTTCCAGTGCTTTCGAAAAACCTAAGCGCACAGTTCGGTAATTATACGGTAAATAATGTTGAAAGTCTATCCATGATGCATAGTCTTGTTTGTTTGTTTGTGTTAAGGTTTTACGGCCCAGTCAACCCAATGGGGTCATGTGGAGCACAATCAGTTTACCGAACCACATGTTTACTGGGCAGGCTTAGTCCTCCAAGCGGTTAACCAGTATTGTGCACATTCTTTCTCCAGAAACTGACAACTACCCTTCTTGAATCAGCGGAAGAGAGAGAATGACCGTAGAAAATATTTCATGATCAATCTCTATGAAAGAATGTTGCCGACCTTGGTGGATCAGTTGGATGCGCCGTCCGACTGGAGACCAGGAGGTCGCGGGTTCAACCCCCGCCGAGGTCGGCAACATTCTTTCATGGAGATTGATCATGAAATATTTTCTACGGTCATTCTCTCCCTTCCGCTGATTCAAGAAGGGCAATTGTCAGTTTCTGGCGAAAGAATATGCACAATACTGGTTAACCGCTCAGAGGACTAAGCCTGCCCAGTAAACATGTGGTTAGGTAAACTGGCCGCGCTCGAATGACCCCATTGGGTTGACTGGGCCATAAAACCTCAACACAAATCGGCAGGGGTTGAAACCGTGACATCCTGGTCTCCAGTCGGACGGCGCATCCAACTGAGCCACCGAGGCCGGCTGATGCATAGTCTATCGACTTAAATAATGTTGAAAGTCTGTCGATGATGCATAGTCTGTCGATTCAAATAATGTTGAAAGTGATGTAAAACACTAAACCATCATCATCATCTCCATGGAAATGGGGTCTTCTCAGTGATTTATTGACATTGATCCATTTCAACGTTGTAAGTTCTGAGAAGCCACCTACCATGCCCTAATCAAACCAATGCTGGAATATGCATCAGCTGTCTTAGCAACAGACGTCAACAGAATAGAACAGGTCCAGAGACAAGGAGCATGTTTTGTTCAACGCAATTACTGGGAAAGAGAACCCGGCTGTGTCTCCAGGATGATCAAAGAACTTGGCCGGCAGTCACTCGAAGAAAGACGGCTTATCCATAGGCTGACGTTACTGTACCAGATACAGCTTGGACTGATAGACATTAATGCAAGACCCATACTTTGCTCTAACAATAGGTGTACCATAGGGGCACACCGCATCTATCAGCCATTAGCGACTCAGCCAGTGTACAAATATTCTTTCTACCCAAGAACCATCCGGGATTGGAATAGATTGCCAGCCACTGCAACTGTCAATCAGACCCTAGAGGAGTTTGTAGCTGCCATCCAGATTCCATCGGCAACTATCACCTTTGTCACTCCATAAACAGCCATCCCTTTGTGTTTTTTAACTGTTTATAGATGTTATTTTAATTGCTTTTAACTGGAAGGTGACGGCTGTCCCATCCTCCTCACCAGGTCAACAGTACAGTCTACGAAGACTCCTGACCTTTTCATGGAAGACGACATTACGAAAACATGCCTATTCAAATATATTGAAAATTTTACCACACAAAAAATGAAAATTTTCAGATAATTTTTTTTATATTTTTCATATTTCTGCTCGAAACATAGATTGTGGGTACTCGTTAGAACCGCCTCATTGAGGCGGTTCTAACGAGTACCCACAATCTATTTTTTTGAGCAGAAGTAACAAAAATAACGTATACCCCTGTAAACCCCAGTTTTACTATATAAAAGTGGGGTTTAAGGGGGTCAAAATTATATAGGTATGTTTTCGTGATGAAGACATATGTGCTCAAATTGAAAGTAATCTCCTATTGAAAGACAAAGGTTTATCAACAAGAAAGAAAGAAAAATGGTAATAATGACACTAGGATTGGAAAAAAACAGGCTTCAGAAACATATTTGGGGTAACTGGATCGGAAATCGTATGTAAAGCGCGACCGGTAGAATGTGCATGTGCTAAGTATCACTGGCTGTAGGAGCAATAGTTACTGAGAAACTAACCTAAATACAAACAGTTAACAAGTGCCAAATATTACTCTGTAGGACCAACAGTTACTGAGAAACTGACCTAAACTGAAAAAACTTAGAAAGTGACCATGAAGTATAGGTCATAAGTGACCCAGTTCCAAACTTCACCTAGAAATCATCAAGACAAACATTTTGAGCAAGATTCATGATGATTTATTAAAAGATCAACCTGTTAAAAAGGTTTTCTTTTGCTTTTGCCCAGTGACCTAGTTTTTTACCCCAATTGACCCAGTTTCAAACTTGACCTAGAAATCATCAAGACAAACATTTTGAGCAAGATTCATGATGATTACTTCAGAAATGTGCCTGCTAGAGTGTTAAAATGGTTTTCCTTTGATTTTGCCTAGTGACTTAGTTTTTGACCTCTGGTGGCCCAGTTTTAAACTTGTCCTAGAAATCATCAAGACAAACATTTTGAGCGTTATTGATGATGATTACTTGAAAAATGGTACCTCTGGTGTGTTAACAAGATGTTCCTGTGATTTGATCTGGTGACCTAGTTTTTTACCCCAAGTGGCCCAGTTTCAAACTTGACCCAGAAATCATCAAAGACAAACAAATTTTAGCAATATTCATGATGATTACTTAAAAAATGTGACCTCTAGAGTGTTAGCAAGCTTTTCCTTTCATTTGGCCTGGTGGCCTAGTTTTTTGACCCCAAGTGACCCATTTTTGAACCTGACCTAGATTTCATAGAGGCAAACATTCTGAGCAAGTTTCATCAAGATTGGGTCAAAACTAGAGTGTTTTAACACACTAATTGTTGACGACGGACAGAGGGTGCTTTCGCTCAGGTGAGCTAAAAAAATAATAACTTTCTGAAAGATATGGAAAGCAGGGTAAATTGGGGGAATGATAAGCAAACAACAAAATAGATGCAAAGTCAAAATGCAAGGTCGTCGTCGTCGTCGTGGTAGTAGTAGTAGTAGTAGCAGGGCCAAGTTAACCCACTGAAGACTGGGGACCCCTAAACGGGTAACTGGCAAACAGTGCAGACCCAGACACCGCAGAACGCGGCGTCTGATCTGGGTCTCCACTGCTTGCAAATAGCTCAACCGTTGTTCTTTAGGAATATCTACGTCATATAACCTGACGTACCTAAAATGGAAAATGGACTCTTCCATTATATAGTGCGGGAGAGTTTATTCAGTCTTTAATGGATTCCCAATGTCTCTTGTGAGTTGAGACATGAGGTAAGGACGGAGGTAGGCAAGTCGCATGATGCCAGTGTCTGTGGTACGACAGATCTGTCTCCAAGCCCTTCTGGAGGTATATCAGCTGCCAAAAAGGAGGACAATCAAGGTATCCCGACCCTAAAGACACGTGCGGATTCAGCTGATGCCAAAGTGACAGAATTATCTAACCTTTGCCATGCTGAATAAAAATGCCACGCCCACTTCTAATTTTCAGCCACTGAGTCAGATTACTTGATCCAGGTTGTTAATGCAGATTCACATACTGACAAACAGTGCAGATCCAGATCAGTTGGCTTCCAACTGATCTGGATCTACACTTTGCAAAATCAGATTCAGCAGGATTATGGTTTACATTCAGTTCACGCCGGCCTCGGTGGCTCGGATGCGCCGTCCGACTGGAGACCAGGAGGTCGCGTGTTCAACCCCCGCCAAGGTCGGCAACATTCTTTCGTGGAGATTGATCATGAAACATTTTTTTACGGTCATTCTCTCCCTTCCGCTGATTCAAGAAGGGCAGTTGTCAGTTTCTGGCGAAAGAATGTGCACACTACTGGTTAACCGCTTAGAGGACTAAGCCTGTCCAGTAAACGTGTGGTTAGGTAAACTGACCGCGCTCGACATGCCCCCATTGGTTTGACTGGGCCGTAAAACCTCAACACAAACAAACATTCAATTCACGAATGTTTGAAAACACACCAAGAGCCTGCTTAGAGAAGCACCCCCACACCGCCTCCCTCTTGAAGCGGCTAGCCCCTCGAATGAAAGAAGACGAATGTTATCCCAAGGGCGTAAAAAAACAACAACAAAAAAAAAAGAAAAAACTTCTCAAGGCTTTGAACCCATCTAAAGCTTCTATCC
Organism: Anodontia alba; assembly: GCA_964016985.1. Lineage (NCBI taxonomy): Eukaryota > Metazoa > Mollusca > Bivalvia > Lucinida > Lucinidae > Anodontia > Anodontia alba. The sequence continues at coordinate 56,001,441 of OZ024835.1, forward strand.
GTGATGAATTAACGCAGAGGTTTCTAAAATAAATGGTCGTCGGATTCTGAGCCAATATATTTGGCCATTTTTTCCAATAAACTATAAAGTGTCAAAAGGACACGGATGCCCACGCCTGAAAACTTAAACGCAAATTGCTAACGTCTGAAAAACTTAAACGCAAATTGCTAACGCCATCTCGGACGCGGACGGAGACGGAGTTAACAAAGTGGAAAAAGTGACAAAAAATAAATTTAAAAATTATATCCAAATCACACACTCCTCACCATTGAGAAAACGTGCAAAGCTTCAAAAAGACCGGTATAAAATTTTATGAGGAGTTGCGATCACAAGGTACTCACTGTCTGTACATCTGAGGTCAGAAAATGACAAAGTTCGCAAAGTAGAAAGAAATGAAAAAAAAAAAAAAAAAATATGCAAGGATATCAAAAGCACATGCACATCTTCGGACTAAGGAGAAAACCTGTGCAAAGTTTCAAAAAGATTGGTACAAAACGTAAGAGGAGTTGCACTCACAAGAGTTACCCACTGTCAATATATTCTCGGACCCATCAATATTGATGGGTCCGAGATATATTGAAGATGAAAAATGACTAAGTTCACAATGTAGAAAAAAACGACCAAAAATGATCATCAATTATCCAAACCACATGCACATCCTCAAACCATGAAATGAAAAAAAAAAAAAAAAAAAAAAAAAAAAAAAAAAACATGAAAAGTTTCAAAACGATCGGTATAAAACTCTAAGAGTTGTTGTGCTCACAAGAGGTGCCCACTGTCTATATATTGAGAATGAAAAATGACTAAGTTCACAAAGTGGAAAAAGTGACAAAACATGATCTAACAATTGTATCCAAACCACATGCCATGAAGAAAAGGCATGCAAAGTTTCAAAATAATCGGTACAAAACTGTAAAAGGAGTTGCGCCCACAAGATGTAAATGTTGACGGACGGACGGACGGAAACTTGCAAGCTTAAGTCGCCCATGCTAGAGCAGGTGCAACAAAAACTGCGACCGAGGAGCCACCTTGGAACGGCTAGTATGAAAACTACTGAGGAGTTTAAACGAACACATTACGAAAACATGCCTATTCAAATATATTGAAAATTTTACCACCAAAAAATGAAAATTTTCAGATAAAAAATTCTGATATTTTTTCATATTTCTGCTGAAAAATATTGATTGTGGGTACTCGTCAGAACCGCCTCGACGAGGCGGTTCTAACGAGTACCCACAATCTATGTTTTCGAAGCGGTTCTGTCAGGTCTTGCACATATACAGGTCTCGTAAGCCCATCAAGTATGCTTACACTATGTATGCACAGGTCCTTAACTCTGTAGACCACGCTCGGTATCTGGGCGTTGATATCTCATCAGACTTAAATTTCAATACTCATATCAACGCGTTACAGATTATGCCTCAAAAAGTCTTTTTTTTTTTTTTTAAATAACCACCCCAACCCCCCCCCCCCCCCAACAAAAAAAAAAAACACAAGAAATATCTAAACAAAACATCCTTGCAGCCTATAACACGGTCAGATCGCAGGTCTAATATGCGTCGCCTGTTTGGAGTACGTACATTATGAAAGACATTAATAAGGTAGAAATGGTACAAAGAAGGGCCATTCGCTGGATTCACAACTATTATTCACCAACACCTATTCACCTATTAACGGAACTCCAACATCAACTAAACCTAAGAACGTTGGAACAAGGTCATACTAACAAGGTCATACTAAAACCATACATGGCCTAGTTGCCATACCTATTCCACCATACTTTGAACAACCCACTAGATCAACATGACACTCGACTTCCCCTTGCATTTGGGACAGATTCATACTACAACCATTTATTTCAAGACGGTTAAAATAAGAACAAAGAATATGTTGAAATAACCTTTATCAACTCTTCCTGAGTGTTTTAACAAAGTAATAACTATTCACAGTGTTTAACATACACATAAAATAATTTGTGGCGTAAAGGTTGCAGATCAGTGGTTGGAAATTCGAAGAGATGCAATCAATAAGGAGATGCTTTCTCATCTTTTTATCCCACTGGTTTCTACATAGAAACCACCGCAAAGCAACACGGTGTATACACATGATGCTTGCTAAACAACATGGTACATACACATGCTGTTCTATTAAACAGCACACCGCAAAGTATCACGGTACAGACACATGATACCCGCCAAAACAAAACTCCGCAAAGCATTCCGGTATGTACACAGAATGCCCGCTAAATCATATACACCACCGCTGAGTAAATGGTACATACACATCTACCAGCAAACTGTTGGATGAGAAAGCAGCTCCCAAATATATAACAAGATTTCAGTCAGAATCACATCCCTTCGGAATTTTCCGCCACCCCCAATCAGCAACAGCTAGATTGCATACTAGACTGGAATGTTCCTGCCCATGAGTTATCCAAATAATCCACAGATTTAAAAACAGCTTAGTCTTTCTGATATTGCAATTTATACTTAACACTCATGTATCTGATGATACACTGTAGAACATTAAAGCAGCATAACTGTCTTTCACCAAAATATAACACCATTACTTAATCCACCAGGCAGGAGAATGAAAGGACATGGATGACTGTTCTTTCTGAAATTATAAAAGAAACTGGGCGGCAGTATCCTACCACAAAATAATGACAAACATTGACATAATTATTTATTTTAACCATCTGAAATAATACATAGAGCTACTGTTCTTTAGCTGCAATACTAAATGGTTATTAGTGAATTAAGAATAAAAATTGGGAGGGAGGGCGGGAAAACTTTTTCCTTGCTGCAGCAATCAGCTGTCGTCAGAAAGAGGCTGTTGCACTGGGACCCAGCTGTGCAAAACACTTTCAGTATGTCTACATATAAGCCTGGAACCAATCCTTTACAGTGCTCAAAGGACATGTGTACTGAAATGACCTTACAAGTTGGTACAGTAATCAAAGTACTGAAACAACCCAAATTACCAAAAATGCGAACTGGACTTACTATTTTAATGCTGAAATAAATGGAGCCTATTGTAGATCAATATGCTGTATTATTTCAAGACGGTTAAAATAAGAACAAAGAATATGTTGAAATAACCTTTATCAACTCTTCCTGAGTGTTTTAACAAAGTAATAACTATTCACAGTGTTTAACATACACATAAAATAATTTGTGGCGTAAAGGTTGCAGATCAGTGGTTGGAAATTCGAAGAGATGCAATCAATAAGGAGATGCTTTCTCATCTTTTTATCCCACTGGTTTCTACATAGAAACCACCGCAAAGCAACACGGTGTATACACATGATGCTTGCTAAACAACATGGTACATACACATGCTGTTCTATTAAACAGCACACCGCAAAGTATCACGGTACAGACACATGATACCCGCCAAAACAAAACTCCGCAAAGCATTCCGGTATGTACACAGAATGCCCGCTAAATCATATACACCACCGCTGAGTAAATGGTACATACACATCTACCAGCAAACTGTTGGATGAGAAAGCAGCTCCCAAATATATAACAAGATTTCAGTCAGAATCACATCCCTTCGGAATTTTCCGCCACACAAACCAATAATTTGGTTTGCCCCAAAATTCCACCGCAAACAAAACTGGTGTTCACAACTGATCCTGCAGAGCCTCCCGAATGTCTAACATTAAAATATCAGAACCAATATCAGATAGATGTACGCCATCTGGTTTATATAAGCCCGGTGTGTCAGATGTAATTTCTGGATGATCAATAAAGACCCCCCTACCATTGTATTTTATAAAGCGACGAATCACTCTATTAATGAATTTTCGTTTGGATTCCATTTTGTCTGGAACCTGTGTTCCTGACCATACAATACGAGGCAACATAGCAGAAACGAAAATGGCACTGCTAGTGAATGTTTGAACTAGATTACTTAAGTCATCCTTCATATTATGGATCAAGACCACCCCTTTCTGATAAGCTAAGTCATTGGAACCAACATGAACCACTATTGCCTTTGGAGCAGCATTATGGAGAGCAGCATACTGAATCTTTGGTAGAAGCTGTTGCCATTTCATGCCGCCCTGACCCATCCACTTGACTTTCTGAACTTTGGAAGCGCCAACCGTACTTTCAAGCTGCCTGGTTCTGGCTCGGGCTGCTAATCTATTTATGTAGGAGTACCCTACCAATCATACATCTGGAAATCAAAATTTATGATGCAAATTATCAATAGGGCTAAGGAGCAATGAGCAAGTCCGCTTTATAGTCTTATGTACTTGAGAAATGAATTGGACTGCCATCTGCCCATTTTCTTGATAGTCTCATACGATACGCCTTTGCTGGCTAACCACGAAGCGGCCCCAATACGGAAGGAATGCGTTCTGAAATGTGTTGTTGGTAGATTCAGAGCAGTTATAGCTTTATTTAAAACTGCCCCAAATTGATATCTTGTAAGAGGTTGCCCATTAATATGACAAAAAAGATATACTGATTTGTGAGGTCTAATTTTGAGAAACGCTTCCATGGCCAATAATGGACATTCTGTAGATTCAATAGCTGGAATGTCAATTATATATGGTTTTCCTGTTTGATTGCATTTGGCCTTACGCTGGCGGATTCGTAAAATATTTTGCCCAGCTTTGGTGGTACATAATACATCAGATACTTGCAATGGTTGATCAGGTTGCTGTGACGATGTAAATACCAACTCACTAACACGGAACAAACCAAAAAATGCCAAACGGTAAGCTGCTCTAAATAAAAGTGTTTCATACTCAGAAATGCAGATATTCCCCAAAATTTTACAAATAGCAACCAGAGTATTATACATAATTGGCATACGGTTATCAGGATTGGCTCTAAGACGCTTGTAGCCTTCAAGCATTTTTGAAATGGCAAAAGGAGAAGTGTTATCAAAATTATGGTTAATTTTATGTTGAAAGCTAATAGCAGATATGTGCATGGCAGCTGTTGATGGGGCATAACCATTGTAGAAAAGATAAGTAATATAAGCATGAATATGAGTTTCAGGTACTGGCCACTGCAAAGGGAGAGCATAATTAGATCTAAAAGTTGAAAAGTTTGCCAATGCAGTAGCATATGCATGACGGGTATTAACTGACAAACTTGCAGTCACAAGCTGGTGGGCTCCTGATTGAAGACGCTCCAAAGATGGTCTGGAACAGGCTCTGGCTCTGGTTCGGCTTCTGGGGCCAACTGTCGAAAGCGATTCATCTGCAATCGAGATAAACTGTCCGTCACGGCATTCCGAGAAGTTGATAAATGTTCCGCTTTGAGAACAACATTCAGCTGCAAACATTTAAATTTTAAATGTAATGATTCTGACCAAGACCATGACATACTCTGCCTTTGACGTTTGCGAATTCAAGATATGAACAACTGCCTGATTGTCACATTTGAATAGAATCTTTTTGTTGCTGAGATGCTGACCCCAGATTTCAAGAGCAACAAAAATGGGGAACAATTCAAGTACTGTAATGTCATCAGTAATACCGCGGTGAAACCATTCAGCAGGCCACAGACCATATGTCCATTTTCCCTGAAAATAAGCTCCAAAGCCTTTACCATAACTTGCTGAACTGTCCGTAAACAAACATAAGTCAGCATTTGACAGCCAAAACCTGTCATGAAAGACAGAGACACCATTAAACGATTTGAAAATTGTCAGCCATGTTTGCAAATCTAACCTCATTGCCTTGGAAATCCGAATATGATGATAAGGCTTTGTAATACCCCTTGTAGCATTTATCAGCCGGCGGCAAAAAGGACGACCAGGAACGATAGCCCGGCACATGAAATTTAGTGTGCCAAGAAGAGACTGCATAACCTCCAGTGTAATACTGGACTTATGTAATATTTCTTCAATAAGACTTTGTAGTTTCATAATTTTGTCCTTTGGAATTCGTACCTCCATAAGAATTGAATCAAGTTCAAATCCCAAGAAAATGATGATTGTTTGAGGCCCTTCTGTCTTTTCATCTGCAACAGGCACGCCCATTTTTCCACAAGTCTTGAAAAAGGAAGTCATAATTTCTTGACAGTCAGTTGTGCCAGCTTCACCCCCAAACAAAAAATCATCCAAGTAATGTTCAAGTTCACCCACTGTGCATGATTCTCTTACAGCATAATGTAAGAAATGGGCAAATTTCTCCCATAATGCACATGAATATGAAAGTCCAAAAGGTAAGCAACAGTCAAAGAAGTATTGACCATCAAACATAAAACCTAACAGGGGAAAATCATCTGGGGAGATAATCATTAGGCGAAATGCATTTTTTATATCAGCCTTGCCTAGCAGAGCACCTTTTCCCAATTTCTGAATCATTTTAACAGCTTGATCAAATCTAGTATATTGGACACTGCAAAATTCAGGGTCAATATAGTCATTGATTGAATCCCCCTCTGGATATGATAGATGGTGTATTAAACGATATTCACCTGGCTGTTTTTTGGGTACCAAACCCAGAGGAGAAACCCTAAAATCAGTGAAAGGTACAGTTTGAAAAGGGCCAGCAACTCTTCCTGCTTCCAATTCTTTCGTGATTTTTTGCCTGACAATATCAGGGGCTTTATTTGCTGAAGGTAAATTTTTTGATATGACCAATTTTCGAGGACCTTCAAAGTTAATGTGAAAGCCATTTTTAAACCCATTTTTCAACTCTTCCGCTGTTTGTCTGTCTGGATATTCTTGCAATTCCTTCTCAAAGGCAGATAAATCTACAGGAGTGGAGCCGAGCTCAAATTTATTTCCGTTTGAATGGACCACGAAAGGAGGACCTTTGAGTGTGATCTATTTCAGTGTTCTTATTTGCAGTGAATGCATTCTGTTGTAAATTTTGACTGTGTCTGGGACATTGGTTTTCAGAATGGTCCCCCTTACATGCCAAACAAACATGAGAAAATCTACAATTTTTGAAATAGCATTTGCCTTTGTTATAATCAAAACATACGCCAAGTGCAAGACGAGACTGATTTGAGTGGCCAGCAAAGCTAGGCTTAGATTGAAAGGTAGTTGTTTCTAGCTTGTTTGTGTTTGTCATTAATTTAAGCCACAAATCTGAATAAATTTTATTCCACGGCTCCTGTTTTAAAGCTTGCCTTGTCCTAAATTCAGCATCATATTCTCGCCATGCTAAATTTTGACACCTGCTTTCAGCCTCTCTGATGGTGCTCAGGTACTGAATTAATTCAAAAACTTTATCCTGATACTTTTTCAAATATATAGTCATGAATATTAAAAAAGCATCTGTCCACTCCCTGATATTGGTTATTTCTTTTAATACTTTAGGGCGTGTTTGAATTTGGCCATGTTCATTTATAAATAAATTACCAGATTCCTCCCCACGCCTTTTTTGATTTTTCTTTAACAGAGAAGCCAAATTTATATATTCATTTTTCCATATCTTAATACAAATATCTTGCGGAACATGCATCGCAATATCATCATCAGCACAACGTACATCCGGCATCTGAAAGTCAGACTGAGTGTTTTGTGCAATTGTTTGTGCTAGAGGGGTCCCCTGAACCCCCAAAGCACTAGTCCAAGTATTTAACATACTGGACCCTGTAGCATTAATCTCAGGTGAGTATGACACTTGGTTACCTGACTGTTGAACCCCGCCATCACCACATAACCTTACAATTTCTGGTGTTCCTGTTGCCCCCGGTTGAGGGTATGGCTCATTTGCTGCTGTTTGTTGCTGATTTTGTTTTGCTTGGCCCCTAGCCTGACCCTTCCTAGCCCTCTTTCTAGGTGGCATGATTATGGAGGCACCAAGATAATCTCAAAATTGGGCTTGAAATGTTCAAAAAGTTGAAAATTTTGCCAAAAACTGGACTGAAAACTTTTTCCTTGCTGCAGCAATCAGCTGTCGTCAGAAAGAGGCTGTTGCACTGGGACCCAGCTGTGCAAAACACTTTCAGTATGTCTACATATAAGCCTGGAACCAATCCTTTACAGTGCTCAAAGGACATGTGTACTGAAATGACCTTACAAGTTGGTACAGTAATCAAAGTACTGAAACAACCCAAATTACCAAAAATGCGAACTGGACTTACTATTTTAATGCTGAAATAAATGGAGCCTATTGTAGATCAATATGCTGTATTATAATAAATTCTGTGTCTTTCCCTCAACCGTTGGTAATTGGAACCAGCTTCCAGCCCAGATAGTGCTACTGCCCACTCTGGATCAACTCAGTGTGGCAGGTCAGTCACATGACCTATCACATTCCGTAATACAACAGAAACTTTTTTATGATGTTTTATTTCATCTTATACATTTCCTTTTAACCCTATTTTCTGTTTTATTTTACTTCGACTTTGTACCGTGACAGTGTCGTAATCTGCCTGCACGAAATCTTCGCGAGGTGGTATTGCACGGCATCTAAAGAAAGAAAAACTTTTATTTCAACTCCAAAATTGGATGAGTGCATATATCAGAGAGAGAGAGAGAGAGAGAGAGAGATGTCTATAATACGTGCAAAGCAAAGCGGGCCGCAGGGCCCGCGTGCGAAGCACGCTTATAGATAACACGTAACATTTAAATAAGTTCATTCAAATGTCAGTTATGTATCTAAGAAACTTAAAAACTTCGGACAACATGGCACCTTCCTGTAATCAATAGTTGACCCAGCATCAAACACTAGTTCTGACCGACGCTCAATTAAGCCGGAACACATTTTTTGCCCACAAGTCTCTTCGCGAAATACCGAGAGAGGATTAAAATCTGTTTACTTCGCATTTTAATTAATCCAAATATTTTTCAAAGTTCAGATTCCAAAATCAGATGCCAAACGAAATAAAAGCTAACCGAATTTACATCCTACTGGGGGGAAAAAATAGATAAAATATGCACGAGATTAGTTAGCATTGTCACAACTTCGGAAATTCCGTAACATAGCTTTTGTTGTCTGCTTAGTGTTCCCAGGGGTTTTCCTGTCGCTGTTATCGCGTTAGTTTACACTGTGTTTTTTTTTTTTTTTTTTGGAGATGTAAAGCAGGTTTTTATGAAAACAGTATACAGAGACAAGATTTTAAGTAATTTATTCATTTATATATTCCAATACGCCATAAATATATGGTGTAGTTTATTGCATGCAAAAAAAAAACAAAAAAAAAAAAAAACGGTTTTACTGGAGGTGCTCTGAAGCGGTAAAATGCGCTTGGATTTTGTTTCTTAGAAGAAGAAGAAGAAAAAAAAAAAAAAAAAAAAAGATTGAGTGCAATCACACATATATATGAATGAGGATCTGAATGTTATGTTAAAGATATGATGATTTTTTGTTTTCTTGGAGAAACCCTTAATTAACGGTCTCTCCGCCAATGGTAAAATTTGTTTTGAATAATAATGATAATTGTGCGCAATTACGTCACAAGCGTGATGGCCGTGGGGGTTTTATAGTTGGTACTGCAAACCGGCTGACGTGAGTAAGTGCATTCTTTTTTTTAATTATTACTTTTATAAAGGTTTTCTGTCTCAGTTTATTTCATAAAATATATTTTATTTTGTAGAGAGAGAGAGAGAGAGAGAGAGAGAGAGAGAGAGAGAGAGAGAGAGTGAGAGAGAGAGAGAGAGAAAACCCCTCTCTGCAGAAACATTTTTTTTCTCCACCAGTTCACATTATTCCCAGGAAAGGAGATTATTGAGGCCCTCCCAGGGGTTAACAGGGGAATTACTGAGGCCCTCCCAGGGGTTATGGGAACAGGGGAATAATGTCATTTATTTCAGGGGAACAGAGGCACACAAGTCTAAAATGAAGGGAATAGGGGAACAAATGTAATTTTTGGGAGCAGGGAACATAGAAAATAAGATTTTGATTTGAGGAAACAAGGGAAAATGCTGAAATATTTCAGGGGAACAAGAGAACAGATACCCCCCCCTGGGAGGGCCTCATTATTCCATTATCCACTGCACCCATCTATGTTCTAGTTCAGAGAGTGGGAGAGGATTGACGAGCATACTTCTGTGATTAATTAGCCAAAGTATCCCATTCCATAGAAATTTGATGGACCTCTTTGGTTGAAGGCAACTGCCTTGCTCTGTCTTACTTTCCTTTAGTCAAAAAGTCGAGAAGCAGTATTGTAACATTAATGCCTACCTAGTTTTGTATTTTTTTTTTTTTTAAATTTATTTATTCATTAGATTAACATGCCTCTGCCAAGCAGGCATATGACGTTAGTACAAACTTGCCTCAATGTTTTATCTCAGAGAAGGATTTTAAAGACAAGTGACATAGTTTTTACTGTTTCAATCAAATTGCTATATAATGATAGAACCTTTTGCCGAGAACCTCACCTAAAGGCAAACCCACTGCAAAGCTATGCCAGCTGAAAGTAAAATAGCACATTGTCACATTCGAAAAAACTCCATTGCTATAAACAGAAATACAACCAACAATATTATATTTACATTCCACCAATTGGCCATAATACAACATTTTGGTTTAAACTGTATTTATTTGACTTTATAGTAGACATATACAATACATGCATTAGACATAAATGTCACAGGATTTGACGGTAAGCACAAGTGCTTATTTGAGTCATCTCCTGGGAATAAACAGCATATGTTACATCATCTATGAATGGAAGGCAGTGTAACACATTTAATGAATGTGAAAAAGAATAAAAAGAAAGAAAGAAAAAAAGAAAGAACGAAAGAAATTTCATGTGTATTGACATGAAGTAACAATCGAACTGATTAGTAAATTCAGCGGATACACAGGTAGATTTAGTGTTTGTTATGAAACACAAAGCATATTGTTCAGTTCAAATGCTACAGCTGTAAAAATTTCTAGCGACAACATGAACATATTTTGGCTGATTCCCAGTTCCCCAAACATATTCATTTATAGGGACTACAAAAATCTTCCGGATTTCACTATATACTCTTGCACTTTAACAAATAACTGTTCGTTTTCCTGAAAAGTTAGATTATGTCTGCCGTAGAGAAAATCTTTAACCGTATAATTTAAAAGAGAATCCGAAAAATATCTTCTTCGAAAATGAGCGAGCCTAGGACATGCAAAGAAAAAGTGATAAGCACTTTCAAATCCTCCGCACGCACACGTGGGACTTGGAACGATATTTTTACGATAAAGGTCGACATTTAAGGAGCTATATCCAAGTCTCAGACGTGCTTGGAGAATTTGGCCTATACGTGTACCAGTGTTATAATACGAAGGAGGTTTTTTTAGATCCTTGTTTAAACGTGATTTGAATGCAGCCACTGATGGCGCATCCTTGACCTCGGCAAATTGGTGTTAGCGCGATAGTTTTGGAAATGATTTGAATTTCTTAGATTGTAAGAGGTCGTGTCGTGCACTAGTGGTGGAAGGAGATCGTTAAGATATACAGGAGTTAGCACATGAAGGATTTTGAAGAGAATTATGAGTCGGTGCTTTTTCTCCTGTTTTGGAGAGTCTCCCATCCAAGGTCTGTGAGTAGTTTGCTCACGCTACACAGTTTAGTAGCACTGGTTATTATTCGAGCGGCCTCGATATGGATTACGTCGAGTTGCCTTTTGGTCTCTGTGGGACAATTGTCCCACACCGAATCACAATATTCTAGCAGAGGCAGCACATACGCCTTATACATTTTTTCAAGTGATTTTCTACTAACTCTGAACTTAAGAGCTCGGAGGAGGTTTAATCTTGTTCAAGCCTTTACGGAAATGTTTTTAATGTGATCTGACCAGTTGCAGGAACTAGAAAGCGTAAGTCCTAAGTGCTTGTGACTATTCGTCTCTTGAAGCATTGTTCCGTTCATAAAAAGGGGAGGATGAGGCGGTGAGATTATTCTCCTCGAGATAATCATAGAAAGTGTTTTGTTAGCATTAAAATTGACTAACCAATCTTCTGCCCACTGAGAAATAGTTGCAACATTTTATTTAAAGGTAAAACTTCACAAACATATTTTGAATAGGTTTTCCTTTGGTTTTATGAAAAATAAAATCGAAACTATTGACCGTTGTACCTTTGAGGCTAGTATAAGTGTTTTAGGGATGTGGTATATTTGCCTTTTTACTTCAAGGGGTGTGGGATAGTTGACATTTTACTACCAGGGATATGGTATACTTGAAACCCAATTTGGTACTTTTATGGATGGGACGAGGCCTTCCCAGAGGTTTTGGGGAACAAGGGAACATGCTCATTTCCTTTCAGGGAACATTGGAAAGTATCTTAAGGTAACAAGGGAACAAGACTAATTTTTGGGAACAGGGAACATGGAAATTTTGAGAATTGCTTTTAGGGAACCAGGAAACATGGCCAATTATTTTTATGGAACATGGTACCTCCTGGGAGGGCCTATTTAGTGGGGTTGCTTTGCGTGCATCTAGGCAATGCCTGATTTCATATTATATTTTGTTGTAGTGTTGAATAGTTGCACCGTTTTTAATACAATTTTGAACTTGCGGTTTTCATGCTCTATGCGTTACTTTGTGGTTCATTGCGATGCTGCTTGTAAATAGGCGCGAGAGTTGCTTCCCTTGTTCATTGTGCAGCGTTCCGAAATACTCTAAATTTGACAATTTCGGTGAAGTTGTAAGTATATTCAAGAAAGAAATTGTGTTGTATAATAATGAAAAAAAGACTATAGAATTATTCGCGCAAATTAGAACATGCAGTATGTAAGCCTTAAGCTGGAAAAGTTAACTTGAATTCTGGATGGACCTTTTTAGACACGACTACCGTGCAAATAATTAATCGGCACGATTACCGTATATTAAAATCTGCTAAAAAGTAACGAAATGCGAGATTTACTTACGTTAAGGCTTACTTCAGGATGCTGATATTCTGAAGCTCTTTCAGCTTGTATTATCCACCGATCCCTTCTTCTTGACTTATTATTCCAGTTACCGGTTTATTTTCAGTTGCTTTCAGCTTGTGTAGTACACTGGCTACTGATCAACAATATTTACGGTATAGTATCAGAATCTTCTAATAGGATAATAAATAATGGTAGAGCACTTTACCTCAACACCGTCCTGTGTTTCGTTGCTTTTCTAGTCCAGAACGTAATTTCCTCAAAACGCCACTTCGCCGTTATTTAGAAATAATGTCCCTTTCCAACATACAAAGCAGACAATTCCTGACACCACAGAATTCCAGAAAAAATTGCTCTTGTTTTTCTAAAAATGCACAGTGCACCATTCACCTCACCCTACGGAAAATCTCGGCTTATCTCGTAGTCGTTTTTGATTGGACGACTCAAAAAGCGCTATGTTCACGGAAAACGCAAACCAAAATAGCAGCGAAACAGACTGAAAACAAAGAAAGAAAAATCGCATTACAAACAATATTTTGTGATTTGAACTTACTCATGAATGAAACCCTACCTAAAATGACGAATCCTGTTGAAATAATACAATGGTAATGTACTACAGTTGAACTTTCTATTTTTTCAACTCACTAACAAGTTTCGATATTTATGCTTTCGCTCAAAAGGTGATTCGTATTATCCATATTTTAATTGAGACAAATCCCCACAGAATAGAACAAAATATTGTTGTTAATGCCACATCTCGCAATAGAAATGATTTTTCTGTGCCAGCTTGATCTGTCAGAATGATGTTGTGTCCCTCCAGAATCCTTTCCTCAGCAAACATTTGTTCACTAGTGAAAGAAGCCATAATTCTTGATGTAGACACAATCCGTTGTAAAAATTTTCGTCCAATCAAATGTGTTACGAATGCAACCGAAGATTTCCGTAGAATCCGCAGGGTGAGGTGAATGGTGCACTGTGAGTTTTAAGAAAAACAAGAGCAATTTTCTCTGAAATCCTGTGGTGTCAGGAATTGTCTGCTCTGGATGTTGAAAAAGGGACACTATTTCTAATTAACGGCGAAGTGGCATTTTGAGGAAAATTCGTTCTGGACAAGAAAAACAACGAAACACAGGACGGTGTTGAAGTAAAGTGCTCTACCATTATTTATTTACCTATAGAAGATTCTGATACTATACCTTCAATATTGTTGATCAGTAGCCAGTGGTGTAGTACTGTAGTATGTGCTCCTACCACAGTTCAGTGTATGTCACTGATGTCAAACCGCTTATCTCTCCCAACATGTCTAATCTATTCTTAAAAGTATCTAATTTCTCTATGCATACTAGGTCGTTATGTAGAATTAGTATAAGCCCCGTTAGTGAATGAATGTCTATTGATGTGTCACCAGTAAAATATTCTGATTCTGAAAATAGTCATTCTTTCCTACTTATTTGTGATTAGTAATAGATCATAGCTTGCACTTTTCACAAGGACATTGCGATTGACATTGAACAAAAATCAGATTAGGGCTGCAAAGTATGCTCCCAGCAATTATGTGCAAGTGGGAGTATATGACTGGAAAAAAGAAGAGGAGTTTCACTCAAAAATAAGGAGCAGAGACAGTAGACTATATAAATACTCTTGTACAAAGGTCTAAAAGGTACTGCCAGTATTCCAACAGGTGACCTTATCCCCACCAATTAGGTGCTGTAAAAATCCTCACTCATTACTTTTCAGAGCCCCACTGCAAGCCCTTCCAAATTAGATTATTTCCTCCACTGAAGGTTGATGCAAATGACCCTCATGAGTTTCTGCTTCGTTTAACATAAACTCGTCATCATCAGTTGAAGTGGCTAAGTGTTTTTTGGTGGGACTAATTTTCTATATCACAGGTCCTTGTGAATGAATGTCACTGGAAAAAATTCTGAGGCAGACAATTTACTTAAAATATTAAGCTTTGTTTTCTCTGAAAAAAAAAAAAAAAGTATGTCAAAGTGTCATCTGCTTCAGTTGCAATTAGTGCTTTAATGGTCAACTTCTTTAAAACAATAAACCCTTAAATCTTATTAAAGGACCCCTCTTTTCCACATAAGGGAGTCCCTGGGACCCTCATATTAAAAGCTTGAGGAAAAACCTGCCTGAATATTAAGACACCTTAACTCCTTACGACATTTGTCCTAAAATTTCAACAAGTCCAATTTATTACCTATTGATGTGTCTAAAAACTACTGTGACTGGCAAACAGTGTCGACCCTGATCAGATGCCACATTTTGTGGCATCTGATCTGGGTCTACACTGTTTGCTCAGATTTGTCTGTCCCAGTACTTAGGATTATTATGGTACATGTACTTGTACATTTTTTTCCAGGCATTTTTCATTTCTGTCTGGCTTCATCTTTATGCTGGAAGTCCAATATGCAGGCTAGCGATATTGAGGTGATCAAGGATATCCCAGGCTACAAAGTTATTCTGAAAGCAGTACTCAAAAGCCAGATACAACAGCTGGTAAGTACACGTACAGTAAATCCTGTCATAGTGGTCACCTCTATTAAGCAAGTAACCTGTACTAAGCAAGCATAACTTTGGTCCCCAAAAAAGGCAAATTTGTTAAAATTCACCTGTATTGAGCAAGCACCTGTCTTAAGCAAGCACATCTGGATTATCCTTTGGGTGCTTGCTTAATACAGGTTGGACTGTACATGTAATTTTTATCACAACTGCTTTAGCATGTAGGAGTGGCACTGGTATGGCTTTCTGGTGTTGGTGTGTCGTCTGCATCAGTAATGTTAAGTTCGTGAGTTTGGGTCCATTTCTCAAACGCAAGTTGTCTTGGCTAATGAAAGTTCATACACATGTCTGCCATGATGTTCCATGCCCATTGCCATCAACCACTGCTAACCTTGACCTATTTTCACTCTTGGATGACCAGTGTTTGGTGTGTGTGTGTTTAGCTCTGTTTCTAAAACACCAAGGCTAATGAAACTTCATACTCACATCCGCCATGATGCACCCTGCCTATACTACCACCATCAACCTTTACTGACCATGACCTACTTCTCACACTAGGCTGAACAAGATTTAATTTTTGTGTTTAGCTCAGTTTCTTGAACATCACCAGCAGTCACAACGTAGCTATTTGGCAAATTTCTTGTCTATATTGTTGATAGTCTAAATAAAGAGTGGGTATCAGGTAAATGGTTTTCTTATTTCTCCACGAAAAATATGTTGTAGGTACTCATTAAAAGCGTCTTGGCGAGGTGCTTCTGATGAGTACCCACAATATATGTTTTCATGGAGAAATAAGAAAAATATCAATACTTTACTTATTTCATAGCTCCAGAGAGTATACTTTTTCAACAGACAAATACTGATACAGTCCAACCTGTATTAAGCAAGCACCCAAAGGATAATCCAGATGTGCCTGCTTAAGACAGGTGCTTGCTTAATACAGGTGAATTTTAACAAATTTGCCTTTTTTGGGGACTGAAGTCATGCTTGCTTAGTACAGGTTGCTTGCTTAATAGAGATGACCACTATGAGAGGGTTTACTGTAGTTGTCTTGTTACTCCTTAAAAATACCTTACTCGTCTTAATGACCACAAGTGACCCTATAAGGGAACAGTCAACTTTTTTGTCTTCAGATAACAGCTATGTACTTACATCTACTTCTTTATAGAAGCATATGTTGTTGGTACTCATTTGAATTGCCTCAGCATGTGGAGGCACTTCAAATGAGTACCAAAACTATATGCTATTATACTGAAGATCAGAAAAAATATCATAAAAGCATCAATAAATATGCCCTTCATAAAGTCATCTCCTGATCTTTCTTGAAAGTGTGCTCTTAATATATGGATATTTTACCACACATTCTTCTTGTGACTTTGACAAATCCAAGCACACAGTGCAGACATTAGGTTAAATGTGGTATATGTTGCGGCTGTTCATCTGAAGCGCATCGTGGAGTATGGTGATAAAAATAATAAACTGTGTTAGTTCTCCACCAAAACACATTATCCATACTCACTGGAATTGTCTATGCAAATTAGGAAATTTTTTCTCAGAATACTCTCATTATAATGGAGCAATGTATGTTGTGCCTCATTATAATTCTGTTAACCCTTAAAACGCCAAGGAAACCTGCATCTGAAAATGCTGTCTGTTTATGTCGTCTGCTGAATATTCTTGCAAACTTTTCAAACCTATTTTTGCATTCAGGCAAACAGTGTGGACCCAGATCAGACTGCTCCTAGAGGAGCAGTCTGATCTGGGTCCACACTGTTTGCCTAAATAACTTTTAAAATCACAAGCAGGTGACAAAGCAGACGACAGTTGTTGTGATTGGCAGTTCAAGGGTTAACTGGCTGTGCCATTCTGTGGTCGACAACTGTAGTGATATAAACGGAGTGTTTGGTACTTTGTTTTTCTGTTATGTTGACACAGAATACTTAAACATCTTGTGTTTATTTCAGGTTGAACAGTTGGCAGACCATACCGGTGAAGAATCTGTAATTTTGACAGCCTCGGTGTCAGATGGTTCCTTGAGTCATCTTGGGTCAGAATCAGGCAAAGTCTTCCTAAACGATCACGATGACATCAAGTCACAGTTCCTAGGATTCTGCTTAAAAAGTATGTTATATTTGACCTTGTTACACACATTTCCTGATACGAAAATTTTTTGTATTGTCTGCATAGCATGGCAGACACATAGGGATCATGTTTTTTTGGCATTGGCGTCATCAGTGTCATACTGTCATCAGTGTCATACTGTCATCAGTGTCATACTTCCGGTTTCTGCTCAATAACTTTTGAAGGGAGGAATTGATTTCATTCAAACTTTGCAGAACTTTATATCACTTTATATTGACTGAAACTTACAATGTATGATAAAAGTAGCAAACCCATTTAGTTACAATCAAAATTTTGTCCCCCGGGTTATCTGCCCTTGCTCCTGGGCTACATACATGTATAAAATCTCGTTATCTTATAATGTCTTCTACTCTGAAACAGCTTGACCAATTTTCACCAAATTTCAGATTGGGCCTTCTGTCAAAGGGATATAAATTTGTTCAAATGGTTTTGCATCATTAAACAAGATGGCCGCCAGCCCATATATGGTAAATACAATTAAAAATCTTCTGCAGAACTGGGAAAACGTCAAGGCTGAATCTTGGTATAAAGCATCGGGGACTCAAGGTCGTCCAAATTTGTTCAAACAATGACCCTGTGTTGACATGTGACCTTCTAACAGCAAGGTAAAATTTACATCCCTATGTATTAGCATGGGGAAAATATGGAAAATTCAGTTTCTTAAAATGTATTAAAGACTAATGGCTGAAACTTACAATGTATGTTCAAAGTGACAAACCCTTTTAGTTACAATCAAAATTTTGTCCCCCAGAGTTACCTGCCCTTGCCCATGGGCTGTATACATGTATAAAATCTTGTAATCCTTAAATGTCTTCTTCTGTGTAACAGCTGGACCAATTTTCACCAGATTTCACATTAGGCCTTCTGTCAAGGGGCTATTATCAATTTGTTCAAACTGTTCTGAATAATTAAACATGATGGCCACCCTGCCCATATATGGTAAAAAACAATTAAAAATTTTCTTCTCAAGAACCAAGAAAGCTTCAAGGCTTAATCTTGATATATAGCATCCGGGACTCAAGGTCTACCAAGTTTGTTCAAATGATGTCCCCAGGTTGACATTTGACCTTCTTACGACAAGGTCAAATTTGCGTCCCTATGCATTTGTATGGGGAAAATATTGAAAAGTCAGTTTCTCATATAAAAGACTAATGGCTGAAACTTACAATGTAAGATTAAAGTAGCAAACCCTTTTAATTAGAATTAAAATTGTGATGGCACTGTCAAATTTTTGTCCTAGTTGCTGAGGCAATATGGCGTCTGCAGATATGCTGTGGCTGTTTTACTCAGGTGAGCGAATCGTGGCCCATGGGCCTCTTGTTTGTTGTTCGTTTCTGCTCAATAATTTTTGAAGGGATGCATTAATTTCATTCAAACTTTGCAGAACTTTATATCACTGTAAAATACAGGTTGATATTGGTAATCATCTGCCAAATTTTGGCTGAGTTATGGCCCATTTTCAACTTAGTTTTTGTAGGTGTGTTGATATTGGTTTCTGATCAATAACTTTAGCAGGGATGCATTGATTTTATTGAAAGTTTGCAGAAGGATATATCATTGTTAAGTACAGGTCAAGTTCAATATTAGTAATCATGGGCAAAATTTTGGCCGAGTTATGGCCCTTTTTTACTTAGTTTTTGTTAGTGTGTTGATATTTGTTTCCGCGCAATAACTTCTGCAGGGATGCATTGATTTTATTGAATGTTTGCAGAAGGATATATCATTGTAAAATACAGACCAGGTTCGATATTGGTAATCATCCGCAAAATTTTGGCCAAGTTATGGCCCTTTTTCGACTTTTGTTGTTGGGGTAAAATACATGGTAAAGATATTGTTTCCCCTCAATAACTTTTGAAGGGATGCATTGATTTCATTCAAAGTTTCCAGAATGGTATGTCATTATTGCATAGAAGTCAAATTTGCTTTTGGTAATCATCCAAAAAAATTTGGTTGAATTATAGCGCTTTATTTACTTGATTTTAATAAAATTCAGACAAAGTAGTGAGGGGTTGCCTTAGGGATGAGCGATTATTAGGACAAATACAGTTTTTCATTTTGTATTTTTTGTATCAGATGGTTGGCACTTTAAGCAGGCGACACATCCGATTCTCGGAATTCTAGTCTACCCAAAGTATTAATATTTTTCTTATTTCCCCATGAAAATAAAATTTGTAGGTACTCAGTAGAAGTGCCTCACTGAGGAGCTTCTAATGAATACCCAGGGTGTTCCCTAAGAATAATTTTTTTAAAATGAGAGTCCCAAGGACTCCCTTATGCGGAGTTAAGGGGTCCTTTAATAAGATTTAGGGGTTTGTTGTGTTAAAGCTACAACTACAGCAGATGACACTTTGAAATGCTTTCAGAGGAAATGAGACGACATTTCCTGTGAATTGTTTGCTAGACAGACAATTCATATGAAATGTCAGGTCTTATTGTTTTAGAATGTCGTCTGCTACAAATTTGCTTAGTGCTTAAAGGGTTAACTATTGCCCCAAAAATGATAACTCTTGCCCTTTAGATCACAAATAGATTAAAATACAAAGTCACAGATAAATAAAATTAATTTTTGCTTATTCATACATGTATTTGCATCACTAAGGACCCTTGCCTCAAAAATGTGAGAGTCCAGAACAAGATTTTGGGAGTAAAAACTGCTAAAATGCTAGTCAGGGAAAACCCTGAATACCCATAATATACTTTCAAGGGTAAATAAAAAAATATTCATCTGCAAACTGCTCGTAATTAGACTTATTTGGAGCTATGTAAAACTCTGGGGTTCAGATTGCACTCTCCAGGGCTCAATTTACACTCTCCAGGGTTCAAAGTACACTCTCCAGGGTTCAAATTACACTCTCCAGGGTTCAAATTACACTCTTCAGGGTTCACATTACGAAAACAAGCTCTTGCCTATTCAAATATATTGAAAATTTTACCACCAAAACAATGAAAATTATCAGATAAAAAAATCTGATACTTTTCATACTTCTGCTCAAAACATAGATTGTTGGTACTCATTAGAACAGCCTCAGCGAGGTGGTTCTAATGAGTACCCACAATCTATGTTTTTGAGCAGAAATAAGAAAAATAATGTATACTCCAGTAAACCCAGTTTTACTATATAAAAGTAGGGTTTAAGGGGGTCAAAACTATATAGGCATGTTTTCGTGATGAAATTACACTCTTCAGGGTTCATGTTACACTCTCCAGGGTTCAAATTACACACTCCAGGGTTCAAATTACACTCGTCAGGGTTCAGATTACACTCTCTCTAGGCAAATTTAGCTGACAGCAAATGAATGTTACTTTTCTTGTTAGCTCACCTGAGCTCTGCTCAGGATGAGCTATTGTGGTCACTTTTCGTCCGTCCGTGCGTCCGTCCGTTAACATTTTCAAACGACTTCTCCTCTGAAGCCGCTGAGCCAATTTTGCTCAAATTTCATATGAAGCCTCCTTAGGGTGGGGGAACGAAAAATTGCTAAAATGGTCACGGTCCGTTGACCAAGGTGGCCGCCACGCCCATATATGGTAAAAACCTTTAAAAATCTTCTCCTCCAGAACCGAGAATGCCTTGGGGCTGAACCTTTGCAGGAATCATCGGGGACGGGAGGTCTACCAAAATTGCTAAAAGAATTGTCGTACGTTGACGTTTGACCTTTTTACGGCAAGGTCAAGTTTGCTTCCCTATGCATTTGTATGGGAAAAACCTTTAAAAATCTTCTTCTCCAAAACCGAGCATGCCTTATGGCTGAATCTTTGCATATATCATCCAGAACAGGAGGGCCACCATAATTGCTAAAATAATGGTTGTACATTGACATTTGACCTTTTTACGGTAAGGTCAATTTTGCTTCCTTATGCATTTGTATGGGAAAAATGTTCAGAATTTCAAACAACCTCCTCTGGAGCCTCTGGGCCAATTTTGCTCAAATTTCATATGGAGCCTCCTTAGGTAGGGGGAACAAAAGATTGCTAAAATGGTCACGGTTCGTTGACGAAGATGGCCGCCATGCCCATATATGGTAAAAACCTTTAAAAATCTTCTTCTCTAGAACCGAGGATACTTTGGGGCTGAATATTTGCATAAATCATCGGGGACAGGGGGTCTACCAAAGTTGCTAAAATAATGGTCATACATTGACATTTGACCTTTTTACGGCAAGGTCAAGTTTGCTTCCTTATGCATTTGTATGGGAAAAAACATTTAAAAATCTTATTCTCCAAAACCGAAGATGGCTTGTGGCTGAATCTTTGCATATATCATCTGGAACAGGCGGTCTACCAAAGTTGCTAAAATAATTGTCATACATTGACATTTAACCTTTTTATGGCGAGGTCAAGTTTGCTTCTGTATGCATTTGTATGGGCCCTATACATTTGTATGGAAAAAATGTTGATAATTTCAAATGGCTTTTCCTCTGAAGCCTCCAGGCCAGTGTTGCTCAAATTTCATGCGGAGCCTCCGTGGGCAGGAGAATGAAAGATTGCTAAAATGGGTATGATCCATTGATCAAAATGGCTGCCATGCCCATATATAGTAAAAACCTTTAAAAATCTTCTTCTCCATAACCAAATAAGCCCTGGGTCCTAATCTTTGCACAAATTATGGGGGACAGGAGATCTACCCAAATTGGTAAAATGATGGTATTATGTTGACATTTGACCTTTTTACCTCCAAGGTATTGAAAGTATCGAAGTGACTTGTAGATCAACAGTAGTTAAAATTGTTCTGATTGGAAATCTAAGATGGCCATCATCTGGTTTATATTTATAATATTTCCCTGCCACTGTGCTGTTTACATGTATAAAATCATGATTCTTCAGAAACCACTTAGCCAATTTCCACCAAATTTCACATTGATCCTTCTGTTGAAATGTGGTTGATAGTTTATTCAAATGATCATGCTCCATTGACTGTCAGGCCCATATATTCTTCTTCAAAACTAAGAACTGCTCAAATGATGATATTTTCATTAGTTGCGATGATAGGATTGGAAAAAATGTTGCATAACATCTGCATGTCTGCAGTGGCTATATCACTCAGGTGAGCGAACCGTGGCCCGTGGGCCTCTTGTTTTTCCAAGACAATAAGGCTTGCAATACCCCATGGGTTATTTCCATTTCATGTTTATATTTACATTTTGTCTCTTAATAATGCAGAGCTTATCAATATGGTTTTGTCACAAAGCAAGAATGATCCATGGCTGATCCAGAATCAGCAATTTCTTGCCTCACGATATTAACATCTGTAGAATGACTTTTCCACAGTATGATATGAATTTGACAATAAAAAGTATCTTTTATATAGGCGAGGAACCAATCAGAAACAAACTTATCTGCTTGTCATAGTAACAATCTTTACCTCAACATCAGTAATAGTAATAAACTCAAAGCAAAAAATGGAGAAGAAAGAAAAAGGCCATTTTACAGAATTTCAGCATGTTTACTTAATTTTTTTTATTAAAACAGGATATCAGCGACAGAAAGAAATAGAAAAAGAGAGACAACAGAGAGCTGATTTTATACCTAGAGGAAGGGAAACATCAGTCCGTGCAAGTAGTGCAGTTAGACCAAGATTAAAATCATCCCAGCAGCGAAAAGATTTTCCTGCACCAGTGATGCTCACTTCAGCTGCTTCTAAGCGTATAGTTATACATAGCGCTAATGATGGTACACCTAGAGTAAGACAAGACCCATATCCTAGTCATCAAAGAAAAGCTTCAGCAGCATCTGCTAGGCAACAGTTCACTAATGTAACAGAGACAGAACCTCTTGCAGTGAAAGAGTCTGAAACTGGAAATAGCCATGAACTTAAAATTGATAATAATAAAGTTGTTAAAATAGAAGCAGTTGATCCTGATGATGAATTTAATAAAGAAGGAGAAACCACAATAAAAACAGAAGTTTCTAGTGAGTCAGAAGTTGGAAATACTGGTCAGTTACAGAGGTCATCATCGCCTTCTTGGACATCCATTCCACCCTCTACTACCTCAGTTTCAAGACATCCTGTTATGGAAGACAGTACTTTAACCCTAAATCTCTCTCAGGCAGAAGTTGTTAATCATTCTGCTTCAGAAAGTTTACAAGCTTCCATTACAACACTTGAGACAGAAAATTCAGATTCTGTCTCTGTTCCAAAAATAATT
This sequence comes from Anodontia alba, assembly GCA_964016985.1. Classification (NCBI taxonomy): domain Eukaryota; kingdom Metazoa; phylum Mollusca; class Bivalvia; order Lucinida; family Lucinidae; genus Anodontia; species Anodontia alba. The sequence goes on from OZ024835.1 coordinate 56,025,010, forward strand.
ATAAAAACTGAACCTGACTTAGAATCAGAAATGGATCTGGAAATCACAGGTGTGGAACCAGGTACATTACCTCAAGAAACTAATGACTGGATTCCAAATGTTCATACAGGTGTAGGATATGAATCTCCAGAACTGAATGTTCCTCAGGGTGAATTTGTTGGAAATCTGGAAAGTCAAGGACCTGGTAAGTACCTTTATGTTGTTAACCTACGCTATTTACGTCCGAAGGACTCTTCTACAACAGCTCTTTTGGACCGGTCTATTTACAATGGCAGGGTATCTGGTTGGTTTTTAAGATTACAATGTATTATGTTTTATAGAACTTCCTGTATTTAATGCAGAACGGTTTAGACTCTTATCATTCTGTGGCTTCTGATCTGGTTCCGTACTGTTGGCCAATGTCTCTACTATGGGAAGCTAGGCACATATGTCTGCACTGTTTGCCAATTGCCCTTTTAGGGGTTTCTAGACATCAATGGGTTAATGTAAGCATGGTGGGTAAAACTTTCAGAGGACAGAATTTTTCTGATTTTTCCCAGAATCCACCCCCCCTAAAAAAACCCCCAAAAAACAGGCACATTCATAGCTCCAGATAAGAGTGGGATATCCACATAAAATATTTCTTATTTCTCAATGAAAACATGTTGTGGTACTCATTAGAAGTGCCTCAGTGAGGCACTTCTAATAAATGCTCACAACATATATTTTCTTGGAGAAATAAGAAAAATATCAATACTGTTAGGCTGAGAAAAAAAAAGCACCTTATCTGGAGCTATGCAAATTATTTCCTGCAGAGAAATATAAGAAAACTCATAGCACTAGTTAAGGTGCTTTTTTCAATCCAAAAGTATTGATATTTTTCTTATTTCTCCACGAAAATATATGTTGTGGGTACTCATTAGAAGTGCCTCGGTGAGGCGCTTCTAATGAGTACCCATAACATATGTTTTTGTGGGCTGTTCTCCACGAAGACATGTTGTGGGTACTCATTAGAAGCGCCTCAGCCCACAAAAACATGTTGTGGGTGCTCATTAGAAGCGCCTCACCGAGGCACTTCTAATGAGTACCCACAACATATGTTTTGTGGCGAAATAAGAAAAATATTTACCGGATACCCTCCCTTATCTAGACCTATGTAACTGTTGCCAATTTGTCATCTGAATATCTGGAAGTATGATCTTGTCTGACCATATGCCATGAGGCCCTCATTCAGCCTAGCAGCAGAGCTACAGATAAGAGGGGATAAAGGCTTTAAATTTTAGCAATGATTTTTTGAAATTCAGCATTGAAATTGAAGAGTAAAAATATTCTATAAATGTTAGGTTTCTGCATGGAAATCAAAAGAGGGTAAACATTTTTAATGAACTGTACATTCGTTAGTAAAATTAAGAAAAGTATTAATAGTTTTTTGACTGACTTTTTAGATTTCAGGATTGATTATATAAGTGATTACTCTCACCCCTGAAAAACCTCAACACAACCAAACAATAAAGAAGTAGATAATATTACACAGACTATAATCTGAAGCCTAGGAAATTGCTTGATTATTATTTTAGGGTTATGTGTGGTAAATAGGTCTGATATGATACTTGGGTTAGCATGTATGAACAAACAAAGTGCTTTGATCAGTTTCTGCCCTGTTCGCCATCCGCTTACTCTTTCTAGATCGGCTGTGTGATGCAAAAATGTGTCTTTGGGTATATGCGGATAGGGAAGGCTCAGATAAGCCTGGGCATCCATGCAGTCTGATCAGGGTATTCACTGCCTTCTGACAAAATCATTGGATACTACAGAATACAGAGAGGAAAGCAAAGGCCGGATGACAGTTTGCCCATGAGCAGGATTTGTGCATGTTTTTGTGTCATTTTTTTGCTTAAAATGGTTATGGATGTACATGGTAGACTGTCCCCAGTTTTGTATGAGGGTGAAAACTTTAGCAGAGATGCAGTTTTCTGTCCCAGAGGCTTATAATTCTACTAACAGAACTATGATCTTTGAAACGACTTACAGGAGGAAAGTGCCACTTACAATGTAATTGGTCAGCTGACTCCAGCAGTGATAGGCATCAGTGTATTTGTATAACCCTTGCTGCAAATGAAGAAAATCAGATTTCAAAGAAATGATTGCAATTTTATTACCTTTACTGTGGTCTTTTAACCTTTACCACTCTCTGAACAAATTCAGCAGATGACAATTTGATGATATTTTTCTATTTTTATGTCCTCAAACCTACAGGAGAAATAAGAAAAAAATATTTGTTTATACCAGAACCACAGACAAGAATTTGTGATCATTGGGTAAATACCCACTGCTCTTTTTATAACTTGGGTATTAGTGTTTTTGATTGGATATTGTAGTTCATTGTCATAGTTTTCATTTGGCTATTTCAGAATCCATCAAATAGTTAATTAGATTGCACAGTCAATGGGAGGCCATCGCAAAGTCCCCGTGCTCTGTGCTAATCTTATCACAAAATCCCCATGCTCTGTGCTTATATTGCTAATAGTGTGATGAACAGATAAACAATGTTGCTCTTGCACACTCTTACCACATGGTGAAGTAAGGTTGGCTAATCGGAGCTGAAAAGATAATCGATTATCAGTCCTGCCATTGTGACCGATAATCGATTAGTAATCACTGGTCGTAAGTTTACCTGTCTGAGCATTACTCTTACCATTTGTTATACTTTATTGTATGTATTTGGTCAGACAGGCCTGAGCAAACAGTGTAGACCCTGATGAGACGTCGCAAATGCGGCGTCTCATCAGGGTCTACACTGTTTGTCACTCATTCAGCTATTTTAGACACAACATTGGGTAGTAAATTCTACTTGTTCAAATGTTTTGATAAATATGGTAAGGAGTTGAGGTGTCTGAATGCTAAGGGTAAATATGGTAAAGTAACAGAAACATAAATCAAATGATCGATTATTAGGGAATCTGTAACAATAATCATTTTTGTGGAATTTATCGATCAATTAATCGATTATCCGATTAATTGTGCCAGCCTTATGGTGAAATGTGGCAAGTGGTTTAGATGGAGGTAGCTTTGAATAATGATTGAAGTGGCAAAAGCTTTAAGTTACAATCAACCACTCAGCAAGGGTTATCTGCCCCTGCACCTGTGCTGTATACCATAGCTACAGATAAGAGGGGGTATCCACATAATATTTTTCTTAGTTCTCCACGAAAACATATTTTCGGATGAAAAAAGCGCCTTATCTGTTGCTATGTGTATACTTGTACGAAGTCATGATATTATTAAACATCTTCTCTTCTGAAACCACTTGGCCAGTTTTTGTCAAAATTTCATGTCCATCGGACTCCATCGTAGTGTTGAATCGGGCTTGATCAAAGGGTCACTCTCCATTGACTGTCATGCCTATATGTGGTAGAAAAATAATAAAAAATGCATTCTTCTTCTTCAAAGCCAAAAACTGCTCAAAATGATGACCCTTTCATCAGCTGCAATGACAGGATTGGAAAAATGTTGGATTGCATGTGCATATCTGCTGTGGCTACTCAGGTGAGCGAGCCGTGGCCTGTGGCCCAATGGCCTCTTGTTTACTCTTTTAATAAAATATTTTTAGCTTACCTGATTGACTTGGCGAGACACTTCAAATGAGTACCCATGTCCCACAACATGTTTTCATGGAGAAATAAGAAAGTTATCAATACTTTTTTGAAAAAAAAAACATGAACAACTCTACTATTGAACGTTTTGGCTTTAAAGCCAAAACGTTCAAAAATAGAGTTGTTCATGCTTTTTTCATTGATATATATATATAATCCCTACTGGATACAATTTATGCGAGAATACTTTTTTGGTTGAAAAAAGTGCCTCATCTGGGGCTATCATCCTTGTACAGTTGAAGTGTCCATTTGCTTGTGCGGTTAGCACGTCTGACATAGAAAACACGGTCCCGTACTTGAATACCACAGCAGGTTAAATTGAGTTCCTGACTGTAGGGCACTTCATTGCACAGATCCTTTCATTATCACCCTTCCATGTCTTAATATGACTTAAATAATGTTGAACAGAATATAAAACACAAATCATCATCATCCTTGTACAGTTTGAATGGGCCTTGCTAAAGCTGCTATACAACAGAATGATTTCTACGCACTGGCATTTATTACAATTTCAACATTTAAATGCATGGTGGGTAACTATCCTTTCCATTCCTACCTAAAATTAACCCTTGTCGTGCTGAATAAATTAAGATGCCACGCCAACTTATAATTGTCAGCCAATCAGATTCCTTGATTCAGATTGTTGATATAAATTCACATAGTAAATGTCAAACATTGTACATGTAGATCCAGATCAGTTGGCTTCTTCAGAAGCCAACTTGATCTGTAGCTGCCCTGTTTGCAAAGGTAGGGTATATCCAGGTTCAGCAGGACAAGGGTTAACACTTTCAACCCTGAGTTTCTGAAGTGTACTGTTCCATCGGATCCTTGACTTTGGACTTGTCTATTGATGTTAATAAGAGTTTCAGTCTAAATCAGAAACAGAATGGTAAACTGTTTTATAGATCCAGATGAGACAGCTTATTACCAGCCGTCTCATCTGGATCTACACTGTTTGCACAGGTATTGGTTTGGTTCTGATCAACTGAAAGGGTTAAAAAGTTGAGTCTGTAAATGGTAAGGTCAGAATAGAACCATGCTGTTTCATTCCTCTGTTAGTAAAATCTAGTTATTATGAACTATTTGAATTTTATAATGGAAAAACTGTTGGAGCTATTGCAAATCCCTCAAAAGTAACCAAAACCTAAATTTCAGTTTGATTGCTTTTGGATCTAGTTATTTTAACTTCTGTAATGGAAGAATTGCAGCTATTGCAAGTCTTTCAAAAGAGACCAAACCGAAATTTTGGTTTGATTGCATTTGCAAGATCTGAGGTGACTCGACCAGTTTATCACCATAAATCTTTAATTTTGTACTGATAAAATTTTTTTGATCAAGTAGCATCGTTATATTTTGTCAAACTGTCTACAGGACCTTAACCCTTGTCCTGCTGAACCCGGATATACCCTGCCTTTGCAAACAGTGTAGATCCAGATCAGTTGGCTTCTGAAGAAGCCAACTGATCTGGATCTGCACTGTTTGCCATTAAGTATATGACTATACCAACAACCTGGATCAAGTAATCTGATTGGCTGAAAATCAGAAGTGGGTGTGGAATCTTAATTTATTCAGCAGGACAAGGGTTAAGTGTTCAGGGTTTTTAGGATGGACTGGAATTGTGCATTTACACAATGTGAAGTGGCCAGATGATATTTTATAATTGTAATGTACATGTACAAAGTAACTTCAACAAGTTGTAGAAAAATGAATAATACTTTTGTGTTTGCTTGATACTTTTTATTCTCTGACAGGTATAGTACCTAATCTGGATGAATAGGAAATAACACTTAAACATAGCTCTTGATAAGGTGCTTTTTTCCACCAGAAAGTATCTATATTTTTCTTATTTCTTGACGAAAACATATGTTGTGGGTACTCATTAGAAGCGCCTCACTATTTACCTGATACTCACTCTTATCTGGACCTATGCTTAAAGTGCCAAGTAAAATTTATAATAATAATAATAATAATAATGGTCTTTATTTTCAGAGGGTTACACATTTAGCAACAATACAGGCTAATCTTCCATGAGGCCCTCTATTATTTACATTATATACAACGAAAAGAAAATGCATAGGCTAGAAACACACATACACACACGCACTAATAAGAGAGATGATCAAGTTTGAATATACACTGTGAGCTGATGTAGAGTTGCCTTATTTCACTGAAACAAGACATATCTGACACCAGTCACTAGAAAAAAAAAAAATGCAGTAATATCCCCAGAAGGCAACATTCTAATATGTGTGTACATATATATGTCACATTTGTATTTGTAACCAGAATCTAAAAATGTTTTGAGTTTACATTCAAGTTTACATTGCCATTTATATCTAGGTTTCTCTTAGAGTTCATAACTTAGGTACCTTTTATGGGGTGTAAAATTATTTTTTTGCCCACGCCCTAGAGGGGGAGTGGGTAGTGAGAAATTTTTTTTTTTTTATTTCATGCTGTTAATTGAATCCTCAGTGAAATCACCTGACCAGTAAATGACACCAAAACCTGACCAACCAAAATAGCTTACCAGTTAACGGTTAATGTTATTGCTTAGGCAAACAATATTACCTATGTACTTTTCATTGATAAATACAGGTACACATACAGTTTTCATTGACAAATACAGGTATCATGATCTTGTTTGTCTAAGGATTTACGCATGGGCGTGGTTATAGCCTTCTGATGGAGGAGTCAATAGCGTTTGTACAAATTGCCAGGCTGCCTACGTCATGAAAAAGAAAAACCAATATCTTAAAATAGCCCACGCGGTCACGTGACGATTTTCGGACAAACAATCAATACACACAATGGCGGCGAATTTAATTTATCCTTTTATAAAACATATATTTTTCTTTTTTTTTTCCGAGAAAACTGGATTCGACACTTCATGCAAATTGTCTCCTAAGACTTGCATGAAATTTCAAACCAGGATGATGTATCATGCAAATTGTCGCCTAGCTAAGAGAAGGAGACAATTTGCATGAAATGTCAAATTCTATTTTCTCGGAAAAATAAGACCAAAAAAAAAAAAAAAAAAAAAAAAAATCAAAATGTCGTCAGCTGAAATTTATACTCAGCATGCTAAGCGTTACGGCTTGAATTTTTTTGTTTGCTGTATTTTGCATCAATCCCTCAAAAACTTCCATAAACACATGGACTGCAAGTATGTCAAACCAATGTAGAACATCTTATCATCATTTTTTTGTCGACTCAACATTGAAGTGATGTAGTGTTTTAAGTTTAGAAGGACTTTCACGATCTCCGGTGTGTTTGTGTGTGTGTGTGTGTGTGGGGGGGGGGGGGGTGGGGGGGAGGGGGGGTAACTTCCTATATATGGCATATACGGATGTGCGTGCCGAATGGCCCCCTTTTTCAGCGCTGCCAGGTATATGACTGGCCCCCTTTTTTCAACAGAAAGTATATGAATGACCCGATTTTTCTGGATTCCTATGTGAAAGGCCCCATTTTTCTGACATATATATTTTTCGCTCAGAGAGTTTTCGAGGCTGCTTGTTCTCTTGGTATTCAATATTCAATGAATTGACTGTGATATTTGTCTGACAACCAGCAATAAATGGGGACAAAAATCAAAGGGCAGTATATGAATAGGTCAACATTTCAGACGATGGGGTAGGTTTTGAAATGCTGGCTCGCACACCCGTACCACAATCACCCCTGTTACCCCCCCCCCCCCCACCCCCACCCCCCCGCCTCCCCCCCCCTCCTCCTCCCCACCACCCCCGAGTTATTGGCTGTTTCACAGGTTTTTTTTTTTTTTTGTTTTTTCAGGAAAGGCTGACATGAAATTTTAATATTGTTTTTCTAAAATCCGATTCTCAGTCTGCAATCAGACAACATCAGAGGATGCTGCTTTCAGTTTTAACATCGTGTGCCTGCTGGGCCTTCTCCGGTTCCTTGTTTGGTTTAGGACGATAAAGAAAATTTCGCTGTTTTTCTCCAGTGTCCGAGAACCACTCTTACAATCGCCGTAACAGCAATGTTTCGTAGTCACCATGATGGATTTTTAACTTCTGAACATTAGAAAAACTTGTGAAATTTGCAACAATATACTGGTTTTGCCTGTCAGATAACGCATTTCATACACGAGTGTTTGTCCGAAATCGATGACGTCACAGCGATGCTGCAGGATGCTAAAATTAGTAACGTCTATAATTAGTGCATTATTGGAATTCGTATAAGCGCTATTGAAAACAATTAAACAAGCTAAAGAACTTCACTGTGTTGTTTTTTTTAGCATCATCTCCACCACCTTTTTTCCCAAAAAGGGAACGTATGTAATGTCTTTGGATACAAAGGTGTTAATGTTAACAACAACTGCTTTCAACTACTGTTGATAACATTCGACATTACTATCTTGGTGTGTAGTGGTCATATGACAGACTGGGTGTTCCACAGCTTGGGGAAATTGACACAGAACCAGTTTTGAATCATGCATGTAAACATCTTGTTTGCGGTAGAAAAAGACCATTGATCATGTTTTCAGCAATAAATGTCTGAATTCATGTTTTGCTAACTAAAAATGCTCTAGCTTGACAGGTTGAGCTCAGTGCAAGTTCTGCTCGCCTGAATTCGCAGTGGACTCGCAAATGTGACGGGCATGTGGAATCTTTGTTTATATTAGGAAGTTGAAATTTGGAATGCTACTTACCCAGACCTAAACCTTCACCTTTGTGCTAGTGTTGCATATAGGTCATGCCCTGTGGTTGGGGCTAGGGTCGAATTGTATACTTACTTGGATCAGTTTGAACATTTGGAAAATAGTTGTTGAAATTTATGTATCCAGATGTTGTTGCCATATTGGCAAAGACCAAAGGACGGGGCATCTGTGTACTTTAGATACATGTCTAGTTTTATGCAGAGGAAATAAACCTTGACATTTCATGTAATTCCTCAGCTTGAAATGTCAAGGCCTGTTTTCTTTGAAAAATATTTCAAAACGTTATCTGCTGCATTTGTCATTGGCACTGTGAGGGTTAATTAGGGGATAACTTTGGCATTTGGGGAGGTAAATCAGCTGTTTTACGGTCGGAAATTTCGTTTTACGGCGACGCGTCAGCGGAGCCGTAAAACGTAATTTGCGACCATAAAACTGCCGATTTACCTCCCCAAATGACATATTTGATGCAGTTATCCCCATTCTAATGCATTTATTCATTTTTTCTATTGAAAAAATGTACTGTTTGCACAAAACAACAAGTGCTGTGAGCTGCGTAAAACCAAATGCCAGCCAATGAGAAGCGACGTTACGTGATGACGTCGGATTTGCGACAGTATATCGCAGAATATACCATCGCAAATTTTTGACGTTATCCAATCAGACGTCACGTTACATACGCGAGTGCATTAGAATGTCTTTTGATAGTCTTAATGATGGTGACACATGGTTGGTTTACTGAGTATTTAAACTAGTTTTTCAGAAATCTTGGTGATCTAACTTGGTTTCTAGGCTCAGGCCCTACACTGTTTGCCTCATCTGGCAGTTTTAGAGTACAGTAAATGTCCTTTAATCTCGTATAACAGAGTTTGTGACAAAGTAGCATGTGCAAATAGTGCATCCAAAGGATGATCAGGGTCTAGACTTTGGATTCCACTAAATATTATAAGAAAGAACAGCGTAAAATGCAAAATTTAGGTAAAAAAAAGTATGTAATAAAGTTTTCGACATTTTAGGACATTTACGGTAGTGAAATGGACTTGTTCAAGAATAGTAACAAGTTCAGGTATATTTTGGGTAATTATGGTTGGCCATAAAAAAATTAGCAAATATTAGAATAGGGCCCAGTTGTTCAAAACTTAACAAAGTTATTAGCTAACGTGACTTTAAAATTCCTATCTAAAAATACGGCATACACATTGATATTTTTTGCTGTAAAAATGTGAGTAGCTTTTGCAGTGCAAAAGCTACTCAAATTTTTGCAGCAAAAATATCAATATATTTGAAAATACCTTAGCTACAACAGTTAACGATGAATTGGTTGTGCTTACAATGCTTTGAACAACTTTTAGCCCAGAAGATTTATTTAGTTTTACAATATGAAGACAGGTACATGTATGTCTACAGGTTTTTCCCTTAGATATTTACACTATGTAATTTCTTACCATACTTGTCCTAAATTTTGAGAAAGGCCATTCTACTACCGGTTGACATGTCGAAATCTGATGGATGAGTGACAGTGTAGACCCTGGCCTGAGGTTATAAAACTTTTTTCATGCTCAATTTGGCTGAACATGAAATTTTCTCTGCTAATAAATATGAAAATGGCAACAATAATTGGCATGTTCATATTTATTAGCAGAGAAATTTTCATGCTTAGCTATGTTTAGCAAAAAAAAAAAAAAAAAAAAAAAAAATTTGCACTTGTTAGTAATTTCAGATTTAGTAGCGTGACAACGTACAGATTTAGTAGCAGGACAAATTTTATGCTCAGCTGAGTTGAGTATGAAAATTTTTTTTTATAACTTTGGGGGCCTGATCTGGGTCTACACTGTTTGTGCAGATATACTTATTTACCAAAAATGTTCAGATGCCTTTAATTCTTGTCGTACTTATCCTCATTTACATAAAATACCAAATCCTGTTTTCTGGAAAAAATAAGAAAACTGTTTCAAAATGTTGTCTGCTGAACGTTTTAGCCAGCATGCTAAGCATTAACCCTTGTCATGCTAAATAATTTAAGATGCCACACCCATTTCTAATTTTCAACCAATCATATTACTTGATCTAGGTTGTTGATACAAATTCACATACTGAATGACAAACAGTGCAGATCCAGATCAGTTGGCTTCTTCAGAAGCCAACTGATCTGGATCTACACTGTTTGCAAAGGCAGGGTATATCTGGGTATAGCAGGACAAGGGTTACATTCAGCATAGGTTTCCTAGTACAACATTTGGTGAATTTTGTGATGCTTCCATTGTGCAATAATTGTTCTTAAATTTTGTTCACAAATTTACTGGCAAAATGGCATATGCAAACAGTGCAGACCCAGATCAGACCGCTCAGGAGCAGTCTGATCTGGGTCTACACTGTTTGCCATTCCACCAAATAGTTTGTTAAAGAAACATGCTTAAAACAAAATTTAGGCAAAATAATATGAAAGAAAGTGGTCAAAATTTTAGAACATTTACTGTATGCAATGAACAGTTTGGAATGGGAACCTGTATTTGGTCCTTTAGAAAGAATCATGTGATTTCCAGAATCTAGAATTACTTTAAAATTTCGGGACAAAATATGACCAGGTTCTGGAATAGGGGTTAAACTTTAGAATCTCCAGTGCATTAGAAAAGCTGCTTTTTGGGTAAAAAGCTATTCAAATTAAATTTTAAGAGTTATTTGCTCAAAGATCAGTAATTCTTGGACCCATTAATAGAACAGTATACCCAAAAGAAAAATCCTGATACCCAGTTCAGTGAGAAATAGGTGGGTTAAAATAGCCAAAAATACCAAATTGCTTAATACCTTATATAAGGCACTGAATCTTTATACTCAAGCATCTGAAGTTATATACATGTATTTTTCAATCTACTCTGGCCAATGTTTCTGTTCCAGTTTTCTGCCTCTGTAAACAGAACTCAGTAGCAGCCAAAACTGTCCTTTATTTCAAGCCCTTATGCCAGTTCTGTCCTTACATCTGACATGGAGACATCTACTGCACTATATTGTTGTTACATTTCATTTACCCGTTTTAGTCTGGAGACCCCAAAAGGTCTCATCTAGGATGATTTTTGAGGGTGTTTTTGATTAAATTAGCCTACTTAATCTACGTAGACGGAAAGACAAGCATGAACAAAATTTGCCATGAAAATGTTTTTGAGTTAAAGATGGGTTCAATCATGTCATGTATCTGGGGCATGATAAATCAGTGAGGCAGCACTCTCAGTGGGCACTGAGCTCTCTTCCTCGTCCATACACTGTCTAGATATGACTGAAAGATTGTTGAAGGTGGGGTAAACCCTGAATTTAACAGTGATAGGTACTCATTAGAAATGCCTAAGAAAAGTGCTTCCAATGAATACTTTTAACATATGATGCCCATGGTGTGAAAAAGGCCCTTATTCCATATGCGAACAGTGAAAGTTCAGATGAGCATGCGCATCTGTGCAGTGTGATCTGGACATTCTTTGTTCTTTGATATATACTACACTATCCATTAACCCTAGTCCTGCTGAACCTGGATATACCCTGTCTTTGCAAACAGTGTAGATCCAGATCAGTTGGCTTCTGTAGAAGCCAACTTATCTAGATCTGCACTGTTTGTCATTAGTTTGTGAATTTGCATGAACAACATGGATAAAGTAATCCAATTGGCTGAAAATTAGAAGTGGGTGTGGCATCTTAATTTATTCAGCAGGACAAGGGTTCATGCTGTAAGCGGACATTGTAGGCCCAGATGATTAGGACCTGCATTGTCCACTAATTGCATAAGGTCCTTTTTCATGTGTTGCACATGATACGTTTTTTTGGGGAAATAAGAAAAATATCAGCATATGTACTTTCTGGATGAAAAAAAAGTACTTTATCTGGAGCTTTGAATGTGGTTGGCATTACAGAAGCATGCCTATTCAAATATATAGAAAATTTCACTATCAAAAACTGAAAACTTTCAGATAAAAAACTCTGATATTTTTTCATATTTCTGCTCAAAACATAGGTTGTGGGTACTCGTTAGAACCGCCTCACTGAGGTGGTTCTAACAAATACACACAATCTATGTTTTTGAGCAGAAATAAGAAAAATAATGTATACCCCTGTAAACCCAAGTTTTACAATATAAAAGTTGGGTTTAAAGGGGTCAAAATTATATAGGTATGTTTTCGTGATGTAAAGATTTGTGTCCTAATATTTAGGGTAAAATATGGTACCAAGTGTAAATAGGGTCTACCTTTTACCCCATTTGCTGCCAGTACACTAGGGTAAAATATGGTACTAGGTAAATTGGATCTACCTTTTACCCCATTTGCTTTCATTATTGTTTAGGGTAAAATATGGTACTAGGTTAAATAGGATCTACATTTTACACCATTTGCGGTCTGTACTATTTAGGGTAAAATATGTTGCTAAGGGTAAATAGGATTGACCTTTTACCCCCATTTGCTGTCTTTTAGGGTTAAATAAGGTACAAAGGGTAAATAGGATATTTCTTTTACCCCATTTGCTGTCTTTACAGATCGTAGAATCAACTCTACAGGTACAAGTAGGAAGCTGTTTCAGTGTGAGTTCTGTGAGAAGTCATTCAACACTTTGAACACCCGCTCCCTACACACGAAAAACTTTCATTCCGACAATCCTCCAACTGATACGGTTTGTCTTCACTGCAACAGAAGATTTAGTAGCAAGTACAATCTTAAAGCACACATAGCATTGATTCACATGGGCGAAAAAAAATTCAGTTGTAGCAAATGTGGGAAATGGTTCCCCAGCAATAAAGATCTTGCAAGCCATGACCGACAGCAGCACTGTCGTTCCGCCGATAAACTGAGATGCACCAGATGTGGGGCTCTGTTCGGCTACAAGTCCAGTCTGACCAGACATCAAGAAAGCTGTATGACAAAGAATAGATTTTCATGCTCCCATTGTATGAAGCATTTTGGGTCAAGGAATTCATTATATGCTCACAGGAGAGCCAAACATTCAAACACTGTCCATATTTGTGAAATCTGTGGCAAGACATTTGACAGACAGTATTCTCGAACCAGACATTTGAAAATATGTTCACGGACTTGATTAAATCTTTCTTAAGTTCACAAAATTTAATGAGCTAGGGCACAGCAATTCCTATAAATTTACATGTATGCCTTGCAAAGGCTCAGATTAGCCTGCACATCCATGCACACAGAGATGACGCAGCTGCTTAGCCGCCAGGAACTCTTCAGTCTTCAGAGACAGGGTGAAGGTATGGTTGCTTGCAGACCAAGAAACAAGATCTTGCATGAGCCCTGAGCCCTGTTATGTAGAATCAGGCATAATTCAGGGGTTTGGGAGGGAGGGTATGTGACCCCATAAGGAGTTTGTGGTTGATGAAATTTCAACTAAACTTCACCTTCCCTTCTTTGTAGGTAATCTTGTTTAATTTTCCAATTTCGTCTCCCACATAACTCCTTAATCGGGCCTCACAGAGATTTTAGAGATGATTCTTCATAAACAGCAAATAGAGACCAAATTTAATTCTCATTATATATTAGACTATATGCATAGCTGTGTATAAGTATACTATATGAATTCACCTTGAACCTTCTGTACATGTATCTAAGATTGCTTCCTGCAATGATCTTGAAGTACTGTCTATCAGTTTGTCTTAACATTTTGCAAACACTGATATACCGGACCATGGTGACTGCAGATTTTTATGATACAGTAAAACCTGTGTAAGAGAGCCACCTTCGAGACTGACTTTAAATAGTGGTTGATGTGGAAAAAGTTGTCTGTCTTATAAAGGTACATGTCATGTAATTTTGCTTGCAAAATTACATGACATGTACCTTTATAAGACAACCACCTTTCTACAACAACCACTAAGGTCAATTTCAAAGGTGACTGTCTTACACAGGTTTTACTGTAGTGTATAAAGAGATTCCATCTTATTTTGCTTTAGATGTGACTGCTGAGCTTGTTCTGTGAGGTTTGAAAATTGAGTCTATGCCTGCCTTCTGATACCACACCATGAGGCTTCACAGTACTGATTAGCAGTCTTTCAGTATTTCTCAGATCCTTGGTTTTGTCAGTATAATTTGATAATTTTTTACAATGCACAACCTTTCATCTTTAACATACGGTAAAAATGCTTATAAATGCCCATGCTCTAATATACGCCCATCCCCCAATCTAAGCCTGAAAATCAGTGACATCTTTTGTACTGCTAGTCTATACTGAACCCTTGTCCTGCTGAACCCGGATATGCCCTGTCTTTGCAAACAGTGTAGATCCAGATCAGTTGGCTTCTGAAGAAGCCAACTGATCTGAATCTGCACTGTTTGCCATCAAGTATGTGAATTTATAGCAACAATCTGGATCAAGCAGTCTGATTGGCTGAAAGTTAGAAGTAGGCATGGTATCTAAATTTATTCAGCAGGACAAGGGTTAACATGTCCATTGTAATGCTACCATATACATGTACTTCCGTTTCCAATATCAATTAAGCATTCATCGGAGGAAAACTTAAATATTTCGAAGTTTTTCCAACTGTTATCGACCACTAGCTTCTAATAAATGCCCACCTCTCTCTTGATGGAAGGTGATGATTCTAATAAACGCACACGCGATAATTAGAATTTTTACGGTATGCATTCAAAATTAGCATTTCTAAATGTTTGCCAGGTTTTGATTGTTTTAAAAGATGATTTAGTGCTATAAAAACCATTTCACTTGTTATTTTTATGTCTGACAATTCAACAAGATGCAGAGTTTTACATCTCTGTCACTCACAACAACAAAAAACAAGTTGTTTCTGCTGTTGTCAGTTATGCTTAATTTACAAGACAGCTGCAGCAATGTGCTAGTAAATGCCTAGGTCTAGGTCTGAAATTTTAAGGGACACATGTGGCCCCCTCCCTTCTTTTCTGGGGAACATTTAGAAATTCAGGGG
The DNA here is from genome assembly GCA_964016985.1 of Anodontia alba. Lineage (NCBI taxonomy): Eukaryota > Metazoa > Mollusca > Bivalvia > Lucinida > Lucinidae > Anodontia > Anodontia alba. Next base: position 56,040,245 of record OZ024835.1, read on the forward strand.
GACACGGACTGTTGACGGACAAATAGTTTTTGATAAGCCCATCTTTTGTGGATTCTTTTCAGTGATTGTCGGATTGCTTGATCAGTTTGAATAGCTGATTATGCATCTTTTGATTGCAAACAGGCAGCCGCGAAAACACTCTCGACTGTTTCAGAAGTCTTATTATTGGTGGTAAGAGCCTCAAAATGTGTGATTCACAGCTGTCTCTTCGCCATTTTGATGCCTCAGACTGAGTTACATGACAATTTATGACTGACAGTTAAGGCTGGCACAATTAATCGGATAATCAATTAATTGATAGATAAATACCGCAAAAATGATTATCATTACAGATTCGCTAATAATCGATCATTTGATTTGTCTATTACTTTACCGTAATTACCCTTAGTATTCAGACACCTCAACACTTTACCATATTAATCTAAAATTTAAACAAGGACAATTTACTACCCTGTTTAGTGTCTTAAATAGCTGGATGAGTGGCAAACAGTGTAGACCTGATGAGATGCTGCGTCTCATCTGGGTCTACACTGTTTGCTCACGCCTGTCTGGCCAAATGCATACAATAAAATATGACATATGGTAAGAGTCATGTTCAGTCAGATAGACAAAATTATTATCAAATCTTAAGTGATTACTAATCGATTATCAATCACAATGGCAGCACTGATAATCGATTATGTTTTAGCTCCGATTAACCAGGCTTACTAACAGTGATTACTAATCGATTATCAATCACAATGGCAGCACTGATAATCGATTATGTTTTAGCTCCGATTAGCCAGCCTTACTAACAGTGCACTACATGTAATTATTGGAAAATTTAATGGAGTTTACCATGAACGACTCGATTTAGTACCGTTTTACCATTTTAATTTCCTCCCTTTTTATCATCCGAATCATTGGTAAAGAAACTAATGGACTGAAATGGTTTGAATGTAAAAATTTTACCAATTTTTTTTACGGGTGTGCTCCATAGCACGAGGCAGTTTATTTCTAGCAGGACATTGTTGTAAAAATGGTGTGAATGTGTAGTGGCGCAGCCTAGGCACAACACTGGATGCTTGTCCGGCTTTGCCCAGAATGGTCCACTGGCTATGGTGTTGTATATCTGTGTAAAGCCAGACAAGCAATTAAAGCCCCTTTCATGAATCTTGTAACATTTCCAGGGTTCAAATTTAACTTTTTTGACAGCTTGCTAAAATTAGCAAGTAGCATTATTTTTTACTTGCTAAACCTTTCAGCCAACTTGCTTTTTCACACTTATAAACACTGTTAAATGTGGCTTTAAACCTTAGCACTCTGGGTAAAAATTTCAGCAGACATTTTAGAATATTTTTGTTATTTTTCCCAGAAAACAGGTTTTGACATTACATGCAAATTGTCTCCTATGGAGACAATTTGCATGTAATGTCAAAACCTGTTTTCTGGGAAAAATAAGAAAAATATCATCACTGCTTTTGGAAAAGAAATTGCAAAACTTCAGCAACAATGCCTCAGGTTCTGCCAGTTAAACAGAATCTTTCCAACTTGCTAGAATTAGCAAGTGATGGAAATTGCAGCTTGCTTTTTGAGGAAATTAACCAGCATTTAGCAAGTTAGCAAGTGCTAAAATTGTTCCCTGATTTCAATAGAAAGGAAGGCAATGATCAGGAATTGATACAATTTCCTGACACCTTCCGTATAGGACACGAAAGGGAAAGAAGGATGCACTAAAAGCAATGGCACCACAATCAAAGCACTACAAGCAGAACGCTTAAAAGGACAGTTTCCTTCCCAAAAATTGGCTGAACAGCTATCCAAAATAAAAATTTCACCAGGACATAAGACGACAGAAATTGTAAACCACAGCAGAAGCACTGCCTTAGAACGTCAGTAAAATTTTTTTTTGGGTGGGGTGTGTGTGTGTGTGTGTGTGGGGGGGGGGGGGGGGAGGGAGGTGTGTGTGTGTGGGGGGGGGGGGGTTGCTGAAATTGATTTTTGTGGCCACAACCCTTGCCTTCAAAGCTACTTATGTAAATATTGCCGCATATTTTTTTTAGAAAAGTGCTTATTGCCGATCTGGCTATGCCCAGAGACCTGTATTTGAGCTCTTTTAACTACAATGTACACACTTACATCTGAATTGCTTGTAGTTTTACAAAAAGTGTGCAGACTTAACTGACAAGCTTTCAGCTCAAGTATATTTATATGTGCCTCATGTTCAGCGACTGACTTTCCAGATATTTTCTGTTTCTTTGTATGTGCCCCAGCCTTTCTTTGAGGCATCAGAATACAACTTTAATTGTGGTAGACCATGTGTAATTAGCTTGTAGCTAGCACTAACATTGTCAATCCACCAGTTGATTATGGGCAAGACTTGTTTTGGAATTGTCATGAAACAGTTAACCCTTGTCTTGCTGAACCCGGATATACCCTGCCTCTACAAACAGTGTAGATCCAGATCAGTTGGCTTCTGAAGAAGCCATCTGGATCTGCACTGTTTGCCATTAAGTATGTGAATTTGTAGCAACAATTGGGATCAAGTAATCTGATTAGCTGAAAATTAGAAGAGGGTGTGGCATCTTAATTTATTCAGCAGGGCAAGGGTTAATTGCCCATGTGTTCCTTCAGTTCTTTTTCTTTAACTTTTTCTAAAGGCTTATAGAACAGAGGTGCATACACCATCCCTTGTTATGTAGCTACTAATTTGCCTGTTAGAGAGTTCCTAGTAGTCACCCAGTCTTTCCACATAAGAACTGTTACATATATCAATAACTTCTTGGCTCCTTTCAGGCGTAGGTCTGACTGATATAGTCATTGCACATAGCAAGAAACCTAGAAAGGTTATTTGTTGTGTTGGCTTAAGGACAGATTTATCAGGCTGCACAGTAAATCCCAAGGAATCTGTAACAGGGTTTTCTCTTACCGATTCCCGACTTTTCAGTGCATTCTGGTCTCCTGCTTTTCTCTACGGGTCTTTCCGTTTCAACGCAGAAAATTTATTTACTCTGAAAGAATTGGGCTTCTTGGGTGTAAAAGAAGAACTGACTAGCTTTCTTTGTTAAATAAAGTTTATTTATGTATAACAATTCATGTGTATCATTTTTTTTTTCATCGGATTGTACACGGAACTTCGAGATACGTAATGTTCATCAACGAACTATACATGTAAGATCATGTACAGTTGGCAGAGAATTACTGTACTTTTCACGTGTTCGAACTATTTAAAAATCAGTTTGGAAAAAATAAGTGACTGTTCGAACTAGAAGAGAAATTTTCGGGAGGTGTTTTCAAAACAGTAAGTGGTGTTCGAATTATTCGAGTGTTCGAACTAGTAGGAAATCTACCGTATTTTGTTTTTAAATTGAACTAAGTCCACAAAGTCCACATCATTGTTTTTTTTATTTCTCCTCCTTTTAAAGGTAGCATGACAGGGGGCAGAGCCCCTGCTAAATGTTAATATGTCATCTGCTCACATCAGGTGTTTCTACACAGTCTGCCAAAGTATAGATGTTGACCCTTTGAAAGCTATCCTAAAACGGAATTTTTTTATCAGACTTTTTTTTATTATTTCCTTAAATGTTTAATTAGCCCTTAAAATTTTAGTGTTGTTTATAAATTGTCCAGTCAACATGACTTTAAATCTAATTTTCAATTCTTTTTGATGTTATCTAAACATTGACAGCAATTGATCTCTGCCATCATAATGCATAGATTAGAGGAAGTAAATTTAACAAAATATATATCATTGTAATAAAATGAACATTAAACTGTTCAGTAAATGTAGTAGAGTGTAAACCAGTTCCTTGAGAAAACTTTAAGCTATTGAAACACATTAACACAATGAAATTATTGATAAATATTGATAAAGACATAGCTACAGATAAGAGGGGGTATCCACATAATATTTTTCTTATTTCTCAACGAAAACATATGTTGTGGGTACTCATTAGAAGCCGAGGCGCTTCTAATGAGTACCCACAATATATGATTTCGTCAAGAAATAAGAAAGATATCAGCATTTTTTGGATGAAATAAGCGCCTTATCTGTTGCTATGTAAAGATATGACCTCCCTTTGTTATGTCTGACAGTGATTATCCATTGATTTTGTATCGGCTTTGTAAGTCAAAAAGATATGAAATAATTATAATCTAATTGTCTATTTAACAAAACTCTTAAAGATAAAAAAAATCCCTATTACAAATCCATAACTTTAACTATGTCCCTTATATTATGTTTACAATGTTCATATGTGGAGCCTTGCGAACATGAGTCATCCATATATGCTGAGCTTATGTGTCCTTTTGATCATAAGTTTGCCAAGACTACCGTATTTACCCTAAGTAGTCGGACACCTCAACTCCTTACCATATATGTAAAATTTGAACCAGTACAATTCACTACCCGATGTTGTGTCTAAAAATTGCTGGATGAGTGGCAAACAGTGTAGACCCAGATGAGACGCCGCATTCTGCGGTGTCTCATCTGGGTCTAAACTGTTTGCTTAGGCCTGTCTGTCCAAATACATATAGTAAATACGGTAGTTTCAGAAGTTTTGTGAACACTCAAGGTGAGTGGGTTAGTCCCATGATTAAAGACATGTATTGAAATTTTTAATTGTCATGTATGAACCGGAAATAAATAGATACACTGTAGATAGAAAAATATTCATTATTTCTTCCCAGATAGAAGAGTATGACATAAAATATTTAAATATAATGATAGACAATATATACATATATACATATCAGAATAGGGCGAAAGAAGTTGAGTTGAATATCCAAACATACATATAGACATACACATATATATATACATATTTTACAACACAATTTCTAACTTTTATGATTATTTGGTAAGTTTGCATATTAGAAATCTTTTAATTTCCAAATTATTTTTTTCTTGCTCCTCTTCTGAAAACTTAATTATACCCCACCACAAAAAGTGCTGAGAGTATCATGTTATGCCCTCCTAAATTTTGAGTGTCTGTCCGTCATCCATCTGTCCATCAGCACTTCCATCATTCATGTCTGCTCCATAACTCATATACCGTCTGAGAAATTTTCATGAAAATTCACACAATGTAAAGCACAATAAGAGGATGTGCAGAACATATGAACAGTAACTCTGGTTTGCCCACTTTTAAAGTTATTGTCCTTTGATTATTGAACATAGCCATTTCTACCATGTACTCGTGTTCGCTCTGTTAGTTGAAAACTGTTTGAGATATAATCATGAAAATGTAAACACCATAAGACAACGTGCATAACATGATTGATATCTGTAATTCTGGTTAACCCACTTTTTTAGTTGAGGCCCTTTGAACCTACTTTTTTAGTTGAGGGCCTTTGAACATAGAACAGATATTGAAAATAGCCATTTCTACTATGTACTTGATCAGCTCTGTATATTTTTACGAAACTTCATACAAATGTAAAGCTCTATGAGACCACTGGGAGAACACATGAAGCATAACTCTGATTTGCCTACTTTTGAAGTGATTGCATTTTGAACATTGAAATTGCCATTTCTTGGCCCAAGGTCATTCAGATATGAAAATTATGTCCCCCCCCCCCACCACCACCACCAAAGGGGAGGTGGGGGGGGGGGGGGGGAACATATTGTTTTTGGGATGGATCCCGTTGGTGTCGGTGTCAGTGTCAGCGTCAGCGTAAAACTTCTTGTCCGCTCTGTAACTTGAATACCCTTCAAAATATTTCGATGATACATGGTAGAACAGGACCAGACGACATGTCGCGTACAAGAATTACAACTCAGCCTTTCTTACTTTTGGAGTTATCTCCCTTTGTTATATTTGACAGAGATAATCCATTGATTTCGTGTCCGCTCTGTAAGTCAAGGACCCTTTGGAATATTTTTATGATACTTGGTAGAAATGTAGAACAGGACCAGAGGACGTGTTGCGTACAAGTTTGACAACTCTGGCTTTCTTACTTTTGGCGTTATCTCCCTTTATTATGTCTCACAGTGATTATCCATTGATTTCGTGTCCGCTCTGTAAGTCAAAGACCCTTTGGAATATTTTTATGATACTTGGTAGAAATGTAGAAGAGGACCATTTGACATGTCGTGTACAAGAATGACAACTCTGCCTTTCTTACTTTTGGCGGTATCTCCCTTTGTTATATTTAACAGTGATAATCCATTGATTTTGTGTCCTCTCTGTAAGTCAAAGACCCTATGGAATAGTTTTATGATACTTGGTAGAAATGTAGAACAGAACCACACGATGTGTCATGTACAAAAATGACAACTCTGGTTTTCTTACTTTTGGCGTTACCTCCCTTTGTTATGTCTGACAGTGATTATCCATTGATTTCGTGTCTGCTTTGTAAGTCAAAGACCCTTTGGAATATTGTTATAATACTTGGTAGAAATGTAGAACAGGACCAGATGAAGTGTTGCGTACAAGAATGACAACTCTGCCTTTCTTACTTTCGGTGTTATCTCCCTTTGTTATATTTGACAGAGATTATCCATTGATATTGTGTCTGCTCTGTAAGTCAAAGACCCTTTGGAATATTTTTATGATACTTGGTAGAAATGTAGAACAGGGCCAGGTGACATGTCGCATACAAGAATGACAACGCTGGCTTTCTTACTTTTGGAGTTATCTCCTTTTGTTTTGTTTGAAATAGATTTCTCATCTGCTCTGTAACTGGAATACCCTTTGGAATATTTCGATGGTACTTGGCAGAAATGTAGAACAGGACCAGATGACGTGTGGCGTACAAGAATGACAACTCTGCCTTTCTTACTTTTGGTGTTATCTCCCTTTGTTATATTTGACAGAGATAATCCATTGATTTTGTGTCCACTCTGTAAGTCAAAGACCCTTTGGAATATTTTTATGATACTTAGTAGAAATGTAGAACAGGACCAGACAATGTGTCATGTACAAGAATGACAACTCTGCCTTTCTTACTTTTGGCATAATCTCCCTTTATTATGTCTCACAGTGATTTTCCATTGATTTCGTGTCCGCTCTGTAAGTCAAAGACCCTTTGGAATTTTTTTATGATACTTAGTAGAAATGTAGAAGAGGACCATTTGACATGTCTCGTACAAGAATGACAACTCTGCCTTCCTTACTTTTGGGGGTATCTCCCTTTGTTATATTTGACAGTGATAATCCATTGATTTCATGTCTGCTCTGTAAGTCAAAGACCCTATGGAATATTTTTATGATACTTGGTAGAAATGTAGAACAGAACCACACAATGTGTCGTGTACAAAAATGACAACTCTGGCTTTCTTTTATTTTTTTTGGCGTTATCTCCCTTTGTTATGTGTGACAGTGATTATCAATTGATTTCGTGTCCGCTTTGTAAGTCAAAGACCCTTTGGAATATTATTATAATACTTGATAGAAATGTAGAACAGGACCAGATGACATGTTGCGTACAAGAATGACAACTCTACCTTTCTTACTTTTGGTGTTATCTCCCTTTTGTTATATTTGACAGTGATTAGCCATTGATATTGTGTGTGCTCTGTAAGTCAAAGACCCTTTGGAATATTTTTATGGTACTTGGTAGAAATGTAGAACAGGACCAGGTGACATGTCCCATACAAGAATGACAACTCTGGCTTTCTTACTTTTGGAGTTATTTTCTTTTGTTTTGTTTGAAATAGATTTCTCATCTGCTCTGTAGCTGGAATACCCTTTGGAATATTTCGATGGTACTTGGCAGAAATGTAGAACAGGACCAGATGACATGTCACGTACAAGAATGACAACTCTGCCTATCTTACTTTTGGGGTTATCTCCCTTTGTTATATTTGACAGTAATAATCCATTGATTTCGTGTCTGCTCTGTAAAAAGACCCTTTCAAATATTTTTATGATATTTTGTAGAAATGTAGAACAAGACCAGACGACATGTTGTATACAAGGATGACAACTCTGCCTTTCTTACTTTTTGTGTTATCTCCCTTGTTATGTCTGACAGTGATTATCCATTGATTTCGTGTCCATTCTGTAAGTCAAAGACCCTTTGGGATATTTTTATGATACTTGGTAGAAACATAGAACAGGACCAGACAATGTGTCATGTATAAAATGACAAATCTGTCTTTCTTATTTTTGGTGTTACCACCCTTTCTTATGTCTGACAATGATTATCCATTGATTTCGTGTCCGCTCTGTAAGTAAAAAACCCTTTGGTATATTTTTATGATACTTGATAGAAATGTAGAACCGGCCCAGACGACGTGTCACATAATAACATTAATACCCTACAGAATATTTTGATGATGCTTGGTACAAATGTAGAACAGGACGAGATGACACGTTGCGTTCAAGAATGACAACTGTGGCGGGATTGTGGGGGACATTTGTTTTTTTTGTTTGTTTTTTTTTTCCAAAAAACCTTTTCTGGTTAAAACCTGTTTTTCTCCTGGGCCATTTGTAACCAAATTTCATATGAAAATTTTAGGTCCAAGAAAATGAAAATTAATGAATATGAGTTTGTTCACATGACCAGTCTGGCCGCTGTGCCCATATAAGCTCAAAACCCTTTAAAAATCTTCTTCTCAGGAACCAGTGGGCTAATTATCATGAAACTTGATATGTAGCTTTGGGGACTCAAGCCAATTGTAGGAACGAGGAAATGAAAATTAATAAATTTGAGTTTGGTCAGTTGACAAATATGGCAACCATGCCTGTGTATGGTATGTCAAGCATGACAAGGATTATAAGATAGCTGAATATTTAAGGTAAAATTAAGATTTAATACTCCACAATAAATGTTCAAGAGAAATAAGAATAAGACCAAAAATTAAAAAAAAAAAGTTGTGTCTTAGGTTACCTGACCATGCCTAATTTTTATACCCCGCCACACCGTAGTGGCCTTCTGTGTGTCTGTCCGTCCATCCATTCATCGTATATCCTTCTGTATTTTCATTTCCGGACGATAACTTGAGTAAATATCAATGGATGTACATTGATTTTTGTTTGTGTTGAGGTTTTACGGCCCAGTCAACCCAATGGAGTCACGTCGAGCGTGGTCAGTTTAAGTAACCACACGTTTACTGGGCAGGCTTAGTCCTCTAAGCAGTTAACCAGTATTGTGCACATTCTTTCGCCAGAAACTGATAACTGCCCTTCTTGAATCAGCAGAAGGGAGAGAATGACCATAGAAAATATTTCATGATCAATCTCCACGAAAGAATGTTGCTGACCTCGGCGGGGGTTGAACCCGGGACCTCCTGGTCATTGATATTGTGTAGATCTAGTATGGGATTCCTAATGGGCAAATTTCGTCAATTTTTGACAGTTATATGCCGAGACATGCCCATATTTTTGTTTCCAAACAATAACTTGAGTAGATGTTGATGGATTTTCACCCAACTGGTGGGGTTTTATGCTTACGGTGCTTGTATTCACAATGGATCCTTAACCTTTTTTAAGTATTTTTGGAGGATTTCCAGTTCAGCCATATTGTTTTCATACTAACCACATTTAAAAAACTACAATATAAAAATAAAAACATTTTCTAACTTATAATATCATATTTATCCTTAAGTATTGGGACATGTTATCTACTTACCAAAGTGGTCATAACATTAACCCTTAAAGTGCCAATCACAACTATTGTCGTCTGCTTTGTCTTCTGCTGGTTACTTTAAAAGTCACTTCTGCAAACAGTGTGGACCCAGATCAGACTGCTCCTTTAGGAGCAGTCTGATCTGGGTCCACACTGTTTGCCTGTATGCAAAAATAGGTTTGAAAAGTTTGCAAGAATACTCAGCAGACGACATAAACACAACATTTTCAGATGCAGGTTTTCTTGGCGCTTTAAGGGTTAAAAATAGTCTACCACTTGTTGATGTGTCTAAAATATTGATGTATGTTTGACAAACAGTGAAATTCCTTATCAGATGCCATGTTTTTTGGTGTCTGATCTGGGTCTACACTGTTTGCTCAGGCCTATCTGTAACTTCTCTGTATTAACCCTTGTCCTGCTGAATATATTAAGATGCCACGCCCACTTCTCATTTTCAGCCAATCAGATTACTTGATCAGGATTGTTGCTATAAATTCACATACTTAATGGCATACTGTGCAGATGCAGATCAGTTGGCTTCTTCAGAAGCCAACTGATCTGGATCTACACTGTTTGCAAAGGTGGGGTATATCCGGGTTCAGCAGGACAAGGGTTAAAATTCCTTGTTATCTAAAACACACACAATTTTATTTAGTCTAATAATAATTAAAATACTCTTCTTTACCCTAGTCCTGCTGATCCCGGATATACCCTGATATGTGCCGGCCTCAGTGGCTCAGTTGGATACGCCGTCCGACTGGAGACCAGGAGGTCGCGGGTTCAACCTCTGGCTAGGTCGGCAACATTCTTTCGTAGAGATTGATCATGAAATATTTTCTACGGTCATTCTCTCCCTTCCGCTGATTCAAGAAGAGCAGTTGTCAGTTTCTGGCGAAAGAATGTGCACAATACTGGTTAACCGCTTAGAGGACTTAGCCTGCCCAGTAAACATGTGGTTAGGTAAACTGACTGCGCTCGACATGACCCCATTGGGTTGACTGGGCCGTAAAACCTGAACACAAACAAATTTCGATATGCCTTTGCAAACAGTGTAGATCAAGATCAGTTGGATTCAGAAGAATCCATCTGATCTGGATCTGCACTGTTTGTCATTAGATATTTGAATTTGTGTAAACAGCTTGGATCAAGTAATTCTGATTGGCTGAAATATAGAAGTGAGCATTGCATCTTAATTTTTTCAGCATGAACAGGATTAATTGGGTTGCATCGGATTGTATGTTTCTGTGTTTTAAAGAAACTACCGTAGTTACTCAAAATATTTGGACACCTTAACTTATACCATATTCAGAAGAGTCGTTAAGAGGAAGTATTTGATGATAATTCTGGGATAATTTTTCTTATTTCTCAATAAAAACATATGTAGTGGGTACTCATTACAAGTGTCTTGGTGAGGCACTCCTAATGAGTACCCACAACATATGTTTTTAATGAGAACTGGAGAAAATTATCCCAGAATTATTACTTAATACTCCTCTTTAACAACTCCACTGCATATTCATGCTGAAACTTGAAAAAGTTAAATTTACTACCTGTGTGCCTAAAACTTCTAGATTGGTGATAAACAAGTGTAGACCCAGATTAGACACCATATTCGGCAGTGTCTGATCTGGGTCTACACTGGTGCTCAGGTGTATTTGTCTTGATACTTTGGGTTATTATGGTTTGAATCCTGATCGAGGCAGAATTCAGCTCATGACCTACGGTTCTTCATTACACAGGACCTGTCATTTTCATCCTTCTATCATTCGTCTCGATGTGACTTAAATAATGTTGAAAGGGATGCAAAACACCAAATCATCAAAATTGAATCCAGCTGAAGGCTGAATTTTAACTCATGATTGTAAAACACCAAATCATTATCATTATCATTGTCATCATTTAAGAGTAGCTCCTAACTTTTGGTAAATGTCCTAAAATTTTGTACACCAAAGATGTCTGACAAAATTTCATATGCAAACAATGATCAGACTAGGAGCAATCTGATCAGGGTCTACACTGTTTGACATTCCAGCAAGTATTTTAAGAAACAATTGTTCAGAAAGCAAAAATTAGGCAAAAAAAGGATGGAACAAAGTGTTTGAAATTTTAAGACATTTACTGTACTACAAACAATTTTTCTTATGGATTTGCATAATGAGGACTGTTCCCATGTTCACTGTATGCAAATATCAAAAAGTACAGTTTCAAATTTTTGTTCTGTAGCTACTCTATTTCAGATGCCTCTGGAGGTGTGTCAGAATTCAATTTGGCCACAAGAGGAAGCAGATACCCATTTCACACAGCTTCAAAACAGTCCCTCATTGTGTACCCCGACAAATATCGATGTGACATTTGCGGCAAACCATTCAAGTTCAGATCAGCATTTAATAGGCATTATATAATCCATACTTCAGATAGGCCATTTTCTTGCCAGATTTGTGCAAAGACTTTTAACAGGAAGGATTCTTTAAATAGTCACCAGGCATCTTGCTACTTACATGTACAAAGGAAAATTAGCATGTGATGAGGTTTAACCCTTGTCATGGTGAATAAATTAAGATGCCATGCCCACTTCTAAATGTCAGCCAATCAAATGCCTTGATCAAGATTATTAATAAATTCATAAACTGAATGGCAAACAGCGCAGACCCAGATCTTCAGAGGCCAACTGATCTGGATCTACACTGTTTGCAATGGCAAGAGTATGTCCAGATTCAGCAGGACAAGGGTTAACCCTTCAAGCACTAAGCAAAATTGTCGCAGACGACATTATAAATATTTTTTATGCACCACCAGGCACTGAAGGCAGCAGTGGGGCTTATAGCATTTCATTGTGATGTTACGTCCATACATGCACTACCGGGGTATGTCATATTTGTGACCAGAATCTGACAAAAGTTTAACCCTTGTCCTGCTGAATAAATTACGAGGCGTGTCAATAAATAACCGAGACTGTCATGATTTTCATGCTTTGTTTCAATATATGTTTTATACATGGGTACAAAATTGCACAATTATCGAGTCATTCTTAAATAAGATATTGAATGTGAAACATGGCTAGTGATGCAAAGGCATGCTTTTCATCTAAAGTTGACTACCATGCTGTAATTTGGTTCTTGTATTTAAAAGGAAATACACGGCAAGTTAGCCGATGTTTATGGGTCTTCTGCACCATCTTATGCTCAGGTTAAATTCTTGACCACAGTATTTTGAGACGCAAAAGGCGTTATTATGTTGGACTTTTTACCCAAGAGAAGTACAATAACTGGAGTGTAATATGCAAACTTGTTAGACCAGCTGAGAACCGCCATCCGTGAAAAACGCTGAGGTAAACTCTCCAAAGGTGTTTTGCTGCAACAGGACAACACGAGAGTCCACACTTGCAAAGTTGCAATGGATGCTGTAGAGCGAAATGGGTATGAATTAATACCACATCCTGCCTATTCCCCTGACCTAGCTCCTAGCGACTTCTTCCTATTCCCAAACTTGAAAAAGGGTATCCGTGGATTTCATTTCCAGTCTGATGAAGAAGTTGTGATGGCAGTTGAGGAGTGGGTCAATGGAAAGGACCCTGACTTTTTCAGTTCTGGGCTGATGGCACTTGAACACCGTTGGTCTAAGTGCATCACACTAGAGGGCAATTACATTGAAAAAGAAGAGGTGGATCTCAACCGGAAATAAGTTAGGCTGGTTACTTATTGACTCACCCTCTTAAGATTCCATGCCCACTTCTGATTTTCAGCCAGTCAGATTACTTGATCCAAATTATTGCTATAAATTCACATACCTAATGGCAAACAGTGCAGATCCAGATCAGTTGGCTTCTTCAGAAGCCAACTGATCTGGATCTGCACAGTTTGCAAAGGCAAGGTATATCCGGGTTCAGCAGGACAAGGGTTTTTATATTCAAATTTACATAGACATTTATGTCTGCGTTTCTCTTGGAGGTTATAATATGCTAGGACGTTGAAATATGCTATGCTACTTACCTAGACCTAAACCTTCAACTCTGTGCTATAATGGTCCCTTGGTCATGCCTGGGTTGGGGATGGGGGTCAAAATGTATAACAGGTCAGATTTTACATTTTTAGCTCACCTGAGCTATGCTCAGGATGAGCTATTGTGATCACTTTTCGTCCGTCGTCTGTCCGTCTATCCGTCCGTTAACATTTTCAAACGACTTCTCCTCTGAAGCCGCTGAGCCAGTTTTGCTCAAACTTCATATGGAGCCTCCTTAGGGTGGGGGAACGAAAGATTGCTAAAATGGTCGCGGTAGTTGACCAAGATGGCCGCCATGCCCATATATGGTAAAAACCTTTAAAAATCTTCTTCTCCAGAACCGAAGATGCCTTGGGGCTGAATCTTAGCAGGAATCATCGGGGATGGGAAGTTACCAAAGTTGCTAAAAGAATTGTCATAAGATGACGTTTGACCTTTTTACGGCAAGGTCAAGTTGGTTTCCTTATGCATTTGTATGAGCCCCATACATTTGAATGGGAAAATTGTTTAGAATTTCAAACGACTTCTCCTCTGAAGCCTCTGAGCCAATTTTGCTCAAATTTCATATGGAGCCACCTTAGGGTGAGGAAACCAAAGATTGCTAAAATTGTCATGGTCAATTGACCAAGATGGCCGCCATGCCCATATATGGTAAAAACCTTTAAAAATCTTCTTCTCCAGAACTGAGAAGGCCTTGGGGCTGAATCTTTGCACAAATCATCGGGGACGAGAAGTCTACCAAAGTTGCTAAAAGAACTGTCGTACATTGACATTTGACCTTTTTATGGCAAGGTCAAGTTTGCTTCCCTATACATTTGTATGAGCCCCATACATATGAATGGGAAAATTTTTGAGAATTTCAAAGGACTTCTCCTCTGAAGCCACTGAGCCAAATTTGCTGAAATTTCATATTGAGCCTTCTTAGGTCGGGGGAACGAAAGATAGCCAAAATGGTCACAGTTCACTGACCAAGATGGCCGCCATGCCCATATATGGTAAAACCCTTTAAAAATCTTCTTCTCCAGAACCGAGGATGCCTTGGGGCTGAATCTGTGCACAAATCATCGGGGACATGAGATCTACCAAAGTTGCTTAAAAGATTGTCATACTTTGACATTTGACCTTTTTACAGCAAGGTCAAGTTTGCTTCCCAATGCATCTGTATGAGCCCCATAACATTTGTATTGGAAAATTGTTTGGAATTTCTGATGACTTCTCCTCTGAAGCCACTGAGCCAAATTTGCTCAAATTTTTAGCTCACCTGGCCACAAAGTGGTCAGTCAATGTCCGTTGTGCGTCGTTCGTCGTGCGACATCAACAATTGTTTTTAAAGCCTGCTCCTCCTGCGCCCGTGGGCCAATTGACTCGATACTTGGTAGGAAGCATCAGGGTGGCTTGTAGATCAAAAATAGCTAAAATTGTTCCGATCGGAAATCCAAGGTGGCCGCCATCTTGAAAATCTGTTTTTCACTTCTTTTCCTGAACCAAAAGTCCAGTTGACTCCAAACTTGCTAGGAAGCATCGGGATGACTTGTAGATCAAAAATAGCTAAAACCACGCCGATCGGAAATCCAAGATGGCCGCCATCTTGAAAATCTATTTTTCGCTTCTTCTTCTGACTCAAAAGGCCAATTGACATCAAACTTGCTAGGAAGCATCAGGGTGACTTGTAGATCAAAAATAGCTATAATCGTGCCGATCGGAAATCCAAATCCAAGATGGCTGCCAAGGGAGCTATCTTGAAAATCTATTTTTGCTTCTACTCCTAAACCCAAAAGCCAATTGACTCCAAACTTGGTAGGAAGCATTGGGGTGACTTATAGATCAAAAATAGCTAAAATTTGTGCCAATCAGAAATCAAAGATGGCGACCATGGCAGCCATCTTGAAAATCTAATTTTCGCTTCTTCTCCTGAACTGAAAGGCTAATTGTCTCCAAACTTGTTAGGAAGCATCGGGATGACTTGTAGATCAAAACTAGCTAAAATTGTGCCGATCGGAAATCCAAGATGGCCACCATGGCAGCCATCTTGAAAATCTATTTTTCGCTTCTTCTGAACCGAAAGGCCAGTTGACTCGAAACTTGGTTGGAGGAATTGGGGTGACTTGTAGATCATATATTAAATAGCTAAAATTGTTCCGATCGGAAATCCATGGCAGCCATCTTGAAAATCTATTTTTCACTTCATTTCCTGAGTCAAAAAGGCCAGTTGACTCCAAACTTGGTGATCGGAAATCCAAGATGGCCACCATGGTGGCCATTTTGAAAATCTTTTTTTCGCTTTTCTCCTAAGCCCAAAAGCCAATTGACTTGAAAATTGGTAGGAAGCATCAGGGAGACTTATAGATCAAAAATGGCTAAAATTATTCCGATTGAAACTCCAAGATGGCTTCCATGGTGGCCATCTTGAAAATCTATTTTTCACTTCTTCTCCTGAACCGAAAGGCTTATTGACTTTAAACTAGGTAGGAAGCATCAGGGTGACCTGTAGATCAAAAATAGCTAAAATCATCCCTATCAGAAATCCAAGATAGCCGCGATGGCAGCCATGTTGAAAATCTATTTTTCGCTTCTTCTCCTGAACTGAAAGGCCATTTGACTCGAAACTTGGTAGGAAGCATTGGGGTGACTTGTATATCTAAAATAGCTTAAATTGTTTGGATCGAAAATCCAAGTTGGCCGCTATGGCGGCCATCTTGAAACTTTTTTTTTCGCTTATTTTCCTGAACCAAAGGGCCAGTTGATTTGAAAATTGGTAGGAAGCATTGGGATGACTTATAAAAATAGCTAAAATTGTTCCAATCGGTAATCCAAGGTGGTGGCCATCTTGAAAATCTATTTTTTTTCCTTCTTCTGAACTGAAAAGCCAGTCGACTCGAAACTTGGTAGGAGGCATTGGAGTGACTTGTAGATAAAAAATAGCTCAAATCATTGCCATAGGAAATCCCAAATTGCAGCCATGGCGTCCAGCTTGAAAGTCTGTTTTGAACTTTTTTCCTGAACCCAAAGGGCAATTGACTTAAAGTTCATTGGAAGTATCAAGGTGACTTGTAGATCAACAGTAGCTAAAATCATTCTGATTGGAAATCTAAGATGGCTGCCATCTTGTTTATGTTTATTATATTTCCCTGCCACTGAGCTGTTTACATGTATAAAATCATGATTCTTCAGAAACCACTTAGCAATTTGCCACCAAATTTCACATTGATCCGATTGTTGAAATGTTATTGAGAGTTTGTTCAAATGATCACGCTCCATTGACTGTCATGCCATTTATATTCTTCTTCAAAATTAAGAACTGCTTAAATGATGATCTTTTCATTAGTTGCAATGACAGGATTGGAAAAATGTTGCATCTGCATATCTGCAGTGGCTATGTCACTCAGGTGAGCGACCCGTGGCCTGTGGGCCTCTTGTTTACATTGACATTTATGTTCGCGTTTCTCTTAGGGGTCATAACTTGGGTGCCTTTTATGCTAGGAAGTAGAAATTTGGTATGCTACTTACCCAGACCAAAACCTTTAACTCTGTGCTAGAGTTGCGGCAGTTGCCCCTGAGTCCTGCCCTGGGGTGGGGCTTGGGATCAAAATGTATTACAGATCAGATTGAGCATTTGGAAAGTATTTGCTGAAATTTATGCATCCATGTGTTGTTGCCATGTGGGCAAAGAGCAAAGGGCAGGGGCATTTGTGTATATAGGACACATGTCTAGTTTATTATTATTTTTCAGAGAAACTAATACTTAGCATTTTGCAGGCAGATGATTCACATAAACTCTCAAGCCTTATTTTCTCTGAAAAATAATAGAAGAAAATCAAATTGTCATCTGCTGCAGTTGTAGTAAGTGCTTTAACCCTTAAAGCGCCAAGAAAATCTGCATCTGAAAATTTCGTCTGCTTATGTCGTCTGCTGCATCTTCTTGCAAACTTTTCAAACTTTACATTTTGCATATAGGCAAACAGTGTGGACCCAGATCAGACTGCTCCTAAAGGAGCAGTCTGATCTGGGTCCACACTGCAACAATGACTTTTAAAGTAACTGGCAGAAGACAAAGCAGACGACAATTGTTGTGATTGGCGCTTTAAGGGTTAAGGATTGTTAAATTGTTGCCTCCTGTAAATGCTAAATTTGAATAATAAAACTTTTAATGGTCTGATTTTGTAGTTTTTAGCATGCCTGGACAAAGCAGAAGAGAGCTCACTTGATGCAGTTTGTCCTAGATTTTTCCTAGGTTTTAGCATTCAAAGCCTATTTATTACCTCACCACATGACACTAATAGGTGGGATATTATGCTTTAACATTGACTGCCTGTGTGTCCATCTGTCTGTCTGCCTGTCCATTTGTCTGTCTGTTGTATGTTGGTCCATCTGTATTTTTGTTTCCAGACGATTACTTGAGTAAATATAAATGGATTTTAACCAAACTAGGAATGTACATTAATATTGTACAGATCTGGTTTGGGATTCTTTATGGACAAATTCCGTCAATTTTTGACAGAGTTATCTGCCCACGCTACATCCGTATTTTCGTTTCCAGACAATAACCAGTAAATATCAATGGATTTTAATCAAATTTGATATTTTGGAAATCTGGTTTGGAATCCCTAATGCGCAAATTTCACATAATAAGTTAGGTAAATCTCAACAGATTTTCACCAAACTTGATCTGTGCATTGATGGTGTGGAGATTTGGTTTGGGATTACTATTAAATGGGCAAATTTCATCAACTTTGTGACAGGGTTATCTACTCACAACATGATAATGGCAAAGTATTACCATTTTATTTTTCCCAGAAAATAGGCTTAAACATTTCATGCAAATTTTCTTCTGGGGAAATATAAGAATAAAATGTCATTAATTTGTTTGCTGAATTTGCCGATGTAGTCAGATATGGGGAAGCATATGCTGCTTGGCCCTCATTTATATCTATGGAAGGTCAACTGATTGCATTGAACCATGACCTTGACCTATGTTTCATAATTCTTAGAACTTAGAAGATTGAGTTACATCTATTATGCCAGTAATTTTATTCAACGAAGCTCTAGATAAAAGTGGATATCAGGTAGATATTTTTGGGTTGATTGTATACATGCACCAAAATATCCTAAAGGTTTTATCCATGTGATTATCATTGACCAATGAAATAAAACAGCATGGTTGTATTAAATCCAGGTAATGGTTATTTACAGCTATGCTATTCTTGTTGCTGTGATGTCAAGAGTGCTATGTAATGAGGGTTAATATTTGTAAAACCTAGACTGGGACATTGGCTGGGACCCAGATCAGACACCACAGAAATCAGAAACTGATCAGGGTCTGCTTAAATTCCAGTGTTAAATGAAACAGTCTTACATAGGTCTAGATAAGGGTTGGTATCAGGTAAATAGTTTTCTTATTTCTCGACGAAAACATATGTTGTGGGTACTCATTAGAAGCGCCTCGCCGAGGTGCTTCTAATGAGTACCCACAACATATGTTTTCATCGAGAAATAAGAAAAATATAGATACTTTTTGGTTGAAATCAAGAGCTATGGTCTTAAGTCCCTGTTCAGGACCATTTTCCTTGTCTAGGACCCACCAGTGCTGTCAGTGCTTTGATTCATATTTCTCCATGAAAATTTGTAATTGGTACTCAGTCAAAGAGCCATCTAAAACTTTTTTCATGCTCAACTCAGTTTAGCATGAAGTTTTTCCTGCTATTAGTCTCAAATTACTAACAAGTGCAAATTCTTTCTTGCTAAACATAGCTGAGCATGAAAATTTCTCTGCTAGTAAATATGAAAATGCCAACTATGGTTTGCATTTTCATATTTACTAGCAGAGAAAATTTCTGAGTTGAGGATGAAAAAAGTTTTACAATACATTGTATATAACCTCGGGGCCTGGCAGTTTTCACATCAACGGGTAGTGAAATAGATTTTGATTGTGTTGGGGTTTAACAACTCGTCAACCCTTGTGGGTCATTTTGTGTTGTCTACCAGAGAATGAGAGAAGAGATAGAATAAATAGTAGAGGAGATGAAAGAGAGGGCAGGGAAGAAAGAAGAACAGGAATGAAAGTTAAGAAATAGAAGAACTAAAACATTCCCCCTCTACCCTTACCTGCTACAAGGATAACAGGCCTTGCCCATCTGTAAGCCAATATCAGTTGGACGCCCCGGTGAGGTAAGATACATGATACCTTTGCACCACCCGGCCACCCCCATAGTGAAATAGAGCATTTCAAATTTTAGGACAGGTATGTTAATCCTTCTCTTGCTGAACACGACATGCCCTGTCTTAGCAAACAGTGTAGATCCAGATCATTTGGCTTCTGAAGAAATCAACTGATCTGGATCTGCACTGTTTGTCATTAAATATGTGAATTTCTATCAAAAACCCAGATCAAGTAATCTGATTGGCTAGAAATTAGAAGTGGGCATGGCATCTTAATTTATTTGATATGACAAGTATGTTAATGAGATAAGTATGTTAATGAGATAAGGTTTATTTAGGGTTTGTCATTAAATACAAATGTATGTGAATTTCTATCAAAAACCTGGATCAAGTAATCTGATTGGCTGGAAATTAGAAGTGGACATGGCATCTTAATTTATTCAGCATGACAAATATGTTAATGAGATAAGGTGTATTTAGGGTACCGCATTCACCGTAAATATTGGGACACCTTAATGCCTTAATATACTTGTCTTAAACCCTTGTCCTGCTGAATAAATTAAGATGCCACGCCCACTTCTAATTTTCAGCCAATCAGATTGCTTGATCTGGATTGTTACTATAAACTTATATACTTAATGGCAAACAGTGCAGATCCATATCAGTTGGCTTCTGAAGAAGCCAACTGATCTGGATCTACACAGTTTGCAAAGGCAGGGTATATCTGGGTTAAGCATAACCAGGGTTAAAATTTGAAAAGTCTATTTTACTACCTGTTGATGTGTCTAAAATAGTGCTAATGAGTGGCAAACAGTGTAGACCCTGATCGAATGCCGTGTTCTGCGGGTATAATCTGGGTCTGTGTTTGCTCAGGCCTATCTGCCCCAGGGTTATTACAGTTATTACAGTAAGATGGTAAATCTTTTTGTTGCAAAAGCATCTTATGTTGAGCTATGACCCAGTTTTCATTAACCCGTTATCATGTTAACAAGTCTGTAATCTGTAATGTGTACGGCCATGCTCCCTCTAAGATAGTCAAAACAGGGGTATGGCATGGTCTACAAGACTACATTATTATAACCCCCCCCCCCCCCCCCCCCCCCCCCCCACACACACACACACACACACCCGCCCTACCCACAAATTAAATATGTTTGTGGAGATGGGGGTGGGTATACTGTTTTCAGGTTGTCCAATCTATCAGTCCGTTCAATAGGTTATGGTTTTCTGAGCGGGATGGGGGTATCTAATAAGCACTGCTTATTGACATTTCTTGTTAGACTGAGTTTTTTAAGAATTTTGCTATTTTTAAACTGGCTTTTCAAATATGGGTTTTACTTCTGGCAACCTTTTTCACTGCCTTCATCTGTCTTAATTTGCTTATTAACCAAAATATTTCTCATTTCCCATATTATATGGTGACAATGTCGTGCCTTACATAGCTGAAGATAAAAGGGGTATTAAGATAAATATTCTGGTATAAAGATAAATAATCTGATTTCTCCACAAAAAACATATGTTGTGGGTACTCATTAGAAGTGCCACACCGAGGCACTTTTAATGAGTACACACAACATATGTTTTTGTGGAGAAATAGAAAAGTTAGTACCAATATTTTTGATTAAAGATGGGGTGGTCGGGTGGTGCGAAGGTGCTGTGTATCTTACATCACCGGGGCGTCCAACTGATATTGGCTTACAGTTGGGCAAGGCCTGCTATCCTTGTAGTGGGTAAGGGTAGAGGGGGAATGTTTTTATTTCTTCTGTTTCTTTACTTTCATTCCTGTTCCTCTTTCTTCCCTGTCCCTCTCTTTCATCTCCTCTACTCTCTCTTCTATCTCTTTTTTTCTCCCTTTCTCTGGGAGACGACACAAAATGACCCTCAAGGGTTGTCGTGTCGTTAAACCCCAACACAATCAATCAATTTGATTAAAGAAAGGGCTGATCTAGAGCTGCCCATATTTGACCTACACCATTTGCTTAGGTTTTCCAGAATTACTAGGAAAACTTGTGGTAAAATACGTATCCACCTGTACTAAAGGTACAGTTAAAATAAAGCTCAGCGAAGGACTTATCTAATGATGCTTATGTGATGTTTTTTTGTTTTTTTTTCTGAGTTTCTCTATTAAAGCATATGCTGTGGGTACTCATTTGAATTGCATCAACAAGTACATGCAAATCAAATGGGTTCCCATAACATAGGTCTTTATATAGACAATATTTGTCCCAGAAAATATTTTTTGAAAGTTCATGCATGGAGACCAGGAGGTCGCGGGTTCAACCCCCGCCAAGGTCGGCAACATTCTTTTGTGGAGATTGATCGTGAAATATTTTCTGCAGTCATTCTCTCCCTTCCACTGATTCCAGAAGGGCAGTTGTCAGTTTCTGGCGAAGGAATGTGCACAATACTGGTTAACCGCTTAGAGGACTAAGCCTGCCCAGTAAACATGTGGTTAGGTAAACTGACCATGCTTTACATGACCCCATTGGGTTGACTGGGTCATAAAACCTTAACACAAAGAAACAGTTCATGCAAATTGTCTCCGTAGGAAACAATTTGCATGAAAGGTCAAAAGCATATTGTCTGGGAAAAATAAGAAAAATATTTCAAAATATCGTCTGCTGAAAATTTTTATCCAGCAAGCAGAGCATAAAAGAGAAGAATAGTCTTTATACTGTATTTACTATACTGCACTCTGGGTAAAATTTTCAGCAGACAACATATTAAAATTTTTCAACCATATCTGTCATAAGTAATAGGATGCCTTAACTCCTTACCGTACTTGTCCTTTTGATCAAATTTGTGCCAAAATGCTTGTTTTCTAAAGTTGGATACTGTAATACATTTCATTAAGTGGGCCTTTCCCTGTCAGTAGAAGAAATACAGGCTTTATAGGGAAACTTAAGTAGAAGAATTACAGGCTTTATAGAGGAACTTAATTAGAAGAAATCTTGACTTTAAAAGGAACCTTAACCCTTAAAGCGCCAAGAAAAACTGCATCTGAAAATGTCGTCTGTTTATGTTGTCTGCTGAATATTCTTGCAAACCTCAAAGCTATTTTTTGCATACCGGCAAACAGTGTGGACCCAGATCAGACTGCTCCTAAAGGAGCAGTCTGATCTGGTTCTATACTGTTTGCAGAAGAAATACTTGCCTTTTAGGGGAAATTAAGTAGAAGAAACACAGGCTTTATAGGGAAACTTTAGAAGAAATACTTGTCTTTTAGAGGAAATTAAGTAGAAGAAACACAGGCTTTATAGGGAAACTTTAGAAGAAATACTTGCCTTTTAGGGGAAATTAAGGCTTTATAGGGAAACTTCAGTAGAAGAAATACTGGCCTTTTATGGGAATGCAAGAAGAAGAAACAGGCTTTATATGAAAACTTAAGTAGAAGAATCCTTATAGGGGAACTTAAGTGGAAGAAACAGAGGCTTAACTTATAACTTAAGTAGAAGAAACAAAGGCTTTATAGGGGAACTTAAGAAGTAGAAATACATGTTTTATTGTAGAACTTGACTAGAAGAAACAAAGGTCTTATACGGAAACGTAAGTAGATGAAATACAGGCTTAACAGGGAAACTTAAGTAGAAGAAACACTGGCATTATAGGGGAACTTAAGGAGAACAAACACAGGCTTCATTGGAGTTAAGTAGATAGATTCAAATAAATGATTTGTAGGAAAACTTTTGTTGGAAAGTAGAAGAAACACAGACCTTATAGGGGAACTTTAGTAGAAGAAACAGGATTTATAGGGGAACAAGTAGGAAAAACACAGGCTGTATGTAGAACTAAAATAGAAGAAACACAGGCTTTATAGGGAAACTTAAGTAAAAGAAACACATACTTTATAGGGGAACTTAGAGGAACAAGTAGAAGAAACACAGGTTTTATGTAGAATTAAAGTAGAAGAAACACAAGTTTGTAGAGAAACTTAATTAGAAGAAATACTTAACTTTTAGGGGAACTAAAATAGAAGAAACACAGGCTTTATAGGGAAACTTAAGTAGAAAAAACACAGGCTTTATAGGGGAACTTAAGTTGAAGAAGTACTGGCCTTTTAGGGGAACTAAAATAGAAGAAACACAGACCTTATAGGAGAACTTAAGTAGAAGGAACACCTGCTTTATTGGGGAACTTGAGAAACAAGAGAACCAAATTTGATGCATATTGATTCTGACTTCCAAGATACACTGCAGCCACTTTATAACACTATTGCAGGGATCGAAATAAATGCTGTATTAGCAAAACAACTCTGTTGTATCTGAACAAAGAAATGTATAGATTATATTAAAAAAAAAGACCATAAATGGTCATTTTTCTATATAAACTGTTGCAGGGATCAAAATAAATGCTGTATTAGCGAAACAATTCTGTTGTATCACTGTATAGATTATATAGAAAAAAGACCATAAATGGTTATTTTTATATATAAACTGTACATTTTTATTGGATACAACATTTTGGGATCCACCTTTAAACTGTCTTATATCCACAACAACACTTTAGAGACCACATTTATGTCTGAAACCATCTTGCAATGAACTGTTTATTAACCCTTGTCTAGACTGGCTCCTGTCTAACTGATATATGAATCAGCATAAAAACGATTTATATTTTACAAAAAAATTGTACCTTTTGGAATGTCTTTCTCTGATTTGGCTGTGAGTTTCTGACTAGTAAGGGAGATAATATGTGTATAAAAATAGTCAAGAAGGAGTATTTTACCTTTATTAGATTAGAAATCTAAAACTCACAGCATGGTGCCAGGCTAACCCTTGTCCTGCTAAATAAATTAACATGCCATGCCTACTTCTGATTTTCAGCCAGTCAGATTACTTGATCCATGTTGTTAATAAAAATTCACATACTTAATGGCAAACAGTGCAGAACCAGATCAGTTGGCTTCTTCAGAAGCCAACTGATCTGGATCTATACTGTTTTCAAAGGCAGGGTTTATCCAGGTTCAGCAGGTTCCAGTTTTGTTGTGAAACAAAATATGAGCAACCATTTGGTATTTACAATCCCTCAAATTGAGCAAAACACTTCGACAATTTCTATTCTCATTTCAGAACCAAAGTTGCTTTTTCTGGAACGTGTTGGCCAAGATTTACCAGGAGCTCAGAGCGACAGCGGAAATAGTGCAAGTAAAAAAACCCAGAAAACGTGTCCGATGTGCAGTAAAGTTTTGAGGTCAAGGTCCCATCTCATGCGACATATGCGTGTCCATACGGGAGACAAGCCTTATGAATGTGAAATTTGTGGGAAACGCAGTTCACAGAAAGCTAACTACAACAGACACAAACTGGTTCATTTGAAGAATTCAGAAATGGACTTAACTTCACTATTCAAATAAGCACAGCATGAGAAAAACAAGCTTATGACATCTGCAGACACTGAAAACCCTAATCAGTCTGTGCATTGATTACCGCATTTATGTCTCCCCACCTAAGGGGAGGGGGACATATTGTTTTTGGTGCAGATCCCTTTGGCATTGGCATCATACTTTCTTGTCTGCACAATATCTTGTGAACCAGTGGTTGGATTCTTACCAATTTTTCTTGGATAATATAGAAATGATTAGATTTAGGTGATCTTGACCTAATTTTCAAGGTCACAGGCATAGAAAACTTGCTCTTCTAATGAGTACATGCAACATAATTATTTTCATGGAGAAATAAGAAAAAAGTAATTATCTTGAGATTTGTAAACCATAGCATTGTCACCATATACATTGTAATACAGTATAACCTCAATGGCTAGAACCCAGATGGCTCATTTACCATGGATGATTCAAACTCTTTTTTCATTCCCTACAAAATCCTTCCAATAGCTCAAAGAAAACTAATATTTTGGGATATTTTCTTATTTTATCATGGAATTGTATGTTGTGTGTACTCATTAGAATCGCCTCATCGAGGTGATTCTAATGAGTACACTCAACATACAATCATTGTGTAGAAAATCGAAAAGATTAATCTAAATTATCGCTGTTTGCTTCCTGAACTGGTGCCATGATTAACCCTCAGTAGCTCAAACTACCCATGTCTCAAACGAATTTCCATTGTCCCAAAGATATGCGAGCCATTGAGCTTCGACTGTATGTTAAATAAGAAAAAAAAGACAGATTTGTACAGTGAAAAGGCTGCTAGAAGTAAAAATCAAATTCAAAAACTGATTTAAAAGTTTCAACATTCTTTAAATCTGCCAAATACCGTATTTGACTTAATTACCACACATGCTCCTATAAGCGCACATTCAGGCATTTCATAGTCTTAAGATTACAGCCATGTATTTTTATCTGCTTCTTTATAAAAGCATTATTTTATGTTGTTGGTACTCATTTGAATTGCCTCAACAAGGCAGTTCAAATGAGTACTAACAACATTTGTATGCTTTTTATCCCCACGCTTGCGTCGGGGATATTGTTATCGCCTCCGTCCGTCTGTACGTCCATCTGTCCATCTGTCTGTCCCTTATGCTATCTCCTCCCAAACCGCTGGACAGAATCCAACCAAATTTGGTGAGTGGCTTGCTTACACAAGTGGGGCATGCAAGAGCATGTTTATTTTTGGCCCCGCCCCCAGGGGTCAAATATTAACAAGCGTGGGGATTTGTGATGGTGTGCCATCGACTGCCCGATCTAGTATAGACTTACAAAGGCAGTTCAAATGAATGCCCACAATATGTGCTTTTATAAAGAAAATTAGAAAAAATATTGCGGAAAGTATCATTAAGTAATCATCTCATGAAGACATCTTCTTATCTTTCTTTATAGTCCTTGTCAGGGGGATATTTTCCTACAAGTTTTCCCAGTAATTTAGAAAATCCTAAGTGCACAGTGCGGTAATTAGGTCGAATACAGTAGATCCTTATGTATCCCTGTTTTCTCTATACAGTAAAATTCGGCTATTAAGGCCATTCTGCTACATGTATTAAGAGCAGCTTTTTCTTGTCCCAGATGGTTCTTTCCTTATTATTCTATATTCTGTACTAACCCTTAAAGCGCCAAGCAAAATTTGTAGCAGACGACATTCTAAATTTTTTTTTATTTTTGTTTTTCAGAGAAAACAAGCCTTGACATTTCATGTGAATTGTTTGCCAAGCAGATGATTCACATGAAATGTCAAGACTTGTTTTCTCTGAAAAAAGAAAAAAGTATTGTCTGCTTCAGTTGTGATTGGCGCTTTAAGGATTAAGACCACCTACAAATAAGACTATTTTCAGGCAGTTGCAAAGAAGGTCTTAACCCATTGTAGGCTGAATAGACTTCCCTGCACTATATATTGGAAAAGTCTAATTTCAATTTTAGGTACCTCAGGCTATGAGATTTAGATATTCCTAGAGAAAAATGGTTGAACTATTTGCAAACAGTGGAGACCCTGATCAGATGCCGCATTTTGCAGCGTCTGATCTGAATCTGCACTTTTTGCCAATTACTCTTTTAGGGGTTTCCAGACTACATTGGGTTAATAGTGAAATTTTACTGTATATTATGAGAGAATATGGGGGTGCACATTGGATAGACTTGTTGTACCGTATATACAGTAAGTCTTTTGACAGACAGGCCTTAGCAAACAGTGAAGACCCAGATGAGATGCCGCAGAATGCCGCATCTCATCAGGGTCTACACTGTTTGCTACTCACAGCAATTTTTAGACACAATAACAGGTAGTAAATTGTGCTTGTTCAAATTTCAAATGTGTCTGAATACTTAGGGTAAATACTGTAATATTTGCACAAGCTTAGTGTGGCCTTCTTTGCCCATTAACCCTTGTCCTGCTGAACCCGGACATACCCTACCTTTGCAAACAGTGTAGATCCAGATCAGTTGGCTTCTAAAGAAGCCAACTGATATGGATCTGCACTGTTTGCCATTCAGTATGTGAATTTATAGCAAAAATCCGGATCAAGTAATCTTAATTTATTTAGCCAGACAAGGGTTAACAGCATCACAGAATTGGACTACTATAGAATAATAATAACATCGATCAATAAAAAATGCCCTGATGGGATTGTACACTCTGCCGACTGATCGGAGTCTTCACCATGTAGATGTCAAACGGTACATTTTCTTAAATGAAGTTTTCTTATTATCTTGGTTAAAATACATTACGAGGTGTCAATAGAAATAGAAAAGTCTCTCAAAAAAAAAAACTGAAAGAAAAGGATTGAAACAAAGTTATGATAATTCTGAACTCTAATATGTAGGTGTTGTGAACTTTAACGCTTAGCACTCTGGATAGAAATTTAAGCAGACGATATTTTAAATTATTTTTCTTATTATTCCCAGAAAAATGGATTTGACATTGGAGACAATTTGCATGAAATGTCAAAACCTTTTTTTGTAGGTCAATAAGAAAAATATTTCAGAATGCTGTCTGCTGAAATTTTTACCCAGCATGCAAAGTGTTTAATAGGTGTTGTGAATTTAAATGTTGTGTTACCAGTTGGTAATATTAAATTGGACTGTTAGCTATGGTTAGACAAGATTTGATGAGGAACTTAGTTGTAAGAAGATTAAGTTATGCTGACACAGGATATGATTGATGGTGATGAAATCCCATGGCAAAGTGCACACTTAAAATCATGAACTTCAACACTTCAACACTTAAAATACATTAAGGTAATAAAATTTGCCAGTTTTATCATTTGTTAACTCACCATAAATGGTCATCTGTAGTCACGACTGCTTTAGCAAGCAGGAGCAATATGGGGATCACTTTCCAGCGTCATTGTTGGTGTTGGCGCCAACATTGTATAGTCTTGAGTTTGGCTCCATTTCTCAAACACCTTTCTAGGCTAATGAAACTTCATACACACATCCCTCATGATTCACTCTGCAGACTGCCATCAGCCATTACTGACCTTGACATATTTTACATGCTTAGCTGAACAATATTTAGGCTGTGAAGTTAGCTTTGTTTCTTGAAGACCACCAGCAGCTGTAACGTAGCCATTCGGATAGTTTCTTGTTATAAATTTACCCACAGGTAACAGCATATGTTTTCATGGAGAAAAAAGAAAAATATCAGTGCTTTTCTGCTGAAAAAAAGTGTCTTAATTAGTTCAGGCTATTTAATCAAATTTCTTCACCTTTATTGACCACAAATCTAAAATGACCTAATAAGATGGCTTAGTATCGACTTTTTTTAACAACCTGCCAACTAAAATGAAAAGTGAGATAAAATATGTTTCTAAAAATAAAATTTTCCAAGAAGTAGGCTCTAAAAATTCTTTCCAATCATCAGTCACAAGAGGCAAAAGTGACTGATGATTAATTATAATTGATCATTGACGTCAACACCACGTGGGCATGCCATGAAGACAGGTTTTGTTCTAGTGGTTCTTGTACTCAAGAGATCTTTGTATATCTAGTTTGAATTTTAACCCATTTATGCCGAGTGGACTCGTCTATCCTAACTCGTTGGACGTCCATTTCCTATATAAGGGTGTCTGTTTAGTTTTTATTATTATTGTAGAAATTTCTGAACTTATAATTGCAAACAGTGTAGACCCTGATCAGATGCCACATTTAACTCTTACCCCCCTAGTGGCGACTTTTGTCATCTGCTGATAATCTTTGCAAACAGTCTGGACCCAGATCAGGCCCGACAAAATGTCAGACCCGACAAAATGTTGGGCCTGATCTGGATCCAAACTGTTTGACACTCTGATGGTATTCCTGCAAATTTTTTTTGAAATAGTTAATTTTAAAAAGAAATCCACAGACCACAGAAAAGCATGCAAAATTACCCAGCATGCAAATTTTTAAGAGTTAATGCTAGGTGGACTCTTCTACCTTAACTCTTTGGACATGTCCATTTCCTATATAAGTGGTGTTTGGTTAGTTTTTATTATTATCATGTTTTGTAGAAATTTCGGAATCTATTATTGCAAACAGTGTAGACCCGAACCAGACTCCACATTTAAGATGTTGTCAGCTGCTTTTTAAGTGCAATGTACAGCATGTTGCATACACATACATGTATAATCAGTTTTAGCCCCCAGTAGTGTATGCTGCTATTTGTATAGCAGAAACTAATGTGAATCCACCTTGTTATTGTCATTACCTGCTTCTCTTATGTTATTATATGCCATGTTTTCATTATACTCCAAGCAATTGTGTTTATGTGTGCGAGGGCAGGGGCACGTACATCCATCTGTACGTCAATCTGTAACAATTTTCTTTTTGTTGGGGATATCTAAAAAGCATTGCTTATTGGCAATTTCTTGTTTTTCAATGCTGCCACTGGGATCATCTGCCCACATTGTTTTTGTATTTCTTTGTGTTTTGATTTGTATTCTTGTGTTTCTGTTGGAAATGTTTCGAGAGATAATTATGAGGCTACTAGCTTGTAAAACTGATTAAATTCCCCCACCTCCCTAATCTTACTATGGTACTGGCCATTCCAGAGAACTCGTTTAGGAGAAATATTTGATGATAATTCTGGGATGATTTTCTCTACTGTCCTTTCAACATCCTTTGGATAGAGATTTTTAACCCTTGTCATGTGAATGAATTAAGATGTTGATACAAATTCACATACTTAATGGCAAACAGTGCAGATCCAGATCAGTTGGCTTCTGAAGAAGCCAATTGATCTGGATCTACACTATTTGCGAAGGCAGGGTATATCTGGGTTCAGCAAGACCAGGGTTATCTTTGCGTTTTATTCTAAATGAAAATGTTTTGTTCTGATTGATGATATGTTGTCAGAAACCATTTGTCTTTTCTGTTCCAGCACTTTGTTTACAAATATCTACTGTAAAATTAATTTTCCAGCCAAAAAATGGGTCTCTCCTATGCAATTTCTATAGTAAACTGGGCCCAGTTGTTCAAAGCTAACGACATCGTTAGTTAACGATTCGTTAAAATTTACATCGAGTGATACGCAAATATGCTGAAATTTTTTGCTGAAAAAATGTGAGTTATTTTTGCAGTGCAAAAGCTACTCACATTTTTTCAGCAAAAAAATATCAGAATATTGTATATTGAATCCGCTAAAACAGTTAACGAAATGACCCTTAACGAGCTCGTTAAGCTAATGACGCTTTGATTTTTGGAAAATTCTTATTTGAGGTTTATTTATTATATAGGAGTAGATAATATTATACGGACTACAATCTGAAACCTACGAAATTACTTGCCTGTGCGCTTAAACGGGTATATGTGGAAATAAGATTGAATGCGGTAGTTGTCCATAAAACATACCATATCTGACAAAATTACAGCACTGTGCTGTTAGGTTTTTCAAAATAACTAGAAAAAAAAAATGTAAAATATCCACCTAATAAGGACACACTTCAGAAAAAGATCAGCAGTGGACTTCATGATAGGCTTATTTAACCCATTGTATATACATTGTACTGAATAGACTCTTCCACACAATATATTGGAAGAGTCCAATTTCAATTTTAGGTATGACCAGCTGTGAGATTTATATATTCCTAGAGAAAAATGGCTAAACTATTTGCAAACAGTGGAGACCCTGATCAGATGCCGCATTCTGTGGCATCTGATCTGGGTCTGCACTGTTTGCCAGTTACCCTTTTATTGGTCTCTCGACTACAATGGGTTAATGATGCTTATGTGATATTTTTACTGATTTTCTTTATAAAAGCATATGTTGTGGGTACTCATTTGAATTGCCTCATTCAGTCTATAAAAGCATATGTTATTGGTACTTATTTGAATTGCCTCATCTTGTTGGGGCACTTCAAATGAATACCAACAACATATGCTTTTATAAAGATACAGATAAAAATACATGGCTGTAATCTGAAGACTACAAAATAACTTGAGTAAATAACAAGGGATTTTAACCAAAGTTGCTATATGTATTGACATTAAAGAGATTTGGTTTGGGATTGCTAATGGGCAAATTTCGTCAAATTTTTACGGAGTTATCTGCCCGAGACACGCCCATATTTTCGTTTCTGGATGATAACTTGAGTAAATAACAAGGCATTTTAACCAAACTTGCTCTATGCATTGACATTAAGGAGATCTGTTTTTGAATTGCTAATGGGCAAATTTCTTCACATATTTAACGGAGTTATCTGCCGGAGACATGCCCATATTTTCGTTTCCCGATGATAACTTGAGTAAATAACAAGGCATTTTAACCAAACTTGCTATATTCATTGATATTATCAAGATCTGGTTTAGGATTGTTATCTATCCCTCCGTCATTTTCTTTCCAGACATTTTCGCAACAATTACTTAATACATAAACAAATAACTGCTATGGCGGGGTATTATGCATGCGCTGCTTTTATTCTTGTATTTGGTTGTTAGGGCTTTATTTTGTTTTCGATTGTGAGAGGATGTGCTGTTTCAGCTACTTAACATTTTGCATGCTGGGTAAAAAATACAGCAGACCAGATTTTGAAATATTTTTCTAATAGGATTTGACTTTTCTCGCAAATTTTCTCCTTAGGAGACAATTTGCATGAAGTGTCTGATACTATTTTCTAGGAAACAAATCGAAGTATCGTCAGTTTGACATCTGAATTTGCTCATAGCATGATAATTGATAGGGTATAACTCTAGAGAAGAGTGGTCTCGGGTAAATATTTTTTCTTATTTCTCCATGAAACTAATTATTGTGGGTACTCATTGGATGCACCTCATGGAGGTGCTTCTAATGAGTATTACAGCATGTTTTTGTGGAGAAATATAAAAATATCAATACTTTGTTGAAAAAAGTACCTCATCTGGAGCTGTGATAGGGTCTCCCTGTTGTCTTCCAGCATGCTTTTATCTTATTTATCCATTCCATTAATATCTCTACACATGCTTTTATCTTATTTATCCATTCCATTACTATCCTTAAGCACTTTTTGATCTTCATTTTTATTCATTTCCTTAATATCCCGAAGCATGCTTTTATCTTCATATAGCCATTCAATTAATATCCCTAAGCATGCTTTTTACTTCATTTATCCTTTCCATAAATATCTCCAAGCACACTTTTATCTCCTAGCATATCTCCTTTTCTTCCCTAATCATACTTTTATCTTTGTTTATTCTTTCTATAAATATCCCTAAGCACACTTTTATCTTCATTTATTCATTCCATAAATATCCCTAAGCATGCTTTTACCTATATTTATCCTTTCTATAAATATCCTCTAGCATGCTTTTATCTCCATCCTTTCCATAAATATCCCTAAGCATGCTTTTATCTTCATTTATCCTTATGGGTACTTTTTG
The DNA here is from genome assembly GCA_964016985.1 of Anodontia alba. Taxonomy (NCBI): domain Eukaryota; kingdom Metazoa; phylum Mollusca; class Bivalvia; order Lucinida; family Lucinidae; genus Anodontia; species Anodontia alba. The sequence goes on from OZ024835.1 coordinate 56,073,168, forward strand.
AATTATCTGAATAGGATACCAAATGCTTGGAAAGATGTTATGTTATAAATAAACCATGGTTATTGTCGAGGTTTTGGGTATACTGTACATTATACCATAGTTTGATGACCTTTCACTGTCTGACCCCAAACGAGACGGAGCCGAGTTTGGGTCAGACAGTGAAAGGTCACCAAATTATGATATAATTTACAGTATTCCCAAAACAGATTATCTGTTTTAACCAATGTATGGGACTGTTTTTGTTTTTTTTTCTTACAAAAACTATACTTTTATTTATTTAGTATATCTTTTTCTACTTTTTTACTTTTATTTATCTTTTTTTTTTTATATTTTTATGGTAAAGTGGTACCAGGCAGTCTGATGAAATGCTGTACCAATTGACCTTGTGTACTAAAAAGGATGAAACACCCCACCTTTTTTGAATTAAACTAACTGAGGCACTACTGCTAAAATCTGATTGGTTGCAATCTTGTCAATCACAAGAAATTACATCAGCATCTTAATTTGGTCAAACTTTGTTGCAATCTGGTTGGTCAGCTGTAGCTTTGGTCATTATAATATACTGGAGACAGACTGTCTGGTTTCGTGTGTTTTATTCAACAAAAAATGTCATTTTTAAATAAAAAGTTGCTCAGTGCAGAAGTAAATTTGAAGTTCCTCTAACCTTTACCACTCTCTGGATAATATCAGCTGACAATATATTTGATGATACATTGTACTATCTTAGTTTTTCCAGCCAACAGAATTTGACATTTCATGCAAACTGTCTCTAATTGAGACAATGTACATGAAATGTCAAATCCAGTTACCTGAGAAAAAAATAAGAAAACTATTTAAAAAATGTCATCTGCTGAAAATTGATGGTTAGCACCCTGGACATTTTCAGCAGACAACATATTGGTGATAGTTTATTTTTTTCCAATAAACATTTGACATTTGGAGACAGTTTGCATGAAATGTCAAATTCTGTTTTCTAGGAAAAAATACGAAAATGTTCAAATTGTCTGCTGTAACAAAACTCAACATACAACATTTTGAAATATTTTTCATATTTTTTTCCCAGAAAACAAAAACCTGTTTTTTTGGGGACAATATCAACTTGTCATCGCCTGCGGAATTAGCCCAGAGAGTGAAAAAGGTTAAGGTGCACTGATGAGTTGACAGTCATTCTAAAGTACACCTGTGAGATCTATAAATAAAACCATGGGTTAATTTTCAAATCTGAAAATTATCCCATGGTCCAGCTATGGTATAATTTTCGGTTACTGAGATTTAACCTTAGTTTTATTTACATAGAGACAATGGAACATCCATTGGTTAAGTCTTAGTTATACCATGGTTTGTGCGCATGTACGATGCGATAATGCATGAGCGTGAGCGAGTGCATTATCACACGTACATGCGCAGAACCGTGGTATAACTGACTTACCACATTTGCATGCATGTAGATCATCTACATCGTGAGATATTTCATGCTTAATGTTGGTAATTTAGGCCACTATGTGATAATTATGATAACAAAATATTTTCTATATTAAATAAGACAAACGTGGTGTTTATGTAAACTTTGCAATAAAGAATGAAAAGGGCAGTAGAATCTTTTATGATATAATTACTGGAGTAAGTGATGTTGATACTTCAAATGGCAAGATATTCTTGGACAAATTAACGAAAATGAGTGGAAGTTATATCATTCATCAATTAATAAAGAAAAAGATAAAAATGAGAGATTTTCAGTACAAGATAAATAATAAAATATAAGTAACAAATTAATTTTTAAGAAAAAATAATAAAATTGGTAGCAATTTCTGTAATTATTGTCAAATGCAAGAAGAGACCATATAACATATATATTTAGAATGTCCAATTGGCAGCAATCAAAGCTGGATGAAAAATCATGTTAATGTCAATTAAAAACAGATGATCATACTATTTTATTCTCTGTTCAAGGCCCAAATGAACTTACTAATTACCTACATGTTTTGTCAAAATATATTTACAAAAATAAATTTTCAGACAAAAGACTGTACATTCAAGGTTTTATACCACTGATTAAGCAAAAATTATGAAGTGAGAAATATATATTTATTCTGCTTATGCCATTTTAAGGACTCTTTTTTTGCTCTTCTTCCCCTAAACCGAAAGGCCAACTGACTCAAAACTTGGTAGAATGTATCGGGGCAACTTGCAGATCTAAAAAAAATAGCTAAAAATGTTGGATTGGAAATCCAAGGTAGCCACCATGGCAGCCATCTTGAAAATTTAATTTGAAGTACTTCAAATTCTCCTTAACGGAAAGGTCATTTGATCTGAAACTTGATATGAAGTATCAGGGTGACTTTTCTTGATAAAAAAACAGTAAAATAGTACAGCTTGAAAATCCAGGATGGCCGCCACGTTGCCATCTTGAAAATCTATTTCCAACCACTTCTTCTGAACAGAAAGGCCATTTGACAGGAAACTTCATTGGAAGTATCAAGTTGACTTGTTCAAATTACAGCCCTGAGGTAAAAATGGCCTCACCCAGAGAGATCTCTCATCTGGTACTCAGGTGAGCGATGCAGGGCCATCTTGGCCCTCTTGTTAAAAAAAAAATATTGTGCTTTGTGCTGAAGAATTTGAATGAAATAAAATACAAAAAAAAACCAGATATCCCTAATTATGTTTTTATCATCATTTATCCTTTCCATAAATATTCCAAAGCATACTTTTATCTTCATTCATCCTTTGCAAAAATGTCCATAAGCATGCTTTAACTCTTACAATGCCAAGAAAACCTGCATCTGAAAATGGTGTCTGTTTATCTTGTCTGCTGAATATTCTTGCAAACTTTTCAAACCTATTTTTGCATATAGTGTGGACCCTGATCAGACTGTTTGCAAAAATGACTTGTAAAATCACAAGCAGATGACAAAGCAGACGACAATTGTTGTGATTGGCAGTTTAAGGGTTAATCTACTTTTACCCTTTCTATAAATGACTCTAAGCAAAATTGTTTGCAGAGCGCAGTGCTCCATGCCAGTGAGACTTGGCCATTGACAAAGCCAAACCTCCAATGTCTGCAGCGGAATGACAGGGCAATGATCAGACAGATCTGCAATGTCAGGCCGCAAGACATTGTCGCCACCAGGTTCAGTGAGCTACTTGCGCTACTTGGCATTGAGGATCTGGACCTCATTCTGAAGGAGAGAAGGCTCTGCTGGTATGGACCTGTGGAACGCTCCAATGGTGCAGTCAAGACGGCCTTTCACATACAGGTTGAGGGAAAGCGTGGGCCTCAGAGGCCCAAGATGACATGGAAGCAGCTGACAGAGAGGGATTGCAGAGAGTGGTAGCTCTTGGCTATCAACCCTCATGATGGACACATTTGGAGATCTGGTGTGAGATCTGCCATGTGTGCAGCAAGCCATCTAGCTGGAAGGAGGCCTACTGATGTGGATGTTGCCCCTGTACCTGCATGTTAATCAAAAATCTGATTATGCTGATATGATGATGATGATGATGATTATGATGAAGCATGTGTTTATCTTCATTTTCCATTCTCTAAATATTCCTAAGCATTCCTTTATCTACATTAATCCTTTTTATCTTCATTAATCAGTTTCATAAATATCCTGAAGTGTACTTTAACCTTCATTTATCCTTTCCATAAATATCCAAAAACATGCCTTTATCTGCATTAAAAAAATCCTTTCCATGCTTTTATCTTCATTTATCCTTTTCGTAAATACCCCATAGCACATTTTCATTTATCTATTCCATGAATATCCCTAAGCATGCTTTTATCTTTATCCTTTCCATAATTGTCCCTAAGCAGACTTTTATCTTTATATATTCCATAAATATCCCTAAGCAGACTTTTATCTTCCTTTTATCCATTCCATAAATATCCCTAAACATGCTTTTATCTTCATTTATCCATTCCATAAAAATCCATAAACATGCTTTTATTTTCATTTATCCTTTCCATAAATATCCCTAAGCAGACTTTTTTCTTCATTTATCCTTTCTATAAATATCCCTAAGGACACTTTTATCTTCATTTATCCATTCCATAAAAATCCCTAAGTGTCTTTGAGCTGATTTGTAACTTCCCAGCAGGCACACAGCATCAAAATGACGTCGTATCAACGTCGATGCGACGTGATCACGTCGCATCAACGTTGATACGACGTCATTTTAATGTTGTGTGCCGACTGGGTTATTGTTTCAGTGGGTCATATAGAAGACAAAAGAAGAGCATCATCAAAGAAGTGCCCTGAATGTGGAAAAGAGTTTGCCTTTGATTCTGCTCTGGAAATGCATTATAGGGTTCATTCCGGTGTCAGGCCTTATTCTTGTGAGCTGTGTGGAAAGTCGTTTGCTTTGAAAGGAAACCTAAAAAAGCACTTAATAGTACATCTAAAGTATCATGAAGAGAGAGAATTTAGATAGTACGTACACTACTTAACCCTTGTCATGCTGAATAAATTAAGATGCCACGCCCACTTCTAATTTCTAGCCAGTCAGATTACTTGATCCAGGTTTTTTGATAGCAATTCACATACAGTCGACTCTCGTTATCTCGAATTCCAAGGGACTCACTGAAACACTTCGAGATATCCGTACTTCGACATATCAGAGTTGAGAGAGTGAGTAAAATAATAAATTGAACAACCACATTTAACAAGTGAATATGTAATTTGACTCCTGAAGTTTGAAATATATGTATAAAATAATGTGGAAAAGAGGAGAAATTGCTCCTTAGGAGCAATTTCTCCTCTTTTCCACATTATTTTGTTACCTGTTGTCATAGTTTCATGTTAACACAGGGACCAGATTTTCACTTCGAGATAAGCGGTAATTCGAAATAAGCGAGTTCCAGATAACGAGGTTCGACTGTATTTAATGACAAACAATGCAGATCCAGATCAGTTGGCTTCTTCAGAAGCCAACTGATCTGGATCTACACTGTTTGCTAAGACCGGGCATGTCGTGTTTAGCAAGAGAAGGGTTAAGAGAATAGCGCATTTGCAAGCATACAACATAAAAACTTTCCTCATGAAAAATTAATGTCTGAGTAATGTCTGAACAGCAGTATGAATTCTGGCAGAACAATTTCTGAAACTTTAGCTGAACATTATCTGAATTTATATGAATTTTCTTAATTCACTTATTTCTGAATTTTTACTGAATTTCAGACTATTCAGACAAAATTCACTGTTCAGTAAAAATTCAGATTGCTGCACAGATGTTATATATTAAGGGTTCAGACAGTGCTCAGACATGTTCAGACACTATTCAGACTGTCCTTGGACATTATTCAGAAAGGTTTCAGCTGATCCTTAGACACTGTTCAGCATGGGTTCAGAAAGTTCTCGGATATGTTTATTAAGGGCTCAGCCAGAGCTCAGACACAATTCAAAAAATGCTAAGGCATTATTCAGAAAATGTTCAGGCACTGTTCAGCTAGAGTTCAGACAGTCCTCTGACCATAATCTGAATGCTCTTAGATACTGTTAAGAAATGTCATCATTGAGTTTAATCACTTCTCCAAAACTTCCAGAACATTTCAAACAGACAAAGAAACTGACATAAAAGTGCTACTATTTTGTCTTCATCTGCTTAACATGGCTCCACACAGTCTTCATTTAACCCTTAAACTGCCAATCACAACAATTGTTGTCTGCTTTGTCTTCTGCCGGTTACTTTAAAAGTCATTGTTGCAAACAGTGTGGACCCAGATCAGACTGCTCCACACTATTTGCCTATATGCAAAATGTAGGTTTGAAAACTTTGCAAGAAGATGCAGCAGACGACATAAGCAGACGACATTTTCAGATGCAGATTTTCTTGGCACTTTAAGGGTTAACAGCAGATAAGAAGGGCTCATGATAGAAGAGTGGGTGGAGTCATGTTATTAAACATTTGATAGATAAAAGACAATACTATTATTCTTTTGCAAAAAAAAAAAAACACCCCAAAACAGGCTTTTATGTCAGGTCTCATGTTTACATAAGTATTCCTACTAGTCAGTTATACAAACAGAAGATGAATAACATTTTAACCCATTGAAGACTGGAGACCCCTAAAAGGGATACGTTTCTGGCGAAAGAATGTGCACAATACTGGTTAACCGCTTAGAGGACTAAGCCTGCCCAGTAAACGTGTGGTTAAGTAAACTGACCGCACTCGACATGACCCCATTGGGTTGACTGGGCCGTAAAACCTCAACACAAAAAAAAAAAAAATAAAAGGGATACTGGCAAACAGTGCAGACCCAGATCAGATGCCGCAAAATGCGGCCTGATCAGGGTCTCCACCATTTGCAAATAGTTCAACCATTTTTCTTTAGGAATATCTACATATAGCCTGACATACCTAAAATCAAAAATAGACTCTTCCAATATATAGTGTGGGAGACTTTATTCAGTCTTTAATAGGTTAACTGGTCACCTTCGTGATCATGCTGCTGTTCTGCAGCAGAAATGCATTTGAAAAGAAAGCACCCACAATGCAAGTTAATGATGTCATTTCCTTCGAACAAGTCAGACATTCAGAAAGCACCCACAATGCAAGTTAATGATGTCATTTCCTTCTGAACAAGTCAGATATTCAGAAAGCACCCACAATGCAAGTTAATGATGTCATTTCCTTCTGAACAAGTCAGATATTCAGAAAGCACCCACAATGCAAGTTAATGATGTCATTTCCTTCTGAACAAGTCAGACATTCAGAAAGCACCCACAATGCAAGTTAATGATGTCATTTCCTTCTGAACAAGTCAGACATTCAGAAAGCACCCACTATGCAAGTTAATGATGTCATTTCCTTCTGAACAAATCAGACATTCAGAAAGCACCCACAATGCAAGTTAATGATGTCATTTCCTTCTGAACAAGTCAGACATTCAGAAAGTACCCACAGTGCAAGTTAATGATGTCATTTCCTTCTGAACAAGTCAGACATTCAGCCAAAATTCAGACGTAGTCTTTCAAAAGGGAAATGCTGAAATGGGTTAACCCATTTTTGTCGAGGAAACCCCAAAAAGGGTAATTGGTAAACAGTGCAGACCCAGATCAGATGCCACAGAATGCAGAGTCTGATCAAGGTATACACTGCTTCTGATCAGGGTCTACACTGTTCCCATTAATTGCAGGAATTGGTATAAAACTGGGTCCAGTTGTTCAAAGCTAACGATGTCGTTAGTTAACGATTCATTAAAATTTACATTGAGTGATAAGCAAATATGCTGATATTTTTTGCTGAAAAAAATGTGAGTAGCTTTTGCAGTGCAAAAGCTACTCACATTTTTTCAGCAAAAAATATCATAATACTGTATATTGAATCTGCTGAAACAGTTAACGAAATGACCCTTAACGAGCTTGTTAAGCTAACGACGCTTTGAACAACTGGGCACAGAGTCATAATAAAAACACTAGACACCCTGCTATTGGAAATAGATCAGTCCAAAGAGTTATGGTAGAAAAGTCCACTGAACATAAATGGGTTAATGCCTTATCATGCTTCTTGTAGAACATTTTAACCCATTAAAGACTGAGTAAACTCTCCCACACTATATATTGGAAGAGTCCATTTTTGATTTTAGGTACGTCAGGCTATATGATATAGATATTACTGAAGAAAAATGGTTAAAAAGTTCTAACCGGTCACCATTTGGCTTTAATCTCCGTAAGCGGCATTTGACGTCTTCTATTAAAAAAAAGTAGCTGATAAACTTTCAAGACTTTTCACTGAGTAAATCATCAGGATAGCAATACTCAAAAGAGCACGCCTGAAATGGAATGGCCGAATTATCTTTGCATTATGGGCGGACTAAGTTTCCACTGAGGTGAATGGAAAATTCAAAATTTTGAAACTTCGTTGTCATTTTCTTTGCACTTTGACAGAGCTCCGGTTTTTTAATGTTTTTATTATTAGTGATGACGTTTAAACTATGGCTGTTTATTTTTTGAAAATGAAATAGATAATATGAATAATGAAATAATGAATAATGAAATATGAATATGATATATGAATAATGAAATAGATAGAAAAAGGATACTCTTTAAAGGTTGTTCAGATATGACTTTATCTCCAGCTAATTTCTCCTACAATATATATGTATATGAGACTATTTTGAGGTTCATTACGAAAACATGCCTATTCAAATATATTGAATATTTTACAGCCTAAAAAGGAACATTTTCAGATAAAAAATTCTGATATTTTTCATATTCCTGCTCAAAACATAGATTGTGGGTACTCGTTAGAACCGCCTCGCCGAGGCAGTTCTAATGAGTACCCACAATCTATGCTTTTTTAGCAAAATAAGAAAAATAATGTATATCCTGTAAAACCCCAGTTTTACTATATAAAAGTGGGGTTTAAAGGGGTCAACATTATATAGGCATGTTTTCGTGATGACAGCACACCAAATTTTCATAGAATTATTATTCTTTAGAGACACACAAAACTTTGTTGTTGGCCACCTCCTTCTACAGTTTTCATCTATCAAGCTGAAAGTTATTGGATAGTAAGACTATAAAGTGGAACATGTATTCTCTTGAGGTTACAGTACACCAAACATTAAGAAGGCTATAACCCTTTAAAGGTTTTGAAAACCTAAACAATTTGATACATTGATTTATGTCCCTTGATGTAATTAAGCTTGTTTGCTGCATAGCTCCATCAGTTTTAATTAGATCTTCCTTAAACTTGTAGATGAGGAGGACATATGGATATGTTAAAAAGATATGTCCTCCAGAATGAATGTTGTAGACTTTGAGTGATCTTGACCTACTTTTCAACACAGTTGAGGATTAAGGACCATCACTGGTCCTCTTGTTTTTATATATGATGTATTGTCGAGCCCTTTTTTTTTTTCTGAAAAAAAAAAAAAAAATCTCATTTACTGTAGTTGTTTTTGGTGCCTAGCAGACAATTCACATGAAAAGTCTCAATGACAGATGACAACTTTTTTTTTTCAGATAGAATAAGGCTTGACATTTCATGTAAATCTTCTTGGCAGACAGTTCCTATGCAATGTCAAGCCTTATTTCCTCAGGAAAAATAAAATAAAAAAAAATCTCAATAAATATAAAAAAAATTTGAGAATGTCATCTGCTGCAACTGTGATTGGTGCTTTAAGGTTTCACAAGTTTTTAACCCATTTCAATCTGGAGACCCCTAAAAGGGTAACTGACCCAGATCAGGCACCACAGAATGCAGTGTCTGACGCAGTAAATATAGGAATATCTGTAAAACAAAGTACAGGGGTGAGAATAGTCACTAATAATTACTCCTGAAATCTAAAAAAATACAGTCCAAAAACTACTAATATTTTTTTCTTATTTCTCAATATAAACATATGTTGTGGGTACTCATTAGGGAGGCGCTTCTAATGAGTACCCACAACATATGTTTTTATTCAGAGATAAGAAAATTATCATGGATAAGCCCTCTTATCTGGAGCTACAACTGATAATTAGTTTTGATGATTAGTTTTTAAAGTTATTTCAGGCAAATATTAACCCAAATAACTACTTTTGACACAAAGGCAGGGTATTGTTAACAAGTGTAAAAGTGAAATTTCATGCTTAAAATGAAAGTTCTCAATCCTGAAATTAGGTTAATCTGGATGTTTCCCATCCCAGACAGTAATAATAAAAACTAACCAGACACCCTGCTATGGGAAATTGACTGGTCCATAGAGTTGTTGTAGAAGAGTCTACTCAATGTATATGCTGAATAAATTAATATGCCATGCCCACTTCTAGTTTTCAGCCAATCAGATTACTTGATCTGGATTGTTATAAATTCACATATTTAATGGCAAACAGTGCAGATCCAGATCGTTCAGAAGCCAACTGATCTGGATCTACACTGTTTGCAAAGGCAGGGCATATCCGGGTTCAGCAGGACTAGAGTTAATTGTGTTTCTATATATTACAGATAGATCTCAACAACTGCCAGCCACCAGTTTCAGATGTAACAACTCGTATGCTGGTGACCTGTACAAAGACCATCCGCAGTGCGAGGTTTGTGGTAAAACCTGTGCCTCCAAGTCCAAGCTTGAAGTACATATGCGTGTACACACAAAGGAAAAACCTTTTGTCTGTAATCATTGTGGACGGGCATTCTCTGAGAGAGGGAACTTGAAGAAACACATGTCCATACATTTCAAGTTTACCAATATATAGGAAAAAAAACATGATCTGTCACTATGTACATTTGTAATTACAGACTGAAGTTGAACTCTTTCGGCGCCAAATTTCAGACGACATTTGTTCTCTGCCTTTTTTTAAAACAAACTTGGAAAGAAGTTTGTATGTAAAGTTGAAAGACAGAATGTCAAACAGCGTAGGTCCAGATGAGATGGCTCATGAGCCATCTCATCTGGCTCTATGCTGTCTGCAAAATCCTGTTATTATCGCCTGTGGCTGTGAAAGAGTTGACGCTTAGCACCCTGGATAAAATTTTCAGCAGATGACATATTAAAATACGTTCCTTAGTTTTCCCAGAAAACAGGATTTGATATTTTATGCAAATTGTCTCCACAGGAGACAATTTGCATGAAATGTTAAATCCTGTTGGCTGGGAAAAATTTGAAAAGCATCATCAAAATTTGTCGTCCACTGAATTAGCCCAGAGAGTGATAAAGGTTAACAGGAATGAATATACCATCAAGGGGAATAATCCAGCCATTAAAATTTTTACCTCCCTTCTTGTTTGGGGCTTCTATTTAAGGAAAGAATTTGTTTCCCCATTTCATTTAATAGTATCCCCTGGCTTTCAAGTGCCCTCCATTGAAAAAGTAGGGATAAAGTAAAGCTCAAAATTTTGAAAAAAGTAAGACAAAAGTAGGAATTTTAATCATGAAAATTAGGGATATTAGGGATGTTCTGAGTGTTTTTAGACTTAGAAAAAGATGTAATAAGGAAAGAAAGTTTTCTCTGAACAACAACACTACATTACCACGGAAAGGAAATGCCAAAATAAATGTTCCAAAAAAGGAGTTACAACTGAAGTAAAAATATTTTATAAACTGACACTGCTCAGATTAAATTGATCTGATTTTTTAAAACTCCGAGCAAGTGAAGCGAGCGAGGACAAAAATATTCAAAATTTTGGTCACTTCAAACATTTTTGGACTAAAAAGTAGGCATAGTAAGGCATTTTCAGAAAAAAAGTAGGAGCACAAAAAAAAGTAGGGAAAAGTAGGAAAAAGTAGGAAAAGTAAAGCCTGCTTGAAAGCCTCCCAGTCACAAAGCAGACACTTTATCAATTGAGCCACTGTGTTGGTTCCTCGCATCATAATTATGTACAGTCTGTTGAATAAAGACACTGCTCAAACCAAGCAATCTGTTCTGTGTCTACTCAGTTTGCTCAAGTCCAAATATTTAGCATAAAATATGGTGTTTAATGCTCAGCATTCTGGGCAAAAAATTCAGCAGATAACATTTTGAAATATTTTTCTTATTTTTTTTCTAGAAAATAGGTTTTGACATTTCATGCAACTTGTCTCATCTGGAGACAATTTGCATGGAATGTCGAAACCTATTTTCTAGTAAAAGTGAGAAAAATATTATCAATCTATCATCTGCTGAATATGCCCATAGAATGGTAAAGATTAACCCTTGTCATGCTGAATAAATTAAGATGCCTTGCCCATTTCTGATTTTCAGCCAATCAGATTACTTGATCCAGATTGTTGATATAAATTCACATACTCAATGGCAAACAGTGCAGATCCAGCTGATGTGGATTTTCACTGTTTGCAAAGGCAGGACATATCGGGGGTTCAGCAGGACTAGGGTTAATGTTGTGGGACCATTGTGTATTTTTAACAAGAAATAATGTTCTGCATCCTCAGTTACCTGAGAAGAATTGCATTCAGGAATAAGGGGAGTTGATACACTTCCAAGGGAGGCAACTGTCAAAATTGATTTAACCACCTTTCTGAAAAGGGATCAACTCCTGTTGGGAGCAAATTCTTCCCTTTCATAGTGGGCACCTTTTTAGAAGCGACTTGGTGTGCAGGGAAAGAAAACAGGAAGTCACAAAAGTTGTCTCCTCTCCCCCCCTTGTACAAATGTGGGAAATCCTCCAAGTGTATCCAGGCCTCTTAACCCTTAAACTGCCAATCACAACAATTGTCGTCTGCTTTGTCATCTGCTTGTGATTTTAAAAGTCATTTTTGCAAACAGTGTGGACCCAGATCAGACTGCTCCTGTGAGCCGGCCTCGGTAGCTCAGTTGGATGCGCCATCCGACTGGAGACCAGGAGGTCGCGGGTTCAACCCCCGTCGAGGTCGGCAACATTCTTTCGTGGAGATTGATCATGAAATATTTTCTACGGTCATTCTCTCCCTTCCGCTGATTCAAGAAGGTCAGTTGTCAGTTTCTGGCGTAAGAATGTGCACAATACTGGTTAACCGCTTAGAGGAATAAGCCTGCCCAGTAAATGTGTGGTTAGGTAAACTGACCGCGCTCGACATGACCCCATTGGGTTGACTGGGCCGTAAAACCTCAACACAAACAAAGACTGCTCCTGTAGTAGCAGTAGGAGCAGTCTGATCGGGGTCCATACTGTTTGCCTGTGTGCAAAAGTAGGTTTGAAAAGTTTGCAAGAATATACAGCAGACGACATAAACAGACGACATTTTCAGATGCAGGTTTTCTTGGCATTTTAAGAGTTAAATAAGATTTTGAGTTTTATGTCCCATTCAACACTATTAAGGTCATGTTGAGCCGGTCAGTTTACCGAACCACAACCTTACTGGGCAAGCTTAGTCCTCTAAGCGGTTAACCAGTACTTGTGCACATTCTTTCTTGAATCAGCAGAAAGGGATTCTAATGCACTTGCATATGTAATGCAACGTCTGATTGGATAAAGTAAAAAATTTGCGATGGTATATTCTGTGATATACTGTTGGAAATCCGATGTCATCACGTAATGTCGGTTCTCATAGCATTTGGTTTTACGCAGCTCACAGCACTTGTCACTTTGTGCAAACAGTACATTTTTTCAACAGAAAAAATGCATTAGAATTTAAATTTGTCATTTGGGGAGGTAAATTGGCGGTTTTATGATCGCAAATTACATTTTAGGGCTCTGCTGACGCGTCGCCATAAAACTGCCGATTTACCTCCCGAAATGACAAATTTGAATGCAGTTATCCCCTAAATGACCGTAGAAAATATTACATGATCAATCTGAGAAAGAATGCTGCAGGACTAGCGGAGATTGAACCTGCTGATCACCAATCAGATGTGCATTCAACTGAGCAACCGAGGCGGCTCATTAAATAAGATAAAGTGTTGTTTAGATTAGCGTGTTTATTACTACCGGTAATCAGAGTACATAACAGAAATGTATCAATGGAAAACAAATTAAATGGAAAACAAAATAAAACAAATAATTTAAGTGGAAAACAAAATAAAACAAATAATTTAAGTTGAAAACAAAATAAAACAAATAATTTAGTAAGTCTGTGCAGCAGTGTAATGCAGCAAATGTAGGAAAAAATATAACCTTGTCTGGTGATCTGATGCTTCTGGTTCTCATCTGTGTTACGTCAAACAGAAAATTGGAACCGGAAGTCACAGGTCACTGGACAAGTTATTTTCATACCTTTATCTATGAAAACAAAATAACAATAACAACTGGGTATAAAGTCCAAACAATACAATATTTTAAGACCATAACATATTTTTCACTATGACAATAATCACTAGGTTTGAAGTCCAAACAATACAGATATTTTAACACTGGTCCTGCTAAATCCCGGCTATGCCCAGTCTTTGCAAACAGCACAGATCCAGATTTACACTGTTTGTCATTAAGGATGTAAATTTGTATCAACAAATAGTAATTTGACTGGCCAAAAACTAGAAGTGGGAGTGACATCTTTACCCTTGTCATGCTGAATAAATTAAGATGCCACACCCACTTCTAATTTTCAGCCAATCATATTACTTGATCCAGTTTATTGATACAAATTCAAATACTGAATGGCAAACAGTGCAGATCCAGATCAGTTGGCTTCTTCAGAAGCCAACTGATCTGGATCTACACTGTTTGCAAAGGCAGGGTATATCCGGGTTCAGCGGGACAAGGGTTAATTTATTCAGCATGGTAGGGGTTAAGCCCATGACCTATTTTTCTCGGTCTGACAATTTTTATGTCAACTCTAGCATTTTGTACATTTTCTGATTAATACCTACAATCATCCAGTATGGCATGTGCTTTCTCCCTCACATGAACTAAAAACAATGCGGTGTCATTTTCATGACAATAACCTATATTTCATGATTGAATGACTTTGTCATTTTTTAATGTCAACACTCTGTTTCGCACAATATTTGATGTTCTGATAGCGCTTGACATGACCCCATCAGGTTAACTGGGCCGTAAAACCGCAACGCAAACAAACAAACAAGTATCATTTTATGACACTGACCTATATTTCACGGTTAACCCTTAAAGTGCCAATCACAACAATTGTCGTCTGCTTTGTCTTCTGCTTGTGATTTTAAAAGTCATTTCTGCAAACAGTGTGGACCCAGATCAGACTGCTCCTACACTGCTCCTTTAGGAGCAGTCTAATCTAAAGGAGCAGTCTGATCTGGGTCCACACTGTTTGCCAGTATGCAAAAAATAGCTGAGAAGTTTGCAAGAATATTCAGCAGACGACATAAACAGACGACATTTTCAGATGCAGTTTTTCTTCATTTAGCTCTACATTGTATCTGATTAACCATGTGACCTACAGTCATCAAACCTGGCATTCACTTCTCCCTAGCAAGAAATCAAACAATAGGGTATCACAGTACTATCACTGTATGATCCTGACCATATATTTCAAGATCTAACAACTTTTTCAGCTTTTTTGCATCAGTCCAAGCATTTAGCGCCATAAGACCTTTGTTTGTGTAGCAGTGGTTTTGTATACAGACTTTGTTTTGTCATTTGTTCCACATTCCTCCTTTTGGTGCCTCGGGGAAGGCTGTGTGTGTGATGCTGGCATTTCCTGAGTATCTTCACTTGTGTTTCTGCAATTGTCAAACACTGCAAAAATGTCCTACTCAAAACTAATAAAAAGGGCTTCATAAACTGGTATATTTTTTTAACCATGACCTATATCCAATTACTGTCATCCTTTATAATTCTAATAGGTACTGGCATGCAACCTGGCCTTTGGCGGAATTCTTTTTCTGTATAATCTAAATTTTTGTTTGGATATAGCATTTTTCTAAAGGTTAATATCACATTACCAAGTCTGTGACCTTGACCTTAAGGTGACTGTGTGAGCCCAGGATGGTACAATGTGAAAGGTTGTACCAGTATCAAATGACAGTCAAAGTATACACTAAATGAATTCAATGGTTAACCCTTAAAATGCCAAGAAAACCTGCATCTGAAAATGTCGTCTGCTTATATTGTCTGTTGAATATTCTTGCAAACGTTTTCAAACCTATTTTTGCATACAGGCAAACAGTGTGGACCCTGATCAGACTGCTCCTAGAGGAGCAGTCTGATCAGGGTCCACACTGTTTGCAAAAATGACTTTTAAAATCACAAGCAGATGACACAAATTGTTGTGATTGGCAGTTTAATGGTTAAGGAGATATGAATCTAAAATCTTTAACACTGAGTGTGACTTGGACACTGATGCTACATTAAATGCAACAGCTCTTTCTGTACTTTGCTATAGGCAAATTAAAAATTGTTTGGTAGGTAACAAAATGTACATACTTAAATAAACATCATACAGCAGTTGCACATAAATCTTCCATGCCGTATTGTTTGTAAAATAAACTAGAGCTGGTGTTTGTAAAACACTATGCCCCCAACTGCCTGACTCTAACACTGTTTGACTCCAACACTGCTTAGCCATGACGGTAACAACAGTACAAATATATGATTTCAATGTTATTTTATCAAAGGGAAATAACTCTAAAATAGGAGATGATTGGGATAAGAAAAAAATACGGATCACCTATTTTTTCATGAGGAATCAAAACATGAAATTTCAAAACATTAGCATACATGGTTCTAAACTTATGCTATACACAATAAAGCAACGACATTAAATGGCCCGAAATTGCGAAGGGCCATAACTCCAACATTTCATTTAATTGGTTCAAAATTTATTCAGGTGATCTCCTCCTCAATCCCAATCAGTATACCAAATATCATGGCTCTAGCTTAAATACTTTTTGAGATATCTTGCTGAAAAAGTCAAAATGCCTAGAACTACAAAGGGCCATAACTACATCAATTTTTCATGGAATTCCCTAAAAAACAAACCAGGTAATCTCCACATCATCCCCAATCAGCATATAATATTTCAAGATCCTAGCTTAAGTGCTTTTCGAGAAATCTTGCTGACAAGGTCAAAATGAGCAGAACTGCAAAGGGCCGTAACTTTATCAATATTTTCATGGAATTCTCTCAAAATATAATCGGGTAATGTACACATCATTCCCACTCACTGTATCGAATTTCAAGAACCCAGCTTAAATACTTTTCAAGATATCTTGCTCACAAGATTTAATTCTGATTTTTTTCAAAGGGGCATAACTTTAAATAAACATGCTAGACAAGAAACAAAATACGGGTCGGCTATTTTTTCATTGGGAACCCAAATATAAAATTTCAAAACCCTAGCGTGCAGGGTTCTTAAGATATGGCATGCACAAAAAAAGCTTGATGAACGAACAAACAGTCGGATGGACAAATGAAGGCAAAATAATATGCCCCATCAATTTCATTCGAAACTGGGGGCATAATCAGGTCATCTACTCATCGCTACCAATCTATTCATCAAGTTTCAAGGCTCCAGCTTCAATAGTTTTTGAGATATTTTGTTCACAAGGGAAACATGCCCAAATTTACAAAGGGCCATTACTTATGAAATATTTTTCAGAATTTACAAAAAAATTAATCAGGTCATCTACTCATCATTACCAATCAATTCACCAAGTTTCAAGTCTCTAGCTCTAATAGTTTTTGAGATATTTTGCTGACAAGATAAAAATGCCCAAAATAACAAAGGGGCATAACTCAAGAAGTATATTTCAAAATTTCTTCAAAAGTTAATCAGGTTGTCTACTCATCACTACCAGTCTATTCATCAAGTGTCAAGGCTCTAGTTCCAACAGTTTTTGAGATATTTTGCTGACAAGGTAATTTTGCCCAAAATTACAAAGGGCCATAACTCATGAAGTATTTTTCAGAATTTCTTCAAAAATTAATCAGGTCATCTACTCATCACTACAAATCCATTTACTAAGTTTCAAGGCTCTAGCTCTAACAGTTTTTGAGATATTTTGCTGACAAGATAAAAATGCCTAAAATTACAAAGGGGCATAACTCAAGAAGTATATTTCAAAATTTCTTCAAAAGTTAATCAGGTTGTCTACTCATCACTACCAGTCTATTCATTAAGTTTCAAGACTCTAGCTTCAATAGTTTTTGAGATATTTTGCTGACAAGTTAAAAATGCCCTAAATTACAAAGGGCCATAACTCATGAAGTGTTTTTCAGAATTTCTTCAAAAGTTAATCAGGTCATCTACACATCACTACAAATCCATTTACCAAGTTTCAAGGCTCAAGCTCTAACAGTTTTTGAGATATTTTGCTGACAAGGTAAAAATGCCCTAAATTACAAAGGGCCATAACTCAAAAGGCATTTTTCAAAATTTCTTCAAAAGTTAATCAGGTTGTCTACTCATCACTACCAGTCTATTCATTAAGTTTCAAGGCTCTAGCTCCAACGGTTTTTGAGATATTTTGCTGACAAGATAAAAATGCCCAAAATTACAAAGGGCCATAACTCATGAAGTATTTTTCAGAATTTCTTCAAAAGTTAATCAGGTCATCTACTCATCACTACAAGTCCATTTACTAAGTTTCAAGGCTCTAGCTCTAACAGTTTTTGAGATATTTTGCTGACAAGGTAAAATTGCCCAAAATTACAAAGGGCCATAACTCAAGAAGTATTTTTCAAAATTTCTTCAAAAGTTAATCAGGTTGTCTACTCATCACTACCAGTCTATTCATCAAGTTTCAAGGCTCTAGCTTTAATAGTTTTTGAGATATTTTGCTGACAAGATTGCATCCATATTTTTTCAAAGGGCCATAACTCAGAAAAGGGGCATAATCCTGTCAAGAAAAAAAATACGTGTCAGCTATTTTTTCATGAGGAATCCATATATGAAATTTCAAAACAGTAGCATTCACGGTTTTAAAGTTATGCTATGCATCAAAAAGCGTGACGAACGGACGGACGGACGAACAACCCAGAAGCAATATGCCCCTCCAACTTCTTTGAAGTTGGGGGCATAACAAAAAAAAAACAAAAAAAAACAAGAGGCCCATGGGCCACAATTTGCTCACCTGCATATTTGCAAATGTCATGCAAGTCTTCCAGTATTGCCACAGCAACTGTGCCACAAATTTGACCATACCATAAAAAGGTCAAAGGTCATCCTAGTCTCGTCATTCTAACAAACTTGGTAGACCTTGGGTCCCCAATGCTGTATACAAAGATTTAGCCTCAAAGCTTTTTTAGTACTAGAGACAAAGATCTTTAAGTGTTTTTACCATGAACTATTGAACAAAGTGTCAACATCCCTTAAAAGGCAGAAGGCCCCATGTAAAATCTGGTGAAAATTGGTCAAGTGGTTTCACAGAAGAAGACATATAAAGATTTCATGGTTTTTATACCTATATATAGCACATGGTTGGGGGGGGGGGGGGGGGGGGGGCAAAATTTTGATCCTAACTAGAACGTTTTAACACTTTAATCATACATTGTAAATTTCAGCCATTAGTCTTAATTACATATTGAAAAAAATGCAAATCTGACCTTGCCATAAAAGTAAAAAGGTCAAAGGTCAACCTATGATTATCATTCGAACAAACTTGGTAGAGCTTGAGTCCTCAATGCTGTATACCAAGATTCAGCCCCCAAGCTTTCTTGGTTCTGGAGATGAGTCAGCGAGGCCGGCTTCTGGAGATGAAGATTTTAATTTTAAGAGTTTTTAGCTCGCCTGTACGAAGTACAAGGAGAGCTATTGTAGTCACCCCGGTCGTCCGCGTTTGCGTTCCCGTCACACTGCGTTAAAGTTTTTCAAATGCTTATATCTCAACAGTCACTCCTCACAGAGGCATCAAATTTGGAACTTAGGTACCTTGGAGGGTCTTCTGAGATTCCAAGAGAATAAACCCCTGGGTTCATGCCCCTGGGTGGGGCTAGGGGTCAGAATCTAGGACACCTTTGTAATACTGTGTTAAAGTTTTTCAAATTCTTATATCTTGACTTTCACTCCTCATAGAGCATTCATATTTAGAATTTGGGTACCTGGAGGAGTCTTCTGAGATTCCAAAAGAACATACCCCTGGGTTCATACCTCAGGGTGGGCCTTGGAGTGGGGCTAGGGGTCAAAATCTAGGACACATTTGTAAAATCTTATATGCCTACAGGTTATAGACACAACTGGTTATACATCAGCTAACTATGTGACATCGGTTTAAGTGTAAGAGAGTGAAGGTCATGGTGACCTACAGTTTACGGTCCAGGTCACCTAGATTTCACGGTCCAGTGATTTTGCCTTATATCTTGAATACTATTTGTTGGATAAATGTCACACCTGGGATATTACTTCCATGTGACCCAATGAATGACCACTTACTATATCTAGGTCATTGTGACCTATATTTCATGGTTCAGTGATTTTGCCTTATATCTTGAATACTATTTGTTGGATAAATGTCACACCTGGGATATTAGTTCCTTGTGACCCGATTATTGACGTCAAAATATATCTCTGTTGGTGTGACCTATATTTCATGGTTCAGTGATTTTGCCTTATATCTTGAATACTATTTGTTGGACAAATGTCACACCTGGGATATTAGTTCCATGTGACCCAATGAATGACCACTTACTATATCTAGGTCATTGTGACCTATGTTTCATGCTTCAGTGATTTTGCCTTTTATTTTTATTACTATTTCATGGAGAATTGTCATACCTGGATTATTATATCTATGTGACAAAATGATTTACATACAAATACATCTAGGTCAGTGTGACCTATATTATATGGCTTAATGATAAAAATGTTACAATATAAAATGTACCCAGCAGGCGAGCTACGCTGTCCTACGACAGCTCTTGTTACCATATATAGACATGGCAGCCATCTTATTCAATCGCACGTAACTATTTGAACAAATTGGCAATACCCTTTTGAAAGAAGGCCCATGTGAAATCTGGTTAAATTTCTCAAGCAGTTTCAGAGAAGACATTTAAAAATTACAAAAATTTTTACATGTATATAGCCCAGAGGCAAGGGCAGATAACCCTCAAGGGACAAAAATTGATTATAACTAAAATGTTTTCCTACTTTCATCATACATTGTAAGTTTCAGCCTTTAGTCTTTAACCCTTGTCCTGCTGAATAAATTTAGAAGCCACACCCATTTCTAATTTTCAGCCAATCAGATTACTTGATCCAGATTATTGCTATAAATTGATATACTAAATGGCAAACAGTGCAGATCCAGATCAGTTGGCTTCTTCAGAAGCCAACTGATCTGGATCTACACTGTTTGCAAAGGCATGGTATATCTGGGTTCAGCAGGACAAGGGTTAATACATTCTGAGAGAATGACTTTTCAACATTTTCCCAAAACAAATGCATTGGGACACAAATCTGACCTTGCCGTAAAAAGGTCAAAGGTCAACACAGTCATCATTTGAACAGACGGTAGACCTCGAGTCCTTGATTCAGCCCCAAAGCTTTCTTGGTTCTGGAGAAGAGTTTTTAGGGGTTTCTACCATATATTGGCATGGCGGCCATCTTGTTCAATTGCGTGAAACCATTTGAACAAATTGGCAATACCATTTTGACAGAAGGCCCCATATGAAATCTGGTGAAAATTGCTCAAGCGGTTTAAGAAAAGAAAATTACACAATTTTATACATGTATATAGCCCAAGGGCAAGGGCAGATAACCCCCAGGGGACAAAATTTTGATTATAACAAATGTTTTACTACTTTTTTTATTCATGGTAAGTTCCAGCCATTAGTATTTGATACATTTTTAGAAAATGACTTAACTTTTTCCCCCATACAAATGTATGGGGATGCAAATTTGACCTTGCCATAAAAAAGTCAAAGTTCAACCTAGGGTCATCATTTGAACAAACTTGGTAGATCTTGAGTCCATGATGCTATATATCAAGATTCAGCCTTGAAGCTTTCTTGGTTCTGGAGAAGATTTTTAAGTGTTTTTACCATATATGGGCATGGCGGCCATCTTAATTAATGGACCATGACCACTTCTTCAAATTTTCAATTCCCCTTTAACAGAAGGTTCCACATGAAGTTTGAAGAAAATTGGCCCAGGGGCTTCAGAGGAGATGTTCAAAAATGTGGACGACAGACGGAGGACAGACAACAACAGACGGCAAGTGATCACAATCGCTCATCATGAGCCTTTGGCTCTAGTGAGCTAAAATACTAAAAATGTGTCCACAGTACACAGATGCCTCCGCTTTGGGTACCTCTTCAAAACTGTGCAAACCTTGCCAAATAGCCTATGTCAACGAGGGGTCATCTGTGTACTTTAGACACATTTCTCGTTAACAAAGAATCCAAAAATAATGAGAAATATAAGGCCCTTTGCCTGCAAGGTCTGTAACTCTTAAACCATGACTAAGAAACTCAATTTTGTGTTCTCAGGTAAGTGATTTTCAACAAAAAGTAAAAAAAATAATGAGAAATGTAAGGCCTTTTGCCTGCAAGGCCTGTAACCCTTAAACCGTCAGACTAAGAAACTCAGTTTTGTGTTCCCTAGTGAGTGATTTTCAACAAAGAATGCAAAAATAAGGAGAATGTAAGGCCCTTTCCCTGCAAGGCCTTTAACTCTTAAACCATTAAGAAACCCAGTTTTGTGTTGTCTAGTAAGTGATTTTCAAGAATGTAAAAATCCCGAAGAAAAATAAGGGGTGCATCCAGAGTATAAGTAAGGGAAATAACTCCAGATGGCTGGCCTGAAACTCCAGCACCTTTGCCAGCACTCTGCGCTTCCTCTAATGGCCATCTATCAATGTATCAAGTTTCATTTAATTCCCTTCTATACTTTCATATATATGCTTCAGACAATGCTAAGGACATGCTTTTTATTGCAAAAATTAAGAAGGAAAGTAACTCTGTAAATACTGGTGACGGGGTTATGGTTCTTGCATTCTGCAATTCACTTCATAACCCTCTATCAGTGTATCAAGTTTCATTTATTTATCTTCAATACTTTTAGAGATATGCTCAGGACAAGCTTACTTTTGCAAAAATTAGAAAGGGAAATAACTCAGTCTATCAATGGATCAAGTTTCATTTAATTCCCTTGTATGCTTTCAAAGATATGCTCTGGACAAGCTTTTTACTGCAAAAAAATTAAGAAGGCAAGTAACTCCCTAAATACTGGTGACAGGGTTATGGTTCTTGCATTCTGCAATTCCCCTTATGGCCCTCTATCAGTGTATCAAGCTTCATTAAATTTACCTTCAATACTTTTAGAGACAGCTCCGGACAAAGGTGTGATGGGCGGGCAGATGGACGGCCAGACAAAGTGGTGACTATAATATGCTCGCCCTTTGGGGAGCATAAAAATCAAGTAAAATTCCTAGGATACTTTGTTAGAGTACACAGAATTTCAACAGCTACTGATAAGACGAATTTGCTTAAAATTTTTCATATGCATGGGGGCACAAATTTGACCTTGCCATAAAAAGGTCAATGGTCAACCTGCGACCATCATTTGAACAAACTTAGAAGACCTTAAGTGATTCAGCCTCAAAGTTTCTTGGTTCTGGAGAAGAAGATTTTTAAGTCTTTACCATATATGGGCATGGCGGCCATCTTTTCAGTGGCATGGAACCATTGGAACAAATTTTCAATATCCTTTCGACAGACAGCCCCATGTGAAATCTGGTGAAAATTGCTCAAGCGGTTTCAGAGAAAAAGACATTAAAAAACAAGATGGTGGCTGTAGTGGCCATCTTGGATTTCCTATCGGCATAACCTTAGCTATTTTCAATCTAGAGGTCATCCTGTTGCTACAGTGTAAGTTTCAATTCAAATGGCCCAATGATTCGGGAGGATAAGTCAAAAATTGGTTTTCAAGATGGCAGCTATGGCGGCCATCTTGGATTTCTGATCAGCAAAATCTTGTATACATTTGATCTAAAAGCCATTTTGTTGCTACAATGTAAGTTTCAAATTAAACTGCCCAATGGTTCCGGAGCAGACGTAAAAATCTGTTTTCAAGTAGGCGGCTGTGGTGGCCATTTTTGATTTCCAGTGAATATAGTTTTAGCTATTTAAACATCTACTAATCCGCCTGTTGCTCCATCATGTTTCGACTTAACTCGAAGAGTGGTTTGCAAGATGTCCAAAACAGATCTTCAAGATGGCACTGTGGCGGCCATCTTGGATTTCAGATCGACACAATTTTAGCTCATTTCGATCCAGAAGTTGTTCTATTGCTACAGAGCAAGTTTCGGTGCAAGTCGACCAAAGGTTTGGGAAGAGATGTTGAAAATTGGTTTTCAACTGGATTTTTGATCGGCTCATCAATTTGAGCTATTTTGTGTTTCTTTAGAGGAGATCTCCAAAATATGAATTCACAACATTTTTTCCATATAAATATATAGGGCCCATACAAATGCATGCAAAAGCAAATTTTACCTTGCCATAAAAAGCTGAAACGTCAATTTAGGACTATCATTTTAGCAATTTTGGTAGAGCTCCCATCCCCGAAGATTTGTGCAAAGATAAGGCCCCAGGGCTTATTTAGTTTTGGAGAAGAAGATTTTCTGAAGTTTTTTTTTTTCATATACACTGTATAGGCATGGTGGCCATCATGGTAATTAGACTGTGACTATTTTAATAATCTTTCGTTCCCCTGCCCCAGGGAGGCTCATGTTAAAATTTGAGAACATTGGCCCAGTGGTTTCAGAGGAGGTCGTTTGAAATTCTCAACATTTTTCCCATACAAATCTATCAGCCCACACAAATGCATAGGGAAGCGAACTAGACCTTGCCGTAAAAAGGTCAAACATCAACTTACGCTCATCATTTTAGCAGCTTTGGTAGACCTCCTGTCCCTGATGATTTGTGCAAAGATTCAGCCCCAAGACATCAACGGTTCTTGAGAAGAAGATTTTTAAACGTTTTTACCATATATTGGCATGGTGGTCAATGGACTGCGACCATTTTAGCAATCTTTTGTTCCCCCAACCTAAGGAGGCCCCATATGAAATCTGAGCAAAATTGGCAGCTTCAGAGGAGAAGTCATTTGAAAATGTTAACGGATGGACAGACGGACGGACAACTGGACGGACCTTCTAACATTTTGGACTTGGCAAGGCTCTTCTGATGAGTGCCCAGAACATACATTTTCATGGAGAATAAAAAAGGTAAAACGATAATACCCCACCATTATCGTGTCATGGGCAGAACTCTGTCAAAAATTGATGAAATTTGCCCATTAGCAATCCCAAACCAGAACTCCTTAATATCAATGCATCTACCAAGTTTGTTTAAAATCCCTTGACATTTACTCAAGTTATCGTCCGGAAAACAAAAATATGGGCTTATCTCGAGCAGATAACTCCTCAAAATTTGACGAAATTTGCCCATTAACAATCCCAAACTAGATCTCCAGAATATCAATGCACATACCAAGTTTGGTGTAAATCTATTGATGATTACTCAAGTTATCATCCGGATATGAAATATGGATGGATGACGGAAAGACGGATGGACAGACACATGGATGTCCAATATGAAACCATAATACCCCACCACTATTGTGTGGCAGGGTATAAAAATGAAGTTTTTTAAAAGTAAAACATATTTTAACGAGTAATATTTAACCTATAGATAATGTGCTATTCTATTCTGTTATTCACCCCCTCCACAGAAAAAACGACCTTTCAGTCGTGATAAAGTCTTAATTCAGAAGGTCCCTTTAAACAGTTACCTGTATGACGTAGTTCCTCCCACTCAAATGATCACGTGTCAGTTTCTTTTATGTGTAAAACAATACACAATTAGGAGAAAAGAGCGAGGGAAGGGAGGTGGGATGATAAATACTTATCTATAGGTTAAGTATTACTCGTTAAAATATGTTTTACTATTAAAAAACTTCATTTTAACTTCGTAATACATTAACCTATAGATAATGTGCTAGAATTTGTAGAATAGGAGGGAGGATTTCTCCTAATAAGTTAGTCCCAACTTCTGAATTAAGACTTAGTAAAAAGATTTATTTTTATATATATATAATGAGGACATAATTAGTGCTTAAGGCAATAATAAGATCCTTTAACCAAGGATAAAGTAATCCAGGGTTAAGATATATATATAATAAAGATATAATATAATTAGTACCTCTCTAGTATAGCATCAGGTCTAGGGGGGCTGTTGACGTTGTCTACACATCCATAGCTGATTGCTGTTGGCCCCCAACCACTTTTTGGGCCACTACAATGGGGCCCAAACTTTGGAGATTCTGTGCTTGTTGAGACATGTCTCTGAGATAGAATTTGGCAAAAGTTGATGAACTATTCCAAACCGCTGCTTGAAGTATATCATTGAGAGGAACTTTGTCGAAGAAAGCCCAAGAAGAGGAAAGAGCTCTAACTTCATGAGCTTTGATTTTAAGGAAAGAGATATCTCATTTAGTGAGTTTCCTATAGGCAAGTTTAACAGTGTAAGCTATCCATCTCGAGATAGTATCTTTAGAAATATCCTTATTGCCTTTATAGGAAGAAAAAGTCTAGTTCTATTTTGGAGATAAGAGCTAGTCATTTTGAGATAGAATTTCAGAGCCCTAACGGGGCAAAGAAGTCTGTCAGTATGTTCCCATTTACATATTCGAGCAAGACTAGGAACAACAATAGGATCTGGTTTAACAGAAGGAAGCTGGTTTTTTGCTAAAAAACCAGATTTAAGAATCAAGGAAACTGAACCATCAGATTGATTAAATCTTAAATGTTGTGAATCCATAGCTAGAGCATGTATTTCACTACACCTTTTAGCAGTGGCAAGAGCTAAGAGAAAGGCTGTCTTAATAGTAACGTGAAATTTAGAAGCCTTATCAAGAGGTTCAAAAGGTGGTTTTTGTAGACATACTAAAACCCACGATAAGTCCCATTTAGGTGTAAGAGATCTTTGTACTGGTCGTTGAAGTTCAAAGGATCTGATAAGTTCAGATAAAACTGGATTAGATCTGATTCTATTACCAGTTTTGAATTTTAAAGTGTTAGAGATCATAGATCTATAACCTTTAATAGTACTAATCTGACATTTCTTTTCCGAAAAAAGAAAGATTAAGAAATCGGCTATAACTGTAATAGGGGCCGAGATCGGATTAACCTTTTTTGTATGACACCAATTAGAGAAGATGGTCCATTTTGCATCGTAGACTTTTTGTGTAGATGCTCTTCTTGATCTGGAGACAAAATCTGCAACGTTTTGTGAAAATTTCTTATCTCTGATTGATTGTTTGATAACTCCCAAGCGTGAAGGTTGAGAATTGGGAGGTTTTGATGTACAAATCTTCCTTTGGATTGAGTCAGTAGTCTTGGAATTAGTGGCAGACGAATCGGAGCTGACACTAATAGAAGAAGTTCTGAGAACCACTGTTGTTGTGGCCAGAACGGAGCTATGAGAACTATTCTGCACTGATGTTGTCGGATTTTCTCTAGAACAGCAGATATCAGAATAAAAGGAGGAAAAGCATATGCATGAAGATGATTCCAGTCCATGGACAGGGCATCTATCACTTATGCTTTGTAGTCTTGTACTGGAGAGACATATAATGGGAGTCTGTGGTTGAATCTTGTCGCAAACAGATCCACATTTGGGAAGTTGAGCATCTGGAATACTGAATTCGCAACTGTTTGATCCAGAGCCCATTCTGTCTTGATAGGTTTGTCTAGACTTGAGAGGCGGTCTGCAAGAATGTTGAATTTGCCTGGGATGTGACGTACTCTGATAACTATGTCTTGTTCCAGGCACCAATTGAGTATTTTCCAAACTTCTACGCAAAGATTGGGGGAATGAGTGCCACCCTGTTTGTTGATATATGAGACCACCGTTGTGTTGTCTGTGGATATCATGATGCAAGAATGGTGAATAAATGTTTTGGCTTGTTTCAGTGCTAATCGTATGGCCATCATTTCTAACATATTGATATGGAGCTGGGATTGGTTTTCTGTCCAGCGACCATGAAAGGACAGTGTTGTCGGCTCTAAATGAGCTCCCCATCCGTAATGACTGGCATCCGTATAAAGGAAGAATTCGGGGTCTGGAGGATGGATAGAAGTCCCTGTCTCGAATCAAATGGGGTTTATCCACCATTGTAAGTGAGATCGAATCATGCCGTTTATCGAGATCGGGTGATCGAGAGGAAGACTATGAGGTTTCCAGACTGACAGCAGGCACATCTGAAGAGGACGTAAGTGCAGTCTGCCCAGGAGAACAAGGTATGCTACAGAACTGAGTTTGCCCAAAAGAGAAAGGAAAGTTCGTGCCGATACATGTTTTGCTGACATTATTTTCTTGATTGTTAGAATTAGGTTCTGTACACGATCCACTGGAACCCTGACTAAATTTTGTTGCGTCAGAAATTCCATACCTATGAAGGTGAATTTCTGAGCAGGAAAGAGATCTGACTTCTTGAGATTTGGCAGAAAACTGCAATAACGTCCATCAGTTTCGAGAAAATTAACGGACTTAGGGACATTCCGAACGGTAGGGCCGAAAAGTGATATACTTGATCTTCGTGTACGAAGCGAAGATACTTCCTGGATTGACGATGTATTGGCACATGTAGATATGCATCTGTTAAATCTATGGAGACAGCCCAATCGTTGAGTCTCATCGCTTGTCTTACCGATTTGACTGTTTCCATTTTGAATGCTTGTTTCTCTATGTAACGGTTTAATAAAGACAGGTCTAATATTAAACGAAACTTTCCGTTCTTTTTTGGCACAAGGAATATCCGGGAATAAAAGCCGGGAGTTCCCGGATTCTGTACCCTTTCCACTGCCCGTTTGTTGAGAAGATTTTCGATCTCTTCTCTGAGAAACGGGGAGGAGGATTGACTCATTCTGATCGGAACAGATGACAAAAGGAGGAATTTTGATGAATGGTATCCTGAATCAGTTTCGTACGATAGAGAGGACCCATTTGTTGTCTGTTATTTCCTCCCATTTTTCCGCAAAATGGGCCAATCGTCCTCCCACTGGAATGTCCGCGAGCGGAAGAGCAGGCAGTGGAAAGGGCGGGCCTTCATACTCTTGCGGAGGAAGAGGCAGGTTTAGAGGAGGGGAACTGACGGATGTTACCAGTCCTCTTGATATTATCTTTCTTAATGTGAGAAGATGAGCTTTGAGGAATATTTTTGGACCTATACGACTGCGTAGGTTTAGGTCTGGATGTTGTTTGTTTAGCAGGATATTTAGGTATCTTGAAAGCTCTGCTTTGCGAAGGAGGCTTATAAGAATGAGATTGTGACTGAATGGATGTAGAAGCTAGAAACCTTTGCTGTTGAGCTTCGAAGTTTGATTTAGCTATTTCTTTTATCCTGCCGTCAAATAAGGATTTTGAGTTAATAGGAGCGTTCCTTAACTCGTATGTGGAATTGTCGAGTAGTAGTTTAGATGAAGCTAGGGCTGCGTCCCTCCTAGCTTGGAATAATTCAGTAGTTAAAAGTGTAGACATGGCAGTAGCATGTTTAATCGATTTGGCTACGGCCTCCAGAAGTCTGGAAAGGGCCGCAACCGACATCGATTCCTGTTGTAATGAAAGGAAGGCAGCTGAAGAAAATAGATCAGCATGAGAATTAATAGCAACTAGTTTTCTAGCCTTCCTTTCCCATGCTTCTAGATTCTTGAGCGGAATAGAAGCTCTTCCTTTACTAGAAATGTCTAGGAGAGACGCATCCGCTTCTAATTGAGGGATATTATCAGTTGGCAAATATTGGTTTTGGCTCTTGTAGAATTTAGTCGGAGCAAGAGCCGAAACCAAGCTTTGCGGGCAAATCCAATCTCTTGAACATTTGTCCGATTCTAGTCTATTTTGAATATATTTTGTTGTATTTTGTACTAATTTGGATTGTGGGAGGACAAGTAATGGAGTGGAACGAGACTCCATTAATTGTTCGATCCCAGAGAGAGGTTTTAATGGAGCTTGATCCTGCTGAGTTTTGGGGCATAACTCAGGAGGAAGAAGCCGGAAGACCTCGTTAATCGCACGATCAAATGACCAGACTTCGGATTCAGTTTCCGAATCTGACTCCTTGTTCTGTTGAGTGAGATTCGGCTGAATCTGATCGTAATTAATAGGTTGATTAGTGATTGGACTAAAATTAGTCTCCTCAGGTTGTATCAGAGTTGGTGTTTGAACAACCTGGGGAGATTTATGAGCCCTTGTATATCTACCAATGTCAAGTTGAGATTGGGAGGAATTTGATGAAGAAGAAGGCGTCATCGATCGTCTTCTTCTCTTTTTATGAGAGTGCTTAGATCTCTTTGAATTTTTCTTTCGCCGAGAAGAACTCAAAGAGTCAGATCTGGAAGTAGAGATAGAAGAAGAGGACGATCGATGTCTTCTTCTCTTTTTAGATTTATGCTCTCTTTTTGACTGATCCTTCCTTGAAGGTCTGGAGATAGATAAATCATTTGAATTAGGAGGCTCAATCATTACACTCGGATCTGAGACCTGCGAAAAATCAGGTTCGAGTGGAATAATCTGTCTAGAGGAAGAAGCTGGATTAGGAAGTTCTAGTCTATCAGAACGTTCGTAACCAGGAATTAAAACATTGGATAGTCTGTGGACACTACCATGTGAAATATGGCTACTTATGGACGGAGCATAGCTTTGTACAGGCACATTTATAGGAATATAACCAGGCGGAATTTGTGTTTGTAGGTCATACGCGAATGACTGTAAACCAATGCCTGGTTGACTGGAGCCTAGTTGACTGGTGCCTGGTTGACTGGTGCCTGGTTGACTGGTGACTGGTTGACCGGAGACTGGATGACTGGATGAACGGAGATAAGTTGCCCTGTGACTGGGTGACTGGTGACTGGTTGACTGGTGACTGGATGACCGGTGACTGGTGGGCTTAGTGCCCGGTCACTCTAAGTCCGCCAGGCTGCCACCTTGATGGGTCCTGCCCCGAGCAGTAAAGCTATGAGGGGCAGTGCTCCCATCAACTGTCCCGTTGTCAGACATGTCTGACTGGGACTTCTTGGATTTCTTTGATTTCTTCTGTTTTCTCTTCTGCCTCATAACTGATTTTCTAGTAGCATGAAGGCGTCTTCTTTCTGCTAGGTTCCAAACTTTTTCTGTCCAGGAACTACAAATATAATACGGAGAGATACGTGTGCAAGAATTACAAGTTAAACAAGATAAATGTGTATCCCATTTAGCTTTTAAATGGCCACAGTTGCCGCGGGCGAAATGCATCGACTGACGCGGAAACAAAGGAAGAAATTTAACATTGAGAAAACAAGAAATCTAAGATCGATATTTCGAAAATAAGTACATAGATAGTAGAAGGAGTGAATATAGAACCAGAGAAAGTCAAGGATATAAAAATTTTAACCATGTAGAATAATTTTAATCCATTTTTTCTAACACAGAATAATAATCCTTGAACATTCAAAGTCCACAGAAAAGAAACTGACACGTGATCATTTGAGCGGAAGGAACTACGTCATACAGGTAACTGTTTAAAGGGACCTTCTGAATTAAGACTTTATCACAACTGAAAGGTCGTTTTTTCTGTGGAGGGGGTGAATAACAGAATAGAATAGCACATTATCTATAGGTTAATGTATTACGAAGTTAAAATGAGTATGAGGTATTATTGTATTTCAGAAAATCATAGCCAATATAAACAAAGGCAAAATTAGGAATGTTCAGACAGACTGATATAGACCCCAAATATTTTTTGGGTTATCAGAAATAAGAAAACATAACTACTCTTTAGCTGAAAAAAGCATCTTATCTGAATGACTTCTGCTATCTAGATATATTCATATATTCAGCTGACTAGTTGACTTGTCTTCCCAAAATAAAGTATCATTGGGCTATTGTTTAGAGGCTGAGTGACAGCAGTCATGTAGGTTAGCTGCAACATCAGTTTCGAACTTCATTTCACACTTACAACACACAAATCGTCTTTCATCATCACTATCACCTGTAACACCTGAAAAAAAACAAATACAGATCTACTGTAAGGCTGGCACGATTAATCAGATAATCGATCAATAAATTCCACAAAAATGACTATCATTGCAGATTTGCCAATACTCGATAGTTTGATTTCTGTGATTATTACTTTCCCGTATTTACCTTTAATATTCAGACACCTCAACTCCTTATCATACTTTATCTAAAATTTGTACAAGTCCAATTTACTACCCACTGTTGTGTCTAAAATAGCTGGGTGAGTGGCAAACAGTGTAGACCCTGATGAGACGCCATGTTTGTGGCATCTCATCTGGCTCTACACTGTTTGCTCAGGTCTGTCTGACAAAGTACATACGATAAAGTATAACATATGAAAGGGTCATGCTCAAAAAAGTAAAATTATGATCAAATCTTCAGTAATTACTAATCGATTGTCAGTCACAATGGCAGGACTGATAATCGATCATCTTTTCAGCTCTGATTAGCCAGCCTTAATCTACTGCATGATAATCTCCAGCATATACAGATACACTTTCAGGGAATAATTTGTTGTGATTTGTTTGTTTGTGTTGAGGTTTCACGGCCCAGTCAACACAATGGGGTCATGTCAAGCATGGTCAGTTTACCTAACCACACCTTTACTGAGCAGACTTAGCCCTCCAAGTGGTATTGTGCACATTCTTTCCAGTAATCAGTTTTGTGCACATTCTTTCGCCAGAAACTGACAACTGCCCTTCTTTAATCAGCAGAAGGGAGAGAATGACGGTAGAAAATATTTCATGATCAATCTCCACAAAAGAATGTTGCCGATCCAGAAGGGGTTGAACCTGCAACCTCCTGATCACTTGTCGGACATGCATCCAACTGTGCCACCATGGCTGGCTGTTTGTAATTGTATATATTTTGTATTTCATTTACTAGACACAGGGGTCATCCTAGAGGGCGATTTGGGAGAAAAAGTCTCCCTAAGCTGGCTGACCTCCCTACCTTGAGCTGAGGGAGAAGTGAAAATGTATAGACTGTATAAGGAAATCCAAAATTTTGACAAAAAACTTCTTCCTGAAATCCTGAAATTGTCGCAAATCTTCTCCCTCTCTGAAAGCTCTAGGATGACCCCCTGACGAGACATAAATTTGAAACCAAATGCACATTGCTACAGAGAATAACAATGATAACTACACATATTACATGTACATCTATAGTAAAATTGTGTGTATAGCACTTCTAATGAGTACCTGAAAGTGCCTCAACATGTTTTCAAGGAGAAATAAGAAAAGTATCTACTTTGCTGCTGAAAAAAAAAAACTAGAAATGTGTCCACAGTACACAGATGCCCCTGCTGTGGGGTACCTGACTATAAAACTGCAAAATTCTACCTGGTATAAATGCCTTAACCTGAGTCTAACAAGATCACATATGTACGTACGTACACACATTCGTACAGAAGGACGTACATTAGTATGGATGTACCCACGTACGCACATATGAAAAACCAAAAAAACTATATGCCCCAGGCATCATCTGATGCAGGGGCATAAAAACATACCTTACTTGGAGCCACGATAAGATAATGTCCAGGGCCCAGTTGTTCAAAGCTAACAACGTCATTAGTTAACAAATCGTTAAAATTTACATCAAGTGATACGCAAATATGCTGAAATTTTTTGTTGAAAAAATGTGAGTAGCTTTTGCAGTGCAAAAGCTACTCACATTTTTTCAGCAAAAAATATCAGAATATTGTATATTGAATCCACTAAAACAGTTAACGAAATGACCCTTAACAAGCTCGTTAAGCTAACGATGCTTTGAACAACTGGGCCCTGGTTGAACAAACAAGGAACAAAGAAATTATGGTAAATGTCCTAAAATTTCTTACACCACGGTTTCGAACAAAATGACACAAATGGTGCAGACCCAGATCAGACTGCTCATGAAAGTCTGGGCCCAGTTGTTCAAAGCGTCGTTAGCTTAACGAGCTCGTTAAGGGTCATTTCCTTAACTGTTCTAGCGGATTCAATACACTATATTCTGATATTTTTTGCTGAAAAAATGTGAGTAGCTTTTGCAAAGCTACTCACATTTTTTCAGCAAAAAATTTCAGCATATTTGTGTATCACTCGATTAAAATTTTAACGAATCGTTAACTAACGACATCGTTAGCTTTGAACAACTGGGCCCTGATCAGGATCTTCAGTGCTTAGTATTTTAACAAAGCAAACTTTATTCAAAAAAGTATAGAATGAAATTTTAGAACATTTACCATACTTACTGAATACTTTTATTTCGTCTTCTTCTTCAGCTATAGCAGTGCCTGTTTTACTGGCTTCAACTCCAGAATCACTATTACATGTACCTATTTGACTAGTGTTGTTGGCAGCTTCTGTCTCAGTATTACTATCTGTTAATGGTTCTGATTTTACTTTGGCATCTAAACTTTTTTCTTTTGCATTTCTTACTGCACTGTCTGAAGTAGTCACTCCTAAATTTATCTGAGAACTCAAGTCAGATGTTTTCTTACTTTTAACATCTGACAGATCACCAGAATGACTTGAAACACTAGCACCCTTTCTAGGTTTACCTCTGATGGTGTTACTCTTAGTTTTTTGTGGTTTTGATACATCAGTTGATTTGGTAGCATATGTCTGATTGAGTTCAGCAGTCCTTGATGTAGTGGTGGACAAGTTATCAGCTGTAGAATAACCTAATGATGAAACAGATCCATTAATTAAATAGCCTTCCCTTCCACTTGAAAAGGCAGATTTAATTCTAAATTTGGTGCTCATCTGTTCTGACATTTTACTATCTTGAGCTTGACTTGTCTTAGTTTGGGCTGAATTAACTTCACATTTATCAGTTGAAGTTAAATTTTGACTTGGTTTTTCTGCACTATTCTTTAATTGTTCCTTCTCTGCGTCTGTCATCAATGGCACAGATGCAGCTGGTTCATTAATTACAGATGTAAACTGGATAGGCACTGTCTGATTACTGAGGAGGGTCAATCTATCTGCACTATCTAAATATTTCGGATGTAATTTTGTACCTGACAACCTGTTGGGTGGAAATTTGAACTGTAGTCCAGTGTTCATTGCCTCATCACAAGCATTCTGACTGCTACTTAAAAAGTCCTCAAATGACACAACTTTCAAAGGTGGTTTGTCTTTCAATGTGCTTTCCTTTTGTGAATTTTTACTTTTTCTTCCCCTTTTAACAGGGGTAGCATCAGCTTGTTTATTATTTATGTTAGTAAGATTTAGGTTTGGTGACAAAGAGTCTTCCTTTTGACAACAGCTACAATTAAGCCTCTTAGGATGTTTACGTTTCTGTCGCAACCTTGGCGTTTCAGATGAAACACTAGCACTTGAACTTGACTTTAACCCTTCATTGCTACATAATTCATGTTCAGGGGAATCACTAGCTTGAGAATTTGATTTTTCTAGTTTATTATTGCTTTTATCAGTTTCATCTGAAACATCAGAATGTGGATTTGATATCTCCCCTGTATTACCACTTTCCTTGGTTTCATTTGAACCAGTGAGTTCTGCATTGTATTTCTTGTCTTCATTCATACATGTACCTTCCTTAATTTCAGCTGATTCACTTGACTGTGCATCTGAATTTTCTCTTTCTTCACAATCACTTCTCTCAGTTTTGCATTTCACTCTTTTATTTCTACTTTTGTTATCATCACCAGAAGCACCAGGACTGATATCTACTTCGACATCCTTTTTACATCTCTTGGAAACATTTGAACCTGAGTTTGATTTTACAGATTTACTTTTTCTCCCTCTCTTTTTAGGTGTGACAATGTCCGGCGCTTCTGATTTCATACAATCATTACTCATATTGCTATCCACAGGATATGAGGAATAATGTATTATTTCTTCTTTTGACCTAATCTTTTCATCTGAAGCACAGGCACTTGATTCTGTTTTCACTGTTTCATTATATAAGGTTGAATTTGTATTCATTTTCATTGCTGTATCTAGAAGAGAGTAGGAATCTGGTTGGCATCCTTCCATGGGTGTCTGGGTTTGCTCTGTATATGCTACTGCACATTCTGTCAAAGTAATTATTATACTTAACCCTCAAAGTCCTAATCACAACTATAGCTGACAACACTTTGAAATACTATATTTTATTTGTCAGAGCAAATAAGGCTTAACATTTCATAAATCGTCTGCCTAGCAGATGATTCATATGAGAAGCAAAGGTTTTATTTTCTTATAAAAAAGATTATAAAAAAAAAATAATAAAAAAAATAGACTGTCATCTTCAAAAATTCTGCTTAGTGCTTTGCGGGTTAAGCATACTGGCTTAACTTGGTTGAATTTTCGCCAACTTTCATGACTTTGTGTTTGCTTTCCTGTACACCAAGCCACTTCAAAAAAGGGATCAACTTTAAAAGGAAAGAATTTGCTCCCAGGAGTAAATTCTTTCCTTTTAGAGTAGCAAATCAGAAGGAAAGCAAAACCCATTTAGAGAACTGATTTCCCCAAAAGTATATCCTTTCCTCTTGACCTCTACTTTAACCCATAAAATGCCAAGAAAACCTGCATCTGAGAATATACCGGTAGTCTGTTTATGTCATCTGTTGGATATTTCAACAAACTTTTCAAACCTATTTTTGCATGCAGACAAACAGTGTGGACCCTGATCAGACTGCTCCTGGAGCAGTCTGATCTGGGTCCACAATGTTTGCAAAAATGACTTTTAAAATCACAAGCAGATGACAAAGCAGGCCACAACTGATACACCTGAAAGTTTTGTCCCCATATTGCAAAGGGAGACAACTCTTGCAGGCATGAAGAAAACTGCTTCCTAGATTTGAAACTATGCAAATATAGGGGCTTCTATTAAAGTAAACAATCTGCTCCCACAGGAAGTTTTTTTTTTCTTTTACGGTATCCACCAATATGACGGAAGGCAGCTTAATATTCCCATGTCAAGAGTCATTTCCCTTGGAATTATATCCATTTTCCTTAAGAAACAGACATCATAATTGATCAAAATATAACTGCTTACAAACATTCAGACAAACAGGTTTCAATACCTGGTGAATAAACAAACTTTTTCACATGCTTACCTGTTTAATATAAATGCCTCCAAGCCAAGGACAAACAAGAATATCGGTGAAACCGATGGATGCTCCCCGAACATGCAATAGTCGGAACAGGAAACATTATCCTAGATAAAGAGCGGTATACTGCACTACAGCAAAAACAAAGTTTTTCTAAAAATAGCCACAGTGACCTTGACCTTGAGCCCAGGACCCTGAATGTCGAACATGCTCAAGATATTTAAAAGCTGCAGTGACCTTGACATTGAGCCCAGGACACTGGAAATTGAAATTGCTTGAGATGTTATCATACTCAACATTTTTGTGAAATTATATTAAAATCCATCAATAAATCTAGGCACTAGAGCAAAAACAAAGTTTTTCTAAAAATAGCCACAGTGACCTTGACCTTGAGCCAAGGACCCTGAATGTCAAACATGCTCAAGATATTATCATACCCAACATTTGTTTGAAGTTATATCAAAATCCATCAATAAATGTAGGCACTAGAGTGTTGACAAATTCTTTTCTAAAAATAGCCAGTGACCTTACACTGCAGCTTTAAACAAAGTAGCATGACTCTGTGACAAATCATCTAACCAGAAAGATTGAACAATATGCGCATCCCCTATTGCTGCTTAAGATTCCATTAAAATTTCGTTGAATTTCTGCCAGTATTTGCTAAGAATTGGCGTGGACACGAACAGTACCCTATATATTCATGCAGAACTCATCAAAGGGCAATAACTCTTGGAAAAATCATCGAACCAGAACACGCAGGTGATATGCACATCCACCTTCCATACTTAATATTCCCATGAAGTTTCAATGAAATCCGACTAGTAGTTTCAGAGAATTCGCGTGGACACGAACAGTACCCTATATATTCATGCAGAACTCATCAAAGGGCAATAACTCTTGGAAAAATCATCGAACCAGAACACGCAGGTGATATGCGCATCCACCTTTGATACTTAATATTCCCATGAAGTTTCATTGAAATCCGACAAGCAGTTTCCGAGAATTTGCGTGGACAAGAGCGGGACGGACGCACGGACGCACGGACACACGGACGCACGGACGCACGGACGAAGCGGCGACTATATGCTCCCCCGAAATTCTTCGGGGAGCATAATAAAGCCTAGCCTGTTGGATAAAAAATTCAGCAGACAACCTTTTGAAATATATGTATTTTTCATTTTTAACATAGAAAATGGGGCCTGACATGTCATGCAAGCCGGCTGTAAGGAGATAGTTTGCATGAATTTTCAAACCCATTTCCTGCTCCAAAACCTTGTTATTATGTTAGCAACAAGCAAAAAACAATCTGGCCTAATTTAGTAGAATGTATAGTACTCACTTTGTGCACAATAACTGCGGAAATGATTGGCAAAGTCGTTCACACCATGGTGGAAGCATTCTTCAAGATACTCTTTCCCAAACTTGGATCCAAGATGACTTACAGAACCACAAGAGGTGGAAACTGAGAGAATAGCAGTCTCTTCACCAACATATGTTGCTAAATATTCAACCTGGAAATCCAGTATTTATTACAACATACAGTCGACTCTCGTTATCTCGAACTCGCTTATCTTGAATAACCGCTTATCTCGAAGTGAAAATCTGGTCCCTGTTTTAATACAGAGATCTACCAACAGACAACAAAATATTGTGGAAAAGAGGAGAAATTGCTCCTAAGGAGCAATTTCTCTTCTTTTCCACAATATTTTCAATATATCTCTAACTTAGGAGTCAAATTACATATTCATTCTGTTAAAGGTGATTGTTCGATTAACTGTTTTCCTCAGTTCCGCAAATCTGATATGTCGAAGTACGGATATCTCGAAGTATTTCATAGAGTCCCTTGGAGTTCGAGATAACGAGAGTCGAGTGTATTCATATTTCTTTGGGCTTTGTCATGCTGAATAAATTAAGATGCCACACCCACCTCTAACTGCCAGCCAATCAGATTGCTTAATCTAAGTTGCTGATACAAATTCACATACTAAATGACAAACAGTGCAGATCCAGATCAGATGGCTTCTGAAGAAAAGAAGCCAACTGATCTGGATCTACACTGTTTGCAAAGGCAGAGCATATCAAGGTTCAGCAGGACCAGTGTAACATTTTCAGTCTGCCAAATTAGAGACACCAACAATTAATTTAAGTAAAATATACCCTTCCTGGTCATTTTTCCAGATTAGCCAGTTTTTAATCCTTCTCTTGCTGAACACGACATGTCCTTAGTAAAGAGCGTAACCAACTGATCTGGATCTGCACTGTTTGTCATTAAATATGTGAATTTCTATCAAAAAGCAGGATCAAGAAATCTCATTGGCTGGAAATTAGAAGTGGGCATGGCATCTTAATTTATTCAGCAAGGCAAGGGTTAACCAAAAATATTGATTTTTTTTTTTGTGAAGATGTAAGAAAAAAATTTATCTTGATGCCCTGCTTATCTAGAGAGCAACTTAAGCCACAATATTTTTACTGCATGAAAAATGAAGAAGGTTGAGTAAAACTGGCCTCGCGGTTATAAAACTTTTTTCAGGCTCAACTCAGCTGAGCATAATATATGTCCTCTTAATAAATCTCAAAGTACTAACATTTCTAAATTCTTTATTTGAACTATTGTTGGCATTTTCATATTTATTAGCAGAGAAAATTTCATGCTTAGCTGAGCTGAGCATGAAAAAAGTTTTATAACCTCGGGGCCTGGTTTAGACTTGGGTCATGCATAAATTCCTGAGGGTTATCTTATCAGAGAGACAGGAGATACTTGGAAATATCAAGCCTGCTCATCTTATGATCTTTGGTCAACATTCTGGGGACCCATCTAGCTAAGACCTTGGACTTCTGTAAGATATTGGTCAAGATAAAACTGAACTGCCCCAAAACTTATGCCTATTTGTCCAGCTATATCAGGCAGGCTTCTGTCAGAAATGATCAGTGTGCACAAGCTCAAGGCTTTTGTCTGTAGTTGCCGCTTCAGGGTGCCCAGACCATTCATAATCTTCCAGGCTCTTCAGCCCTCCTAAATTCAACAGCCCATCTCTTCACCACGCTGTAAAAAGGAGACGCAGTCCCAAGATTGTCATGAATTTGAATTTCCTTTTTACAGAAGTACTTTATGACAGCTTTAACTTCACCTTTGTCCATTTCCTCAGTTTAACACATTCTTCCCCTATTTGCAGCAAATTCCTACTGAAAACAATAGCTTTGAAATTTTATTCTTTCTACAAAAAATCTTGAATAAGATAAAATTATGAACTGACTGGAGTTTCATTTCAGTCTATTCATTCTAAGTACAGTCGACTCTCGTTATCTCGAATTCCAAGGGACTCTCTGAAATACTTCGAGATATCCGTAGTTCGACATATCAGGTTTGCAGACTTGTGGAAAAAATAATTTGATTAACCACATTTAACAAACTGATAGGTAATTGGACTTTTGAAGTTAGAGATATTGAAAACATTGTGGAAAAGAGGAGAAATTGCTCCTTAGGAGCAATTTCTCCTCTTTTCTACAATATTTTCCATCTGTTGTTAGGTTTTCATGTATAGGCAGGGACCAGATTTTCGCTTCGAGATAAGCGGTTATTCGAGATAAGCGAGGTCGAGATAACGAGAGTCAACTGTATATAGAGTTGAGATCTTCTTGATTGTACCTCATGTTTGAGTGGAGAAATAAGAATATACCTGTACTTCTTAATTGGGGAAAAAAAAGAAAAAGAAAAAAAAAGCACCTTATCTGGAGTTTTGGTTAGCATTCATCACAAAAATACGCCTATATAATTTTGACCCCATTAAACCCCGCTTCTATATAGTAAAACTGGGGTTTACATGGGTATACATTATTTTTCTTATTTTGCTAAAAAACATAGATTGTGGGTACTCGTCATAAACCACCTTGCTGAGGCAGTTCAATCGAGTACCCAGAATCTCTGTTTTGAATAGAAATATGAAAAATATCAGAATTTTTTATATGAAAATTTTCCTTTTTTGGTTGTAAAATTTTCTCTATACATGTATTTGAATAGGCATGTTTTCTTAATGTCTCAACCCTTGAAAGCCTACTTACTAGCTGTTTTATCAGACACCTGATAACTAGTGTTGGGAATCGGCCAGAATTTCACAGTCCATCATCGGTTTTGTAAAACCGACTGATCATCGAGTAATAATCAACTTGTACAAAATATATTCACTCATAAGTAATTTAGCCCTCTTCCAGATACTTATTCCGTTGCTCCAGATCAATAAGAGGGGTATCAAGATAATATTTTTCTTATTTCTCCATGAAAACATATGTTGTGGGTACTTATTAGAAGCCCCTCTGTGAGGTGCTTCTAATAAGTACCCACAACATATGTTTTCATGGAGAAATAAGAAAAATATCAGTACTTTTGGGTTGACTTTTCATGGTTATCTTATCAATTGTTTTTTCACTTTTATTGATCATAAATCTAGAATGACCCAAATAGACAGCTTTGAATTACATTTCTTTATAACTTGCTTATAAAAATAAAATGTAAGAAAAATATGCTTCTAAAAATAGAATTTTCTGATTAGTTGACTGTCAAAATCTTTCCGATCATCAACAGAAGAGGCAAAACTGACTGATGATCGATTATAATCAATCATCAGTGGCAACACTACTGACAACTAGGTTTAATGACACCTTATAACCGAGGACAAGTCTGAGAGTATCCACCTCACTGGTTACCATTCTGCATCAGAATACGCCACCTTCATAGTTTCTGATAAGAAGGGGTATCCTGCTATCCTCAAATGTTTTTCTTATTTCTCTGGGCCCAGTTGTTCAAAGCTAACGATGTCGTTAGTTAACGATTCGTTAAAATTTACATTGAGTGATACGCAAATATTCTGATATTTTTTGCTGAAAAAATGTGAGTAGCTTTTGCAG
This sequence comes from Anodontia alba, assembly GCA_964016985.1. Lineage (NCBI taxonomy): Eukaryota > Metazoa > Mollusca > Bivalvia > Lucinida > Lucinidae > Anodontia > Anodontia alba. The sequence goes on from OZ024835.1 coordinate 56,114,416, forward strand.
TGCAAAAGCTACTCACATTTTTTCAGCAAAAAATATCAGAATATTGTATATTGAATCCTTTAAACAGTTAACGAAATTACCCTTAACGAGCTCGTTAAGCTAACGACGCTTTGAACAACTGGGCCCAGCATAATATTTGTCTTATTTCTCCTCATATGTTGTGGTACTCATTAGAAGCACCTTGTGTATTGTGAATACCCATTTGAAGCACCTCAGTGAGGTACTTCTAATGAGTACCAAAATATATTGTTTTCGTGAAGAAATAAAAAAGAAAAAAAAAAAAATATCAACATTTTTCAGTTGAAAAAGTGCCTTATAAATCTTATAACAGTGGTAAGTTACTGTTTCCTAGTCCTGATGATGGTTTGAAATTTGACCTATCTTTCAACATTATTTGAGTAATATTGAGTTGATGGAAGGGTTATAATGAAATTTATTCCCTGTGCAATGAAGCCCAGTACAGCCATAAGGTGAATTCCTTCTCCAGCAGGATTTGAACACGGGACCTTGTAATCCCAAGGAGCACTAACCTCTCGACCACCCTGACACTTCGTTTCCCGGTCCTGAAACCATACTTACTAGCTGTTGTATCTGACATCTGAGAACCAATTTTAAGACCACTTTGTAACCAGGGATAAGTCTGAGAGTATCCAACTCATTGGATGCCATTCTGCATCAGAATACTCAACCTTGTTTCTCGCCAATTCTGTAAAACAAAAGCAAAAATATAATTCATGCACTGTCTTAAAGACCCTCAGACAAGCAATCATTTCCAGGAGGTCTTCAACTTGCATGTGAGCACATCTGCAGGTGTAGCTGATGAGGCCACTGAGGATATCTGGAACAACATCAAGACTGGACTGCTCAAGACAACGGAGGAGGTATGTGGCACAACTCGGCCACACTGTTGGCGTCGTGAAACCTGGTGGTGGACTGAACACGTGGAAAAGGTCATTGCTGCCAAGCGGAAAGCTTTCTAGGCCTGGAAAGCTGGTAAAGGCACTAGGGAATCATATGATGCAGCCAAATGAAATGCCAGACATGCAGTGCACCATGCTCGTCAAGAAGCCGACAAGAAGGTCTACGAGAATATTGACCCTGTCTTCAGAAGTCTACCGCCTTGCTATCCAGTTTAGAAGAGAGAACACTGATGTTGTTGGTGACAAACCTGTGAAGAATGATGTAGGAGAGACGTCAGTGAGCGAAGACTCAAAGCAGAAGGCTTGGCTAGAGCACTACCAAAGGCTTCTCAACGTTGAGTTTGACTGGGACCCAGACCACCTGTCTTATCAACCACCAGTGGAAGGCCTGCCCATCCCAATCACCACTGATATGGTTAAGGAGGCTATCTCACAGATGCAGGCTGGCAAAGCACCGGGCCCATCAGGCATAGTGGTGGAGATGATACGAGCAGCCGGTGACATGGGTGCCTCCATGATTTGTGACCTCACAGTTGCAATCATTTGTGATGGCAAGGTACCCTCTGACAGAGAGTTTCATTGTCTGCCTCTCCAAGGGAAAGGGGGACTCATGGGAAAGGGGCAACTACCATGGTCTCAAGCTGACAAAGCAGGTTATGAAAATCCTGGAGAGGATTGTGGACGGCCTCATCATTTGGTCAATCGACGATTCCTAGTTTGGCTTCGTCCCAGGCAGAGGCACTACAGACGCAATCTTTGTTATCAGGCAGCTGCAAGAGAAGTATCTAGCTGCCAACAAGAGACTCTACATGGCTTTCGTAGACCTGGAGAAGGCGTTTGATTGAGTACCTTGGAAAGTCATCTGGTGGGCGCTGAGAAAACTTGGTGTGGAGGAGTGGATTGTGAGACTGGTGCAGTGGATGTATGCAAATGCACGGAGCCGTGTCCATGTTGGTGAGGAGTACCGTGAAGAATTTGAAGTGAAGGTTGGTGTTCACCAAGGATCAGTACTCAGCCCGCTGCTCTTCATCATTGTGCTTGAAGCCTTATCAGGTGAGTTCCGTTCTGGGGTCCCCTGGGAGGACCTCTATGCCGATGACCATGTTATCATCGCTGAATTGCTTGAGGAATGTGTCAGGAGGCTCTTGACTTGGAAAGAAGCAATGGAGAAGAAAGGACTGAGAGTAAATGCAGGAAAGACAAATATCATGATCTGCGGTACGGGACTGGACCTCCTGCAGAGTTCAGGCGAGTTTCCATGCGCCGTCTGTCGCACTGGAGTGGGCAGCAACAGCATCTTCTGCAATGGCTGCAAGCACTGGGTGCACAAGAAATGCAGTGGGCTCAAGCGCTTGACAAAAGACCCTGACTACAGATGTACAAGGTGTCGGGGAACTGCACGCCCCTAGGATGGCAGACCACAGAAGGAAGTCCAGGTCGGACCTGACAAGCTTAAGGTGGTAGCTTCCTTTTGCTACCTAGGAGACATGCTCTCAGCAGCAGGTGGCTGTGAACTTTCAACCACAACACGTGAGAAAACCGCCTGGAAGAATTTCAAGGATCTGCTACCAGTTCTCTCTTCATGCCACCTCTCTTTCAAAACACGTGGCCGTGTGTACAGCTCTTGTGTGTGGAGCGCAATGCTCCGTGCCAGCGAAACTTGGCCATTGACAAAGCCAAACCTCCAGTGTCTGCAGTAAAATGACAGGGCAATGATCAGATCTGCAATGTCAGGCCGCAAGACATTGTCACCACCAAGTTCAATGAGCTACTTGTCTGGCTTGGCATTGAGGATCTGGACCTCAATTCTGAAGGAGAGAAGACTCCGATGGTATGGACAGTCAAGACAGCCTTTGACATACAGATTGATGGAAAGCGTGGGCCTGGGAGGCCCAAGATGACATGGAAGCAAGAGAGGGATTGCAGAGAGTGGAATCTCTTGGCTATCAACCCTCATGATAGACATACCTGGAGATCTGGTGTGAGATCTGCCATGCGTGCAGCAAGCCAGCTATCTGGAAGGGGGCCCACTGATGTGGATGTTGCCCCTGTACCTGCACGTTAATCAAAAATCTGATTATGATGATATGATATATGTCTTTCATGCGTACCTGGAGTTTTATTAATACTGTGCTTTTGGCATACTTGTCACTCTTCATTCATTTCAGAAACAGGTTGATGTTCCCCAAGGTAACACAAAGAGATACGGGATGAAGTCCTTCCAGTCTGAGGCGGCCCAGGTGTGGAACAGTCTCCCTAATGAGCTTAGGCTGGTGGAAAACTATGCTTAGTTCATGTGTAAGTGCACTTCATGTTTGGGCTAATCTGTTCTATGTATGTTCTATGATGTCTTGTTTTGTATTTGCTTACTATATGTTAATAGTCATCTGTGATAAACAAGCAACGGATGTGATTTTAACATTTCATAATTTTATGTGGGTGTTTGTTGATCTACTCTTGTTTGTCGTAGTAAAAGCCCTACATGGCTTATGTTTTCATGTTTCATGTTTACGACAAAAAATATTCTGTATTTGTAATTTCTTTTTCTCTGTTCCTTATCTTATTAACAAAAAGAGGACAACAGCAAAAAAAAAAAAAAAAAACTATACTAGAATTTGTTTTCCTACAAAAACATAGATGTCTCCTCCCTTTTTGGTGTCATATTGTATTGTACATTCAGCGAACATTTATATTAACTTATGAGATTCCAAGGGAAATCACTCCAAAAGAATAAATGCAAGAGTTATGATTCTTGCACTTTGGACATCTTCTAATGTTGATTGATATTCCTATAAAGTTTGATGAAGATATCTTGAACGGTTTTCAAGTTATAGAGTGGACACATTTTTTTTAAGATGCATAAAGTTCTAAGGAAAATAATTCAAAAAGAATAAATGCAAGAGTTATGATTCTTGCACTTTGGACATCTTCTAATGTTGATTGATATTCCTATAAAGTTTGGTGAAGATATCTTGAACGGTTTTCAAGTTATAGAGTGGACACATTTTTTTAAGATGCATAAAGTTCTAAGGAAAATAATTCAAAAAGTATAAATGCAAGAGTTATGGTTTTTGCATTCTGCATGTCGTCTAATGTTGATTGATTTTTACATGGTTTCTTTAAGATATCTTGAACAGGTTTCAAGTTACAGAGCAGACACAATTTTGCGATGGGCAAAGTTCCAAGGGAAATAACTCAAAAAGTATAAATGCAAGTTATGGTTCTTGTGCTCTGCAGGTCGTCTAATGTTGATTGATATTTATATGAAGTTTCGTGAAGATAGCTTGAATGGTTTTCAAGTTATAGAGTGGACATGATTTTGTGACAGTCCAAGGGAAACAACTCAAAAAGTATAAATGCAAGAGTTATGGTTCTTGCACAATGCATGTTGTCTTATGTTGATGTTTCGTGAAGATACACAAATGTAGCTTGAACCGTTTTCAGGTTATAGAGCAGACACACTTTTGTGATTATAGCAGACACACTTTTGTGACAGAGTCTAAGGGAAATAACTCAAAAAGTATAAATGCAAGAGTTATGGTTCTTGCGCACTGCCCGTCATCTAATGTTGATTGATATTCATTTGAAGTTTTGTGAAGATAACTTGAATGGTTTTCAAGTTAAAGAGCTGACACGATTTTGTGACAGTCCAAGGGAAATAACACAAAAAGTATAAATGCAAGAGTTATGGTTCTTGTGCTCTGCATGCATTCTAATGTTGTTTGATATTTATATGAAGTTTTGTGAAGATAGCTTGAAGGGTGTTCAAGTTATAGAGTGGACACGATTTTGTAACAGAGTCCAAGGGAAATAACTCAAAAAGTATAAATGCAAGTTATGGTTCTTGTGCTCTGTACGTTGTCTAATGTTGACTGATATTTATATGATGTTTCGTGAAGATTGCTAGAATGTGACAGATAGACAGATGCCTGGGGGAAAAACAATATGTATCCCAACCCTAAAGGGGTGGGGGTGGGGGGGTGTGGGGGGACATAATAAATAAAGTAAAATAAATTTGTTTTTGCTGTTGTGTCTCTTTTTAATAAGATGACATTTTATAATATCTATCAAAAGTGACCGCAAACAGCATAGCTCCAGATACCAGGGGTTTAACAAGAACAGAAGATTATGCCACTCAACACCTCAGACAGATGCTCTGACTAACAGGACAGACAGTGCAAAACTTTGGCCCCACATCCAGAGGTCTGGTTGCAGAGTAATAATCCTGTATGGCATACTTAACATGGAAAAGGTCTTCCTAAGGCTCTTGTTTTATCACCATTGCCTTTCTGTCTCTTTACACACAATTTGTGCAAAAGGTGTGAGGCGTGCGTGAAGACACTATCAAAAAGAAATAGAGATTACTATCAAAAACAAATAATCCGAATACTAGTATCATTCGGTTACTACGTAGTTACATGCATATATTAAAAACATAGAAGAACTCGTTTTTAACTTGCTTTTGAAATAGATATTATATTTTTACCGAAAACATTGTCTATTATTCAATACTGGCCATCATTTTCTGCATGTTTAGACTTAATATAGACAAAATATGTAATCGAAAGTTTACATACATTATGAGAACCTACAAGGGAGTGAACTCAACGTCGCACTGACGACTATTGACACGATATTCGTGTAGTCTCCTCATCGGTTCAAGACAAGGACTATGTGAATTTACAGCCGCAGTCTCCTACGTGTTAGCAACATTCAGTGCTACTGTTCAGCTAAACAGAGCAAAATATGAAAGCAAAAGTAATGTAATTTAATAATTTGATCAAAGACCGCTGCTGTAGTCCCATTTCATTTGGCAGGTGAAAAAAAATGACATGTCCATGTTCATGAAGTTTCTGAACTTTTCAATTCATTACGAAAACATGCCTATTCAAATATACATAAAATTTTACCACCAAAAAAAATAAAAAAAATCAGATAAAAAAAATCTGATTTTCTTAATATTTCTGCTCAAAACATAGATTACCCACAATCTATGGTTTTGAGCAGAAATAAGAAAAATAATGTATACCTCTGTAAACCCCAGTTTTACTATATAAAAGTGGGGTTTAAGGGGGTCAACATTATATAGGTAGGTTTTCGTGATGGATATGCGCGTTAAAAAGTCAATGGTAGAATCAGGACATTCACCCTTACCCATCCAACCCCCAATATTCAAGGCCCTATGCGGGCGGGATTGCAAATATGTATTGTTTGCTGAAAGTCAAGTTGGAAATTAGTGTTTGTCAGTCCGTGTGTAAACATTGTTTTCTTTTCTTTTTTTTTTTTTTTTTTCGCCAAATATTTCTCTGGAACTACTGTTTCTAGAATCTTGAAGTGCAAATATTTGGTATGACTCGTTATATTTTGTGGGAGAGTTAACTGACCTCTTCATGATTATTCTTCTATTTATTTGTCCATTTTTCTTTCTCTCCAATCACTTTCCTCGTCAAACATTTCCCTATAACTACTGCACTTTAGCCTTTCAAGGGTCACTGACGAGACGCAGAGGCTCATTACGAAAACACGCCTATTCAAATATATAGAAAATTTCACCTCCAAAAGCTGAAATTTTTCAGATAAAAAAATTCTGATATTTTTCATATTTCTGCTCAAAACAGATTATGGGTACTCGTTAGAAACACATCGTCGAGGCGGTTCTAACGAGTACCCACAATCTATGTTATTGAGCAGAAATAAGAAAAATAATGTTTACCCCTGTAAACCCCAGTTTTATTATTTAAAACTGGGATTCAAGGGGGTCAAACATATATAGGCATGTTTTCGTGATGTTAAAATTCTACTAACTGCGAAGTGTGTCTCAGTGTGTGTGTGTGTGTGTGTGGCGGGGGCGCGAGTGGGGTTAAGGGCTGATTCTGTTTTATATCAATCTGGTATCTGTATGGTGCTCAAGAGTTTTTCTGCTACATGACCATTGGCGGATCTAGAGGGGGGTTCGTGGGTTCAGACGAACCCCCGTTTGAGTCCAAATTATTTCATTTTCATTCGGCAAAATGGTCAAATGGACACCCTCTCCCCACTGAGCAGCAAAGTTGAACCCCTTTTTTAAAATACCGCCCCTAATTATCTTTTTTTTTGTCCTGTCTGTTGTCTTAACCCTCTCAGCCCTGCAAATCAAACCAAATACCTCTGCAAAGAGTGTGAATCCACATCACTAAAACATGCCTATATAATTTTGATCCCCATAAACCCCACTTTTACATAGTAAAACTGGGGTTTACAGGGGTATACATTATTTTTCTTATTTCTGCTCAAAAACATAGAATGTTGGTATTCGTTAGAACCGCCTCGCCGAAAAATATCAGAATTTTTATCTGAAAGTTTTCATTTTTGACGGTAAAATTTTCAGTATATTTGAATAGGCTTATTTTCCTAATGAATGAGACGACTCATAAGAGCGGTCTCATTTGGCTCAACACTGCTTATCTGTTCTCAATTATGTAATAACGCCCACTTTTGCAACAAAGCACACTTCCAAGTTCATAGACAGAAGAGTCCATTTCACAAACATAGGGGTGAAAGGATTGATGATGTTTGGTGGTTCCAGCCTAATCATCACGAAAACAGCCTATATAATTTTGACCCCCTTAAACCCCACTTTTTATATAGTAAAACTGGGGTTTACAGGGGTATACATTATTTTTCTTAAAAAAAAACACAGATTGTGGGTACTCGTTAGAACCGCCTCGCTGAGGCGGTTCTAACGAGTACCCACAATCTATGTTTTGAGCAGAAATATGAAAAATATCAGATTTTTTTATCTGAAAATTTTCCTTTTTTTGATTGTAAAATTTTCAATATACATGTATTTGAATAGGCATGTTTTCGTAATGTCACCTCGCTGGGAATGTACGCTGTCCGTCGTCGTTTATTTACTCCTGTTGGTTGGTTTAATAATGGTTTTGTGTTTAACGTCCCTTTTATCATTATTGAAGTCATTTCGAGACGATGGAAGGATATTTATTTATTTTTATTTATTTAAACAATGTTTAAAGAGGATGACACAATTAGCTAGAAATAACTATTCTACCTTGTGGTCCTCTAACTAAAATTTATATACATATATACAACAAGACTTAACTAACAGCTAAGAAATTCATGGGATAAAAGTAGCTTGTAGCGAAGTGAATGCTTGTATAAAGTTTTTATCAAATAAAAAGTGCTAACAGGTATGTGCAAGTGATTTAAAACCAAACATGGCACTTAATTATATCAAAGACAAATCTGTATGTTATCACAGTTTTTGTAAGTGCTTTAAGATTTGACGAGCGCATAAAACCAATATCTAAAACAATTATGCTAGGTCATAAAAGCTCTCAATTCAGTTACAATAACGGTTTCAGCGATAATTTTACACATGGTATATCATTTAAAATCATAGTTAAAGACATTTTATAAGGGTTAAAATGTTGCTTTAAGAGACTGCTTAAAGGTAGAGAGTGACCCCGATGTTTTTACTGTTTGAGGTAGAGCATTCCATAGTCTTGGTGCGGAACACGAAAAAGTGAAATGCTCTGTGCACTAAAGGGTAGTACAGTCATGAACTGAATTCCGCCTCTAACGGTATTCGAACCAGAGACCTCGTGATCCCAAGTCGGGAGCGCTAACCATTCAATCACCCGAACGTTCCTCATTGGTAGGTTATGGTCTGAACATCGTCTTTTCTATTTCTCACCAGAACTGCCTCTTCGTATGTACAAATTGGTCCACGACATGGGAAAACGTGTCTTCCGGGCATTTGGGAACAGTAAAAATTCAGATCAGCAAGCGAAGCCGCAATGCCTGATTAACTCGTCCGGTGCCAAATTTCAGACGACATTTGTCGTCTGCTTTTTTATTTTAACAAACTATCGCTTGGAAAGACGTTTATATTTAAAGTTGATAGACTGAATGTCAAACAGAGTAGATCCAGATGAGACGGCTCATTGAGCCGTCTCATCTGGATCTATGCTGTTTGCATAAGCCTATTATTATCGCCTGTGGCAGTGAAAGAGTTAAGGACTTTTATTATACATCGATATATTCTACAGTATCCAATGATTCTGTGAGCGGGCAGTGACGGTTCTGATCAGACTGCGCAGATGCGCAGTCTGATCTGGGCCTTCGCTGTTCGCATATGCCCGAAGACAATTTCGTATGGCGCGGTCCAATAATGGTTGTATCTAAGGAAAACTGATATTCTTTCAGGGAGGCAACCCTATCAAATTGATTTTGTTTCCCCCTTTGAAAAGGGTTCTACTCTAAAAGGATAGAATTTGCTCCCAGGAGCAAACCCTTTCCTTTTAGAATAAACCGCTTTTCAGAAGGGACTTAGTCTGCAGTACAGCCAACAGGAAGTCGCAAATGTTGGCAAAAATATGAAAATACGAAATAAACGTTAAAGTTAATTGTACAAAATGGTGTCGTGAATCTACCAAATTTACTCAGCCCCTACATACCGACACAGGCATAGATCTGTTTAGATCCATAATAATTTAAACAACAAATAACATATATACTCTAAGCATTCTGACAGATGGCCTTTTAAAAAGATGGCTTGTACCTGACTTTACATGTCTGTGGTCCGACTTACCGCATTTTCTTTCGTTTTTTTTTTTAACTGCATTTTTACAGTTTTTTTTCTTCTTTTTCTTCTTCTTTTGCTCTGATTTTCAGTTTGTTGTCGAGTCATGTTTCATCCGTGTTGAGCAATTAATCGGGCTGTGTCAAGCGAAAAAGTGCCTTAGAACATGCGCCAAATGCACAGATTCAGATAATCCTGCGCCTGCTCAAAGTTATCATCCGGGCCTTTGTTCTCCATTCATGCATTCTGTCGTATCCAGTGACTCTATTAGGAAAGTGAAATGGGTTTGATTTGACTATTTTGCCCCATGAAAATGAAGGTCCTGAACAGACAGCGAATTCACAGGCTGATCTGAGTCTTCGCTGTCTGTATATGTCCAAAGACACGTTTTCGGATGGCATGGCCTAATTTATATGTTCTCTGTTTTAATCCACTGATAAATTAGAGTACTCCTACGCACACCAAACAATTATATGTAGATGGAAAAATAAGGTTTATGCCCCCCCCCCCCCCCCACCACCCAAACACACAGTCATACATACACGCGCGCACTCAAAATGTTTTACTGTTGACCAATGCAGTTCCTCTTCGATTTGGTCATTCAGGCCCCGAGGTTATAAAACTTTTTTCATGCGCAACTCAGCTGTGCATGAATTTTCTCTGCTAATTAGTATGAAAATGCCAACAATAGTTGGCATTTTCATATTTATTAGCAGAGCAAATTTCATGTTAAGTTATGTTTAGCAAGAATGACTTTGCAATTGTTAGTAATCTAAGATTTATTAGCAGGACAAAAGTCATGCTCAGCTGAAGTGAGCATGAATAGGTTTTATAACCTTGGGCCCTGTTTTCTTTGGTGTGGAGTTCTGTCGTATCGTTTCGTGTCGGTGCCTTGGAAGAGATGTGCTCCGTGATGGTGGCTTCTCCTGGCCATCCCCATACAGTCGTACCTCAATAGCCTCGTTTACCATGGCTGATTCGAACTCTTTTTTTAGTCTCTACGAAATTCTTCCGATAGCTCCAGAAAACAAATATTTAAGGAAATTTTCTTATTTTATCATAAAATTGTATGCTGTGTGTACTCATTAGAATCGCCTCATCGAGGCGATTCTAATGAATGCACTCAACATACCATTATTGTATAGAAGATCGAAAAGACTGCTCCTAAGTAGTATAGGGTGGCGCCACCCTATACTTGTGTTGAGGTTTTACGGCCCAGTCAACCCAGTGGGATCATGTCGAGCGCGTTCAGTTTACCTAACCACATGTTTACTGGGTAGGCTTAGTCCTCTAAGCGGTCAACCAGTATTGTGCACATTCTTTCGCCAGAAACTGACAACTGCCCTTCTTCGAAAGAATGTTGCCGGCCTCGGCGGGGGTTGAACCCGCGACCTCCTGGTCTCCAGTCGGACGGCGCATCCAACTGAGCCACCGAGGCCGGCTCACCACCCGATACTACTTCCCTAAGTATCATCATTTGCTTCCAGGTCTGACACCATGATAAACCCTCAATGGCTCGAACTGCCAATGTCTCGAACAAGTTTCCATGGTCCTAAAGATGTTCGAGCCATTGAAGTTCGACTGTATTTATTTACATTAGCACGGCGGGTACCCAAAACATTTCCGCCTGAGCAGAGATGAATTGGGATCCTCATAACTAAATCTCGCTCCTTTTAAAAGTAGAGAGCAAAAAATTCAGAGAGTACTTGTAACAAGAGACGAATCCTCCCAGCCGGCACAGACGTTTATACAGTCATGACGTATGGCGTTGCATCGACGTTAATGCGACGTTGTATAAACGCCATGAGCCGTCTGGGTGAGTTTATTTTTTTAAACATGAGAATAAAAAGAACAACAAAGTATAGATCAGTCCCAGCTAGCATTCTACGTAAATCTACATCGGGCCGTCATCGGCCCGTCAGCTACCCTGACGGGCCGATGACGGCCCGATATAGATTTACGTAGAATGCTGACTGGGGTGAAAATTATGAAAGTCCTCAGATTGAAAGTAGAACTGCCTGGCATGTAACTGGAACATCGTATAAGGAGAAAAGTCTGGCTTCAGCACTACCCACGGAGAGCTATGCGTGAAATCCAGGCTATTACACGCAGTGACGGATGTAGGATTCTTTAAAAGAGCACGACAGTTAACAAAACGCTGCAATGATGTAAAACAGAATCTGTAAAGGTTGCCTTTGGAAACAACGGCGTCTCGGTTTCATCGAGCCTCTTCATATGCCAGCAACACATACGCTTCCAAGGGAAATAACTGACATTAAAATATTTATCTCCCTTCTCATTGAGGCGGATGGGAAGGGGTCTTCTCTTAGGGGGACTCGAGACACCCGGTAAATTTTCCGCGCGACAACTTTTGTTACTTCCTGTTTGCGTTCCAGAACACAAATCCGTTTTTGAAAAGGGGTCTACCCTAAAAGGAAAGAATTTGCTCCCTTGGGAGCAAATTCTTTCCTTTCAGAGTAGGCCCTTTTTAAGAAGGGAGAGTTACCTCCGCTAAATGTGTATCCATTCCCGTTAAAAGACAGACTATGTTCTCCCTGAGAAATTTAATTTCAGAGAAACCTCCATATTTGAAGGGATTTATATACAAGGGAGGCAATTTCCAATCTGCTAAAGTTGTCTCTTTTGCAAAATCTTTCCAGTTAAGGAGGGAACCAATTGTGTCAGAACTGTTGACTGGTGCAAAAACAAAACAACAAAAAAATCGAAAAAAACAACAACCTAAAAACAAAAAACAAAGTAGAAATGTGTCCACAGTACACGGATGCCCCCGCTGTGGGGTACCTAACTATAAAACTCAAAATTCTACCTGGTACAAATGCCTTAACCCGAGTCTAACAGGATCACGTACGTACGTATGTACGTATGTGCATACACATATTCATACAGAAGGACGTACATTCGTACGCACGTACGGAAAACCGAAAAACTATATGCCCCCGGCATCATCCGAGGCGGGGGCATAACAAAAACAACAACAAAAAAAACAAAAAACAAAAAACAAAAAAAAACAGCTGAACACACACACACACACACACACACAAACGGGAAGTTATTTTATATAAGGCGACCTGTGTATGGTTCTTAATATTATTTATAAAGATGGACTGAAACTTATTGTATTTATCTGGATAAAACGTTTGTGTGTAATTTCATGATTGTTTAGAAGAAATAAATGTTTCTGTTTGTGATTGCTGGAGCCAAAAGAAGTGGTGAAATTTCTTTTTTTTTTTTTTAAATCTGCCAATTGAGGGGTTGCTACATTAAGCCTCCAAAAAGTTCCAGTATCACAAAATGTAGTGTTGGTGGTGTATTTCCTTACCTATTTCGTTGTGTTAACCCTTAAAGCGCAAAGAAAATCTGCATCTGAAAATGTCGTCTGCTTATGCCGTCTGCTGCATCTTCTTGCAAACTTTTCAAACTTACATTTTGCATATAGGCAAACAGTGTGGACCCAGATCAGACTGCTCCTAAAGGAGCAGTCTGATCTGGGTCCACACTGTTTGCAGAAATGACTTTTAAAGTAATTGGCAGAAGACAAAGCAGACGACAATAGTCGTGACTGGCGCTTTAAGGGTTAAGCCTGGTTTTTAAATCATTACGAAAACTTGCCTATTCAAATATATAGATAATTTCACCTCCAAAAAACTGAAAATTTTCAGACAAAAAACTGATATTTTTCATATTTCTGCTCAAAGCATAGATTGTGGGTACTCGTTAGAACCGCCTCGGCGAGGCGGTTCTAACGGGTACCCACAATCTATGTTTTTGAGCAAAAATAAGAATAATAATGTAGACCCCTGTAAACCCAGTCCCGGTGTTAGTCTTACTCCTTGTTGCTTTGTGGTTTATTCTACGAGGCGATTTGTTGTATGTCTTTTCATGTGTCATTTTGTTCTTGTGTTTTTTGTCCATTTAGTATTGCGATTACCTCGCTTGGGGAAGAGAGAACTAATCTTAGTGCTTTTCGTACGTTTGTTCGATTTGTTCTTGTTTGGATTTGTCGGTTTCCTCTTCCTCTTGGGGTCTGGGAAGGGCTGCGGTTTGTGATTGTGGCATTCTCTGGACTTTTCTCTTACCTTTTTTTTTTACTATATAAAAGTGGGGTTTAAGTTTGTTTGTGTTGAGGTTTTACGGCCCAGTCAACCCAATGGGGTCATGTCGAGCGCGGTCAGTTTACCTAACCACACGTTTACTGGGCAGGCTTAGTCCTCTAAGCGGTTAACCAGTATTGTGCACATTCTTTCGCCAGAAACTGACAACTGCCCTTCTTGAATCAGCGGAAGGGAGAGAATGACCGTAGAAAATATTTCATGATCAATCTCCACGAAAGAATGTTACCGACCTCGGCGGGGGTTGAACCCGCGACCTCCTGGTCTCCAGTCGGACGGCGCATCCAACTGAGCCACCGAGGCCGTAGTGGGGTTGAAGGGGGGTCAAAATTATATAGGCGTGTTTTCGTGATGTTAAAAATTAAATTAAAAGTTTGGAAGCACAGTCATCCCCTGAAGACTATTATTTACCACCAAAATGAGTGGAATGAGTATGGGACTTTATGGGGAAAATGATTGGTTCCTTGCACCCCCATTTAGCGTTATATCATCCATATGAAGTAATTGATGGCGCATCAATGACCCTTTCTGAGAAAACGTCTTTCCACACTTTTCACATTTGTATGGTTTCACTCCAGTGTGAACTCTGTAGTGCGTCTCCAACTTCCACTTGGAGTGAAATGCTTTACCACAATCTCCACACATGTGTACGTGCTTAAATGCACGTAGAGGGTTGTTCAATATATCTTGGCTATTGTGTCTTTCTTGCTCTTGCTGTGTTAGTTTAGTAGGTGATCCACTTTCATAAATAAAACTGTCGCATTCAGAAGCATCAGTCTGGCCCCTTCCTGAAACACAAGAAATAGGAATTGAACCGAAACGTCAGGAAATGTACCTTCTGTCATGTGCGCCAAGCGAAGACTCTGATCAGCTTGCGCATCTGCGCAATCTGATCATTCTTCATTGTCGCATAAAGAGACGTTGCATTTTTGGCTATCTAAAATGCGCCCAATGAAGATTCTGATCAGACTGCGCGAATGCGCAGACTGATCTTAATCTTCGTTGGGCGCACATGCCCGAAGGTACGTTTTCTGACGTCGCGAGTGATACGCATAATGTTTTTTTTTTTTTTTTTTTTTTTTTAAATAAACATGGTTTAAACCAATTAAAAAGCAAACTAATTACAATAATAATACGAATGCGCAGGCTGATCTGAATCTTAGCTGGGTGCGCATGTCTGAAGGTACGTTTTTTGGGCCGATTATTTACAACGTAAGTTTTACATGTACCACAATTTTCTTAAGGTAGTTGTCCACGTGATTATCATTGGCCAATTAAATCAAACCGCGCGTTCGAAATCCAGGTAACGGTTATTTATAGCCGCGCTACTCTTGTCACTGTGACGTCAGCGTGCTGTTATTAGAGGGTTATTTGTAAAACCTGGACTGGGACATTGGCAAACAGTACAGAACGCGGCGTCTGATCAGGGTCTGCACAGTTTCCTTAAATTGAGGCCTCATACTAACCGGGTTTTTCCATGCCTGAAGGATCTGCTTTTGCAGCCTTGCCTTGAATAGTCCTTTAGAACAGAATATACATGGAAAAATCAAACTCTCGGACCCATCAATATGCAATGAAAACGTTAGGCTTTTGTTTTAGTTTTGTTCATTGCTCTCATCGGATATTTTCTTTTAGAATTTATTTGTCCGCCGCATATCTTTTGTACTATATGGCCTTTTCTAAACAAATTTGATCTGTAAAGATGGTATGTCGTCTGCCTAGGGTAGGTCACTGATGCCTATATGCTGACCTGATATATTTTATACCAAACTCTTGTGTGTCGCTTATCAGCTGGGCTGTATGGCATACACTTACCAAATATTGCTGGATGAGTACATCAGAAACGGTGTAGAACACAGCAGGGCCCAGTTGTTCAAAGCTAACGATGTCGTTAGTTAACGAGTCGTTAAAATTTACGAGTCGTTAAAAGTGATACGCAAATATGCTGAAATTTTTTGCTGAAAAAATGTGAGTAGCTTTTGCATTGCAAAAGCTACTCACATTTTTTTCAGCAAAAAATATCAGAATACTTTATATTGAATCCGCTAAAACAGTTAACGAAATGACCCTTAACGAGCTCGTTAAGCTAACGACGCTTTGAACAACTGGGCCTTGAAGTACATCACAGTGACCTATATGATGTTGATTTCTGACCTAGTTTGTAAAAAAAACAACCCTGCACGTATCTCCTGCAGTGTTTGCCCTGTGCTGATAATTAATGGATGGGTATTTGTTTGTGTTGAGGTTTTACGGCCCAGTCAACACAATGGGGTCATGTCGAGCGCGGTCAGTTTACCTAACCACTTCTACTGGGCAGACTTTGTCCTCTAAGCGGTTAACCAGTACTGTACACATTCTTTCGCCAGAAACAGACAACTGCCCTTCTTGAATCAGTGAAAAGTTGAGAATGACAGTAGAAAAATTTCATGATCAAATCTCCACGAAAGAATGTTGCCAACCCGGCGGGGTTGAATCCGCAACCTCCTGATCACCAATCGGATGCGCATCCCGCTGAGCCACCGAGGCCGGCTTATACAGTCAAACCCCGATAGCTCGAACACCGATGGCTCGTTCACCATGGCTAATTCGAACTCGTTTTTGAGTCCCTACGAAATTCTTCCGATAGCTTAAGAAAACAAATATTTAAGGAAATTTTCTTATTTTATCACGAAATTGTATGTTGTAATACTCATTAGAATCGCCTCATCGAGGCGATTCTAATGAGTACACTCAACATACAATTATTGTGTAGAAAATCGAAAAGATTTCCCTAAATTATCGCTATTTGCTTCCTGACCTGGTGCCATGATTAACACTCAGTGGCTCGAACTACCCATATCTCGAACAAATTTCCACGGTCCCAAAAATGTTCGAGCCATTCAAGTTCGACTGTAGATGGGTATGCGTATTTCTTTAAGACTGTATGCCCATACCAAAATGGGTCATTTTTATCCATCACGAAAACACGCCTATATGATTTTGACCCCCTTAAACCCCACTTTTATACAGTAAAACTGGGGTTTACAGGGGTATACAATATTTTTCTTATTTCTGCACAAAACATAGATTGTGGGTACTCGTTAGAACTGCCTCGCCGAGGCGGTTCTAACGAGTACCCACAATCTATGTTTTGAGCAGAAATATAAAAAATATCAGAGTTTTTTATCTGAAAATTTTCAGTTTTTTGGGGTGAAAATTTTCTATATATTTGAATAGGCATGTTTTCGTAATGTAAAACGGTTCGCTCGAATTTGGATATATTTTATCCGGAGGCGAAAAAATAGCATTTGTGCAATACTTTGCTTTGTTACAGAAAGAATGCATTACTAATACTGTGACAAAATGGAACAGAGGTAAAGAATGAAAGCAGTAATATTATACAGTTCTTGTATTTACATAGAAAGTAAGTTCAAAATGTACAAAATACAAATTGGTCATCGTATCTATCATACACAAACACGCACACAAGGTTAGGCAAAATTAGCCAACCTGAGGAAAAATGAGTTGACGTATTAGGGCCCAGTCAACCCATTAGGGTCATGTCAAGCCAGTTTACCTAACCACACTTTTCCTGGGCAGGCTTAGTCCCCTAAGCGGTAAACCAATATTTGTGCACATTCTCTCGCCAGAAACTGACAACTGCCCTTCTTGAATCAGCGGAAGGGAAAGAATGACTGTAGATAATATTTCATGATCAATCTCAAGGAAGTTGCCGGACCCGGCTGGGATCGAATCTGCGATCTCCTGATCCCCAGTCGGACGCGCATCCCACTGAGCCACCGTCCGGTCCACCTAAGGAAAAATAGGACCTGTTGCCGGACAGGGTAGCTCGCCTTAAATCGTGCTTTTCTATTCTGAAGCATCTTTTAATCCTATGCCAAAACTGAAACAAATCCATCAAGGGCATTACAACCGTGTCCTAATGATATATCAAACACCATATATAAACCAAACTTATATGGTTGGTAAATAATGAGGCCCTAAAACCTCTAACGTATAACTTTAACATAAAAATTCAAATCCTTAGGTCATATAGGGGGTTAGCATGGTACTGCTTAAAATTTTGGACAATATTTGTCTTCATCCCGGGTATAAAACAAATCCATCAAAAGCTTTGTAAATAATGAGGACCTGAAACGTTAATGTAAAACTTTACCAAAAAAAATTCTCTGTCCATGACCTTGACCTTGAAATCGTGTATGGGGTAGAGATCATACTGCGTAAAATGTTCGACAAATCTATATCTTCATACATATACCATATATAAACCAAATACATCAAAGGGTTTGGAAATAATGAGGTTCTAAAAAATTTGTCATAAAAATTCTAAGTCCATGATCTTGACCTTGAGGTCAAATAGGTCGGGATGGTACAGTGTAAAACTTTGAACCAGTATCTAACATCACATCATACACGAACAAAATCCATCAGCATAAAGCTTTAACATAAAAAATTTAAGTCCGTGATTTTATGTTAACTCTGTGACCTTGATCTTCAAGTCATATAGAAAAGTGACGATGGTTCTGAGTAAGATTTTGGACCAATATCTATCACCATACTGTAAAAGAACAAATTCATCCAATGGGTTGGAAATAATGTGGTCCTAAAACCTTTAATGCAAAACTTCAACGTAAAAAAAAGATTCTAAGTTCGTGACCTTGACCTTGAGGTCACATATGGGCGTAAGCTACCAGCTTTGTTAATCTAATCCTAAGTTGGTTGTTAACCTTTTTTTATGATGTAGCTAACTTTGATTCCTATATCTATCAAAAAAACTGTTGGATGCACATTTTGTTTTTAAAGATCAACTATTTTGATGAGTTGCTGTGACAATACTGGAAGAATGCTGCATAGCATTTGCAGGTAAGTAATTGCTGTTTTACTCAGGTGAGCGAATTGATGCCCGTGGTCCTCTTATTTATTTTCTTTTGATTGTGGAGAAATAAAAATATTTATTGGATAACCCTCTTTATCTAGAGCTATGTAAGCCCTGGGATTGTCATTATATAATAAGGGGAAATGAAGATTCTGGTAATCAAAGACATTAATTTAACCCTTGTCCTGCTTAATAAATTAAGATGCCACGCCCATTTCTAATTTTCAGCCAATCAGATTACTTGATCCAGATTGTTGATAAATATTCATATACTTAATGGCAAACAGTGCAGATCCAGATAGCTGGCTTCTTCAGAAGCCAACTGATCTGGATCTACACTGTTAACAAAGGCAGGGTATATCCGGGTTCAGCAGGACAAAGGGTTAAGACATGTTTAGGTAGTAAAAAGCTGCTAGAAATAATAAACAAAGTGAAAAGTTGGTTTGAAAACCGCAAAATTCTAAAATCCCGCCAAATGATTTTTATTCCGGCAAACTCGTTTTCAAGCTATTCAACAGAAAAAAAAAACATTGGAGTACACATTGCATAGACCACAGACGCTTCTTTTTTATCGCAACAATCCTCCACTTTTGGTATATATGATATCCAACTTTAAAAAGCTGGCAGATTTCCCATCCACAATGCTCTACACTAACTTTCAATGCTTTCTTGGTTCTGAAGAAGACTTAATGGTTTTCAACATCTTTGGGTATAGCAGCCATCTTGGTCACTAAAGCACGACCATTCAAACAAATTTTCAATTCCGCTTTGACAGAAGGCTCCACATGAAATATGGTGAAAACTGGCCCTAGCCATTTTTTAATTTTCTTACAGACTGACATTTCATGCAATCAATAGCATCAATTTGTCGCCTGATCAATCTGTCCAGAGAGTGCTAAAGGTTTACTACCTCAAATGCGTCAACATGTGAGCTTTGACACTGCCCTTTTGTGAAAAAGCTCTTCCACAAACTTCACAGTTAAAAGGTTTTAGTCCACTATGCACACGATGATGTGTTTCTAACTTCCATCTACTTTCGAAGCTTTTCCAACAAACATCGCAGCGGTGTTTACCAACCCGCGCGCGATTCCTGTTTGATTTTTGGACCTGATTGTTAGTGATGTGTTTCAAATTCTGCATTACGTGTCTGTTTTCAGGGTAAGCCAAGTTTGCTGTGATATCAAGCTGTCGCTCAAGACCTGTAAAAAGATGAACCAACTGTAGTGTGTACAATGTGCACAACCTTGTATAATTTATTCGGACAGTTCAAATATTCGTACTCCCACTTTCTTTAGAAATTTTTAAAAAGCTGAGGCATAGTTGACATATTTCATATACCTATAAGAGGTAGACATATATAGGGTCTAAAGGAACGACAATTAGGCCTCAATAGTGCACTGTATTCCTTGTAGGCTCTATTCTTTAACCCTTGTCATGCTGAGTAAATTGCCACGCCCACATAATTCCAGCCAATCAGATTATTTGATTCGGGTTTTTGATAGAAATTCACATATTTAATGACAAACAGTGCAGATCCAGATCAGCTGGCTTCAGAAGCCAACTGATCTGGATCTACACTGTTTGCTAAGACAGGACATGTCATGTTTAGCAAGAGGAGGGTTAAATTTACAAACTCTAGAAATCACTCAATGAGCACAAAAGGGTCAGAAAATATCAACTACACTATAGAATTTATTTTAAGCTCAGACCAGGCATAAAAAAATACTTTCTTTGTAGTTGCCGACCTATGAAGTTTTCTGGGGTAGGTAGGTCGCCCCCACACCCCCAGCACATTTTTTTCTGCAAAATGTAAAAATAGCTCAAATACTACAATATTCTACATAAAATTTTACACAGTTACAGTAAATACCCATACTACGGATATAACAACATAGTACAATTTGAACAAATTTAGTTTTCACACAAACGGCGTACCTAAAATGTGCAGATTAAAAGGCGAACAGTGTAGACCCAGATCAGACTGCTCCTTGGAGCAGTTTGATCTGGGTCTGCACTTTTTGTTCAGGCCTACTATTTAGGGTGATCATAGTAAATTTGCCACTTATAAAAATAAATGTTGTCCCAAGTGGTCAAAAAATATTTTAAGTTGGGAGGGTTTAAATAGGTAGGTAGGCAATAGCAAACAAAGAAAATTTTATTTTTGGTCTCATCCACTAAAAATCTAAAGAAAGAAACTTAGTTTTCTTTACCACTATATCGTATTTTTTCTTGAATGTTTATTTTTTCTTTGAGAAGCAAATCTTGAAAAATCGCTAGGATGATAAACTAAACCCAATATATGTTTATCTCCTACAGAAACACACCGTTTGTCAAATTTTTCTTTGTTTTCAAAACAGTGAAGACGGGCAATTATACCATCCGAATACAGTCGAACTTAAATGGCTCGAACGTCTTAGGGACCATGGAAATGTGTTCTAGACTTCGAGCCACTGCGGGTTAAACCATTGTATTCGGGAGATTCGTAAAAGGGTAACTGGCCTAAAATTGGAGATGGACTCTTCCAATATATAGTGCGGTAGAGTCTATTCAGTCTACAATGGTTAATCATAGCGCTAGGTCAGGAGCCAAATGAGGATAATTTAAGGGTGTCTTATCGATAATGGTATGTTGAGCGTACTCATTAGAATCAATCTACTGAGTACACAGAACTTACATTTTCAACATAAAATAAGAAAAAATATCCATAAATACAGTCGAACTTCGATGGCTCGAACCCCTTTGGGACCATGAAAATTTGTTCGAGATAGCGGTAGTTCGAGCCACGGAGGGTTACTATTAGTGCCATATCAGGAGGCATAATGGAGACAAGAGCTCCGCCAAGCGGGGGATTATACGCCCGTGGCAAGTAATGATGCAGCACATTAACTGGCTCCTGTATAATTCAGTGTTCCGGATATAAATTGTAAGTGGAATTACAAAAAAAAAAAAAAAAAAAAAAAAAAAAAATAAAAAAAATAAAAAATAAAATAAAATTCATTGGGGCATAATCTCTGCTGATATTTGGTGAACTGTAACCTAAGGGTCCAAGCTGGCCAAGAAATTAAGGGAGACGTTTGCTGCTTCTAGGGAGAAGTGCTTTCTGACGGAGGACACACCACAGAAGCATGGCTATATTATAAGCTCATATGAGCCTTTGGCACACTATTACCTCTAAATAATATGCTATAAAAAGTTTACAAAAACTTTCAAAGGGGCATAAATCTGCAAATATTTGGTGCACTGTAACCTAAAAATAATATGTGCTGCTCCACATCATCATGTAAGTATTTATGGAGTTTCAGCTTGATCGGATGAAAACTGTAGGAGGATTTAGCCGGAAACAAAAAATTAATAGAAATTTTCAAAGGGGCTTAACTCTGCTAATATTTGGTGGGCTGTAACCTTGAAATAATATGCGCTGCTCCACATCATGGTCTTACTACAAATCAAGTTTCAGCTTGATCGGATGTAAACTGTAGGAGGATTTAGCCGGAAACAAAAAATAAATAGAAATTTTCAAAGGGGCTTAACTCTGCTAATATTTGGTGGACTGTAACCTTGAAATAATATGCGCTGCTCCACATCATGGTCTTACTACAAATCAAGTTTCAGCTTGATCGGATGTAAACTGTAGGAGGATTTAGCCGGTCACAAAAAATTAATAGACATTTTCGAAGGGGTTTAACTCTGCTAATATTTGGTGGACTGTAACCTCGAAACAATATGCGCTGCTCCACATCATGGTCTAACTGTACATGAAGTTTCAGCTTGATTGGATGTAAACTGTAGGAGGATTTAGCCATAAACTAAAAATTAATCGAAATTTTCAAAGCAGTATAACTCTGCTAATATTTGGTGGACTGTAACCTCGAAACAATATGCGCTGCTCCACATCATGGTCTAACTACACATGAAGTTTCAGCTTGATCGGATGTAAAATGTAGGAGGAGTTAACCGGAAATGAAAAGTTTACAGAAATTTTCTAAGGGGCATAACTCTGCAAACATTTGGTGGACTGTAACTCCGAAACAATATGCGCTGCGCCACATCATGGTCTAACTATATACCAAGTTTCAGCTTGATCGGATGTAAACTGTAGGAGGAGTTAGCCGGAAACGAAAAGTCTATTGACATTTTCAAAGGGGCATAACTCTGCTAATATTTGGTGGACTGTAACCTCGAAATAATATGCGCTGCTCCACATCATGGTCTAACTATATATGAAGTTTCAGCTTGATTGGATGTAAAATGTAGGAGGAGTTAACCGGAAATGAAAAGTTTACAGAAATTTTCTAAGGGGCATAACTCTGCAAACATTTGGTGGACTGTAACCCCGAAATAATATGCGCTGCGCCACATCATGGTCTAACTATATACCAAGTTTCAGCTTGATCGGATGTAAACTGTAGGAGGAGTTAGCCGGAAACGAAAATGTTTACGGACGGACGGACGGACGGACGCCATACCCCGTAACATAATACGTCCCGTTTTTCAAACGGGCGTATAATAATTGTGGGATATCTTTTCGATGTTCTATATCACAAACGTATGTTGTGTGTACTCATTTAAATCGCCTCATCGAGGCGATTCTAATGAGTGCGCACAACATACATTTGCAAGATAAAAGAAGAAAATCTCCCTAAATTATCCGTATATCGTATTTGCGGACTCAAGAAGAACGTGTTCGACTCATCCGTGGTAAACGAGCCATAGGGGTTCGAGCCACTGAAGTTCTACTGTATTTGTTTTCTTGTGCTATCGGTAGACTTTCCAAGAGACGAGTTCGAATGAGCTGCGGAAAATGAGCAATCAGTGTTCGAGTCATTGAAGGTTTACTGTGTACAGTCAAACCTTGATAGCTCGAACACTGATGGCTCGTTTATCATGGCTAATTCGAACTCGTTTTTGAGTCCCTACGAAATTCTTCCGATAGCTTTGAAAAACAAATATTTAGGGAAATTTACTTATTTTTTTCATAAAATTGTATGTTGTTTGTACTCATTAGAATCGCCTCATCGAGGCGATTCTAATAAGTACACTCAACATACAATTATTGTGTAGAAAATCGAAAAGATTTCCCCAAATTATCGCTATTTGCTTCCTGACCTGGTGCCATGATTAACCTTCATTGGCTCGAACTACCCATGGCTCGAACACTTTTCCATGGTCCCAAAGGTGTTCGAGCCACTGAAGTTCGACTGTGTATATACAGGAACACACACGCTGGTGTAGGCCTACAGTGTCCCAAGGGGGCTGGCTACGTTAGGTAAGTTTTCCACTGTTTTCACTTTTGGGGTTGGTTGTTTGCAATCGAGTCATAGCATACATACACCAAAATATCCTAAAGGTTGCCCATGAGATTTTATTATCCAAGAAAGGTTGAATAAATTAATAAGTCGAACCTCGTTATCTCGAACTCGCTTATTTCGAATTACCGCTTATCTCGGAGTGAAAATCTGGTCCCTGTTTTAACATGAAACTATGACAACAGGGAACAAAATAATGTGGAAAAGAGGAGAAATTGCTCCAAAGGAGCAATTTCTCCTCTTTTCCACATTATTTTATATATATATTTCTAACTTCAGGAGTCAAATTACATATTCATTTGTTAAATGTGGTTGTTCAATTTATTGTTTTCCTCACTCTTTCAACTCTGATATGTCGAGGTACGGATATCTCGAAATGTTTCAGTGAATCCCTTGGAATTCGAGATAACGAGAGTCGACTGTATATTGTATTAATACAATCATAAAATGTGGCACCTGACAGCCTGTAAAACTTCATTTAAGTCGCTCGTTCTGAACTGGATCAGAAATGAAATGATTTTATATCATGTTGTGTGTACTCAGAATTAATGTTGCCAAAATTAATTCAGAGATATGATAAAAAAAAATCGTAGCATTTTTTAACCAGTTCAAATACGAGAGACTGACTGAAATTTAGATGCCACGTTTTATGATTGTATTAATACCCTATTATAGGCTATATCAATTTATTTAAAAAAAAAAGGTAAGAGAAAAGTCCATGGAGTGCCACAATCACAAGCCGCAGCCTTTCTCACACACCAAGAGGAAGAGGAAACAGACAAAACCAAACAAGCGCAAATCGAACAAACGCACGAAACGCACTAAGATTAGCTCTCTCTTCCCCAAGCAAGGTAATCGCAATGCTAAAAGGACTGCAAAACACAAGAACAAAATAACACATGGCAAGACTTAAAACAAATCGCCTCGTAGAATAAACCACAAAGCTACAAAGAGAAAGACTAATACCGGGATCACCGCCATAGAACGGGTCAGTAGAATAAACCACCGGGGAGTTTTAAGTACTTTTACGGCCGGCCAACTTCATCCTGGGTCCCGATGCTACTCTTAATACAGAAATACATAAACCTTTCTTAGATAATAAAATGTCTATTTTTGAGGAATATGGGGCCTTTAAAAATTAACAGAAATGTAGTCATGCGGTTTATACCTGAGGGTTTATAAAATATTAAAATTGCCTTAAATACATAGGGAACAATAAAAATCCATATGCCATATTTGACAAGCATGTACAGATGAACTGTTAAAGAGGAGTATTAGGTGATACGTAGGGGATAATTTTCTCCAAGTCTCCATAAAAAACATGCGTTGTGCGTACTCATTAGAAGTGCCTCGTTGACGAATATGACCAGAATGATCACCAAATATTCCTGCTCAACAATTTCTCTGCATTACGAAAACCTGCCTATTCAATTATACTGAAAATTTTACCACCAAAAAATGAAAATTTTATGATAAACAATTCTGATATTTTTCCTATTACTGCTCAAAACATAGATTGCGGATACTCGTTAGAACCGCCTCGACGAGGCGGTTCTAACGGGTACCCACAATCTATGTTTTTGAGCAGAAATAAGAAAAATAATGTATACCCCTGTAAACCCCAGTTTTACTATATAAAAGTAGGGTTTAAGGGGGTAAAAATTATATAGGCATGTTTTCGTGATGGCATGGAGCAACATTCTGTAAAAATTACAGGGATGGTTCTGTCAAATGAAAATCAATGCACCAAAAGTGTGAGACAGTCGTAAACAAAATTGTAGCAGATGACATTCTAAACTTTTTTTTTTTTTTTTTTTTCAGAAAAGTAAGACCTAGCATTTCATACGAATCATCTGCACAGTCAATTCACATGAAATGCCAAGCCTTATTTTCTCTAAAAAATCAAAATATCCTCTGATGATGTTATCTTTAACCCATTTAACCCTGGCGTCCCATAAAATGGACATCGGCAAACAGTGTAGATTCAGATGACTGCGGCGTCTGATAAGGGTCTACACTGTTTGCATTTAATACAGAAATTTCTATATAAGATGGTAATAGTGAAAACTATCCAGGCAATCCTTATGTGGGAAACTGACCTCTCCAAAGAATTAAGGTAGAAGAGTCCACTCGGCATAAATGGGTTAAGCCTTAAGGGTGAATTGTATTTTTGCTTATTTCTCGCATGACACGGCTTATATTGTATACTGAAAGGAAAAACAAACGCAGGGTAAATTTTATTCCTAAATTTCATTCAAGTTGAAAAAGTTTGTTAAATATTTTACTATGATTACAAAACGGTACATGTATGACACAAAAGTTCAAAATTTTATTGGTTTGTGATCAACAAGTCTCGAGTTATTGAAGTTCATTGGTAGCTACCCCGCAAATCTTGAAATCAAAATCAAACTGAAAATCAATATCGGGTGTGCCCCCCTCTTGCTGCCGTTGCTGTCCTAATTCTCCTTTGGATAGAGTTAACCAAAGCATTGACAGTTCGCATCGGGATGTTATTCCATTCATCGATCAACGCATTCCTTAGTTGTGCGAGAGTTGCGGGGGGATTTCGGCGCTTCCTAACCCTTCTGTCCAGCTCATCCCACATGTGCTCTATTGGGGTCAAATCAAGTCTATAAGGTATAAGGATGAGATCTTGCGTCCTGTTGCAGTCCCGCTTGTGCAACAACGTAATCTGATTCTGCAGCAGGACAATGCCCGACCACATGTTGCCCGAGTTTGTCAGGATTTCCTGGCAAACAATAACATCGCACCACTAGCATGGCCACCGTACAGTTCAGATTTGACCCAAATAGAGCACATGTGGGATGAGCTGGACAGAAGGGTTAGGAAGCGCCGAAATCCCCCCCGCAACTCTCGCACAACTAAGGAATGCGTTGATCGATGAATGGAATAACATCCCGATGCGAACTGTCAATGCTTTGGTTAACTCTATCCAAAGGAGAATTAGGGCAGCAACGGCAGCAAGGGAGGGGGGGGGGGGGGGGGGGCACACCCGATATTGATTTTCAGTTTGATTTTGATTTCAAGATTTGGGGGGTACATGTAGCTACCAATGAACTTCAATAACTCGAGACCTGTTGATCACAAACCAATGAAAATTTGAACGTTTGTTCCATACATTTTCCGTTTTGTAATCATAGTAAAATATTTAACAAACTTTTTCAAACTTGAATGAAATTTAGGAATAAAATTTACCCTGCGTTTCTTTTTCCTTTCAGTATATGTTAAAAACAGACATGAGGTTTTCACCCTACGACACGACGTCATGGCGTTGTCCATACTTCCAGGTAGGGGTTCGAGGTTCAGAGTTTAGCCCTTCTCTTGCTGAACATGGCATGCCTTTAGAAAACAGTGCAGATCCAGATCAGTTGTCTTCTGAAGAAGCCAACTGATCTGGATCTGCACTGTTTGTCATTAAATATGTGAATTTCTATCAAAAACCCAGATAAAGTAATCTGATTGACTAGAAATTAGAATCGGGCGTGGCATCTTAATTTATTCTGCATGACAAGGGTTAAAAAGTACCTAGTCAAAGAGTTTTCATACATGTATATTGAACTTCCAGAATGAAGTCTGTATTCAAACCAAAAGTACGATAAATGTCCTAAAATTTCGAACGCAAGTTTCTTACAAAACGGCATATGCAAACAGTATAGACCCAGTATGATCAGGATCTACACTGTTTGCCTTTCTACTATGTATTTAAAGAAACAACTGCATTACATAAAAAAGGCAGATATAGTATGGAATAAAATGTTCGAAATTTTAAGTCACTTACCGTACAGGAAAACAATGACACCATATCATAACAATGCGCCTCAGAATAGTCACCAAGAATGTTCAGTCAACGAGCAAGATATACATAATTTCTCACCATGTGACCTTAAGCTCTTGTTTAGTCCAAATCAGCTCTGTAGTTCAATCATACAGGTCAAATCGAACAGATGAAATCAGTCCGCAATGATAAATGAAGACACAATTTAAATGGCCAAACAGTTTTGAGGCAACCAGATTATATATCTTGTATTTTCTTTTCTATTTGTACAAGTTCTTCTCAAAATATATGCGGATATACACTCTTTGCAAAAACACTTACACACACACTGAAGCAGAATGGTCGTATCAGGGTTAATAATACTGATTTGAAAGTAATACGAGCCAGCACACAATAAGACTTCCCAGTCAGCATTCTACGTAAATCTATATCGGGCCGTCATCAGCCCGTCAGGGTAGCTGACGGGCCGATGACGGCCCGATGTAGATTTACGTAGAATGCTAGCTGGGTTGTGCGTCCAGCTAAGACATAGATCAGCCTGAGGATCAACACAGTCTGATCAGAGGCTTCGCTCATCATATGTGGCTTCTACAGCCTTCAGGCTATCTAAAGAGGGATGTACGAAAACCCTTGGCATACTGGGTGGATGTACAGTCTAACCTGTGTTAAGCAAGCACCTAATGGAAGACCAAAAAAAGGTTAAAACAGGTGCTTGCTTAATACAGGTAAATTTTCCCTTATTTTAGTTTAATGAGATCCAAATATATGGTCTCGTAATAGAGGTGACTGCTTAATACAGGTGGCTTTAAGACGGGTTTGACTATACAGCTCATCTGAGTCTTTGCTGGTAATACAGGTCTTATTGTAGGTTTTATAATGTGCTAGATTCTATTATTATACCGCCTTTCTCAATGGGGCTACTTTGGGGGACTGATGCTACATCAAGGGAGACAACTTTGTTCCTTTCTGAAAACGGAGCTACCGTATTTACCCCAGGCATTGGAACAGCTTATCTTCTTACCATACTTGTAACAAACTTTGAATAATCCATTCTAGTACCAGTTGATGTGTCTAGCATATAGTTGTATCCCAGCAGGTACAGGATGCTGAAACAACGTCGTTTCAAGGTTAATTGATTCAAAGTCAAGACGTTGAATCGACGTTGTTTCAACGTTGTGTGCCCGCTGGGATATGTGTCTAGCATATTGCTATATGTAAGGCAAATACATGTAGTGTAGACCCTGATCAGATGCCGCGTTCTGCGAAATCTAATGTCCGTCCCAATACTTAGGGTTATTATGGTCTTAAAGGATAGCATTTGCTCACATGGGAGTAAACTATTCCCTTTTTGAGTAGACCCTTTTCAGAAGGTACTAGAGGAGCAGGAAAGCAACCCTGGAAGTAATAGAAATTTTCCTTTTGTAAATAAAAGCACCGCAAGCATAATACCCCGCCACAGCAATTACTTGTTTATGTATT
Organism: Anodontia alba; assembly: GCA_964016985.1. NCBI lineage: Eukaryota > Metazoa > Mollusca > Bivalvia > Lucinida > Lucinidae > Anodontia > Anodontia alba. The sequence goes on from OZ024835.1 coordinate 56,143,504, forward strand.
AAAGTTATAGTTGATCTTGATAATATCAATGGACAGATAACAATCCTAAACCAGATCTTGATAATCAATGCATAAAGCAAGTTTGGTTAAAAGGCCTCGTTATTTACTCAAGTTATCGTCCGGAAACGAAAATATGGGCGTGTCTCGGGCAGATAACTCCGTAAAAATTTGACGAAATTTGCCCATTAGCAATTCCAAAACTGATCTCCTTAATGTCAATGCATATAGCAAGTTTGGTTAAACTCCCTTGTTATTTACTCAAATTATCATCGAAAATATGGGTGTGCCTCGGGCAGATAACTCCGTAAAAATTTGACGAAATTTGCCCATTAGCAATTCCAAACCAGATCTCCTTTATGTCAACATATATAGCAAGTTTGGTTAAAATCCCTTGTTATTTACTCAAGTTATCGTCCGGAAACGAAAATATGGGCGTGTCTCGGGCATATAACTCCGTAAATATTTGACCAAATTTGCCCATTAGCAATCCCAAACCAGATCTCCTTAATGTCAATGCATATAGCAAGTTTGATTAAAATTCCTTGTTATTTACTCAGGTTATCATCCGGAAACGAAAATATGGGCGTGTCTCGAGCAGATAACTCGTAGTAAAAATTTGACGAAATTTGCCCATTAGCAATCCCAAACCAGATATCTACATTATCAATGCGCATACCAAGTTTGGTGAAAATCTACTGATGTTTACTCAAGTTATCATCCGGAAACGAAAAACGGACGGACGGACATCCAACATGAAACCATAATACCCCGCCAATATTGTGTGGCGGTGTATAAAAAGGTGTAAACTCGACCAAATTTATCTAGCCCCCCCCCCCCCCCCCCCCACACACACACACACACACACACTCACACTCAAAAGGAAGAAAAACTGCTTTCTCTGAACAAAGAGCTCTTGGGGGACCAGTGTTTGGCAACCACAGCTATCCAAAATAAAGTTGAAGTGGAGAGTCTGTGTTCTCAGCTTTCAGAAACAGGGATACAGCATGTTCATCTTTTAGAAAATGGGGACCAGTATATAGTGTTATATCCAAAATAGCTTTGAAACGGGGTTCCAGTATACTCATGTTTTAAAAAAACGGTGCTCCAATTTACTGTCTTGAAGAAACATGTACCAGTGTACTCATTGTTTAAGGTGGACTAACATGTGTGTTTTAACACCTCCTTTCTGCGTAAAGGCTCTGCCACATATAGTGCATTTGAACGGCTTAATTCCTGTGTGGATTCTGCTGTGGATCTGAAGATTCCACTTCTTGTCAAATCCTTTGCCGCAAACACTGCACACAAATTTATTTGTCCTGGCTACATCCACATTAGTAGTAACGTCAAAACTGCTGGACACTTGATGTTTGTCTTCAACTTGTTTACTCATGTGATGTCTGTCAGCCTGGAAAAAGCTCGCTGAAAATAAATTTAATGGGACTAGATACACCTGGTAAATCTTTTGCCATTTTTGATAAGGGAGATAAGTTTTGTTACTGTTTGCTTTCCTGCACATCAAAAGCCAATTGTAATGGGTCTACTCTAAAAGGAAAGAATTTGTTCCCATGGGGAGCAAATTCTTTCCTTTTAGTGTAGATCCCTTTTGGGAGCAAATTGAAGTTTTTTAAAAGTAAAACATATTTTAACGAGTAATACTTAACCTATAGATAATGTGCTATTCTATTCTGTTTTCACACCTTCCACAGAAAAAACGACCTTTCAGTCGTTAATTAAAGTCTTAAACCAGAAGGTCCCTTAGGCAGTTACCTGTGTGACGTAACTCTTCCCGCTCAATTGACCACGTGTCAGTTTCTTTTATGTGTAAAACAATAGACACAATTAGGAGAGATAAGCGAGGGTGGGCGGAGGGAGATAATTGATTATCTATAGGTTAAGTATTACTCGTTAAAATATGTTTTACTTTTAAAAAACTTCATTTTAACTTCATAATACATTAACCTATAGATAATGTGCTAGAATTTGCAGAATAGGAGGGAGGTGCTCTCCTAATTCTAACACCAATAATATCTCACCACTTCTGGTTAAGACTCAGGAAACTCAAAGGAATCAGATACATTCTAATTCTATATTTAATAGAAAGAATGATCTAGATTCACAAAATAGCATATCTTTAATGGTGTTATGATCTAACAACCTTATATATATTAGTAGACTCTAGAGGAAGCCAGTTCTTAAGTCTCAGAGACCTAACATTGGCCCCCTCCCCCTCCCCTCTTTTTTTCTTTTTGGGAAACAACAATTGGCTTCAAAAAGAAAAGGGAGTCATTGAGACATAACATAAATATTCCATCGCAAAGTAAGCTAGGAATATAGAAATATTTTCAAAACAAAATTTGTAAAACAAAAAGCCAAGACCATACACTGTAAGTAGTCTATGTAGGATCTTGAATAAATATGGAAAAGTCTACTCGGTGGAGTTTCCTATAGATAACTGACATATGTAGATATTTTGGATAAAATTCTAGATATGTGAAGCTATGTAATTGTAATAGTCTAAGCTATTAGAATTATAAACTAATTAGATTCTGTTAATTGGAGCGACAGGACAGTTTCCGATGAACAGACACAGACTTAAAATAACCATAATGTGTAATTATTTCCCTTGATCAAATTAAAGAAGGGGAGATAATAAAAGTAGATGGAGTTAACTTAACTATAACTAAGTTATCCATCAGAAGAAAAAAGGTATAGACAAACATAATGATTAAAACTATTGCTAGACTAATTGTATAACGAATTTTTAGTCAAGCAATAAAATAATGCAGAGTTTGCATATAACTGCTGGGAAGAAAAAACAACCTAAACCATTGATAATTAGTTTTGTCATAGACATATAAAAGCGTTTGATGTCCTGACAAAAAAAATAAAGAATAAACTGTCAACATCATAACTTAAGAGTTTGACAGAGAATAAGAGAGATAAGAATAAGGTTGATCGCAGCAAACTGTATGACGGTCATAGTTTGGCTAAATCTTACCGTATTGATAAGATTAAGCAATAATAAATAAGCTGGATAGAATCTTTCTATACCAGAAGATTGCCATGAAAAGTACTCCTGAGTAAATAATCATGGAAATCAAGAAATGTTAAAAAATCCACTTTGATACGAATCAAAAAGTTCATAAAAAGAGAAGGACTCAGAGAAAAGTAATAGTGTGATAATCTATGAAGAAAGATTATACAATAATACTGATTAATAATCTCAAAAAACACTTAATTTAAAAGTTAAGAGATAGTATTACTATTCTATACGCATATTTAAGAATAGTAAGAAATATATTAATACTAAATAAAAATTATACTACTGAACAAAATTCCCGCTATAAATAATAGGTTAATCTTAACTATTATTTAAGCAAGGAATTATTAAACATATAACTCTCTATAAAATTACTGCCCGGAAATTTTATAGATAAACATTCAATCAACTTTTTAGAATTGAATATTAATAGAATAAAATCTATGTCTGCATAATTGGTAATTCCTGAAATATCAAATTACGTACTCGCAAATGAGTTCAGGAAGAAAATACATATATATACTCTCGAGATCTATGTGTAAACCATAGAGAGTAATAATATTTATTACCGCGATCCCTGACGGAAGGGTAAAAACATGTATATGAAAGAGATAATAATTAATTTAACGTCATATAGGTTTAAGATAAAATTTGTTTAATCTTTAACCAATATGCAGCAACAGTGACTCGATATTCTGTATTCGTACGTAGAAAAGGAGTACTTAGTCATTAGAATTTTGAATGATTGAAATAGAGATAATGGGATCTAAAAGGATGTATCTCCATGAACTGAATCGAAGGATAATATCCATTCTAAAAAAACTAGGGCTTGTTTTAGGCTTAGTTTAACAAGCGTAGAATTAAATTATTTCCAAGTATTCATGAAGTCGTTATGCTCTGAATACTGAGAAAAATGTTAAAATATTGTTTAGGAAATAAAAAAGTGACTGTTCCACAATGTTAGCTAGATTTAAACCTGGAACGTAGCGAGAAGGTCAATCTAATTTAAAAGTAAGATGAGAAAGATAAATAATGAAGATAGATATATAAATATCGGAATAATATATTATCTCCAACAATTATCAAATAATCTGAATGTTTAAAAGCATAAATACTACTCGAAAGTTTATTTACCGAATGTATAATCGGAGAAAACTTTCAGTATGTTCAAAAATATCACAAAAGTAAGATCTGACCAGGAACGTAGGTGCAGCATTTACTAAGTTGTGAAGTTAATATAAACATATTTTATATTATAAATTGAAGCAGTGCATTTCAAAATCATCGACATCTTGAAATGACTTATTGTGTGGAAAAATAAATAAATATCCAGTTTCGGAAAAGATATTTATCTATATATATAGACCATTTTTGATGCGGACTGGAAATCAAGATATTAATCTTTGCATTATTCGCAAACTGAACTTGAACTCTTAGCGAGAATTACTATGATCCCTTTATCGAATGTAAACATAAAGGAGGGGTAAAGAGATAATTAAGAGTGTCTTAATTCTTTACCGGCTCGTAATTAAGGATGTTTTCCCTTTTGTCTAAGCCTAGACTATAGATTGATTAATATAATTATAATAATATCTGCTATTATGAGGTAAACTCTCGTTAATTAACCTCTAAGCATATATCAAAAATATATATCAACATAATCTAGAGCTTCGGTAAGTTTAGAGGAAGGAAATGATTGACTTTGGCAGTTTCTGAATAGTTACAAAGTCAATAAAACAAAATATCAAAAGGAAAGTATTGTATATAATATCTAATTTAGGCAATAATAATCTGTCACGTACTGAATAATTAATGCCTTTACTAAATATGTATCCATTGTCAATACCAAAGTGCAAGAAAATTTTGATTGACATGGACTCTAGTTATAAATAAAATATTAGAGGTATAGAGCTAGTCGAAGCAAAACTATTCCTCAATAAGATAAAGTAGACCTATAATATACGAGGATTAATTGGGTCTAGAATTATAATCATAATAAAATTATTATTCCAATATGAAGAATCTTCAGCGTAATAGATTCTTACTGAGGCAAAAATATCTGGTATATTGCTATCGTAGTCTTAAATGATCCAGAAGAAAAAATAAAACAGGCAAAGTAAAGAACGTATCGAATTATATCTTTGCCTAAATATAAGATTTTTTTTTTATTTATTATTTTATAGCACCGTTTAGACAGAGCACGACTGACCTAGACTCTTATATAATCAATCAAAAGATAGTATAAAATAGAATAATAGCTTATCGGATCAACTATTTTCCATGTAGAAAAAGGCAAAAGGAAAATATGTACCTCAACTAGAATTTTAAATCGTAGTAATCTAGAGAGGTAGCGAATAAATAAATAAACTGTTAATTTATTTATCTGGTTGGTGTAAATTTCCGATACCTTAAGAATGAAAAATTAATAGAAAGTAGAAAAGATCGATTGCTACTTTCTTGTCAATTTACTCCTTAGATTACATGCTGATTACATATCGGAGCATGTAGAAGAAAAACAGGGGAGGAAAGAAGAAAATTTTTTATATTTCGTGTATATTTTTCTTCTTATAAATAACGATAGTTTTATAGTTCACCTTTGCCCTAGAGCCGAATAAGGTGAATATGTAAGAAGTTAATCTCTTTGTAGCGAATAAAAGAGATATAATTATAGCTGGAAGTATCTTCTACACTTAGTGAATAAATTGCGAATTTGATCGTAACCGATAATTCTTAAATCATTTTCAATAATAAATATATATATAGAATTTAAGTCAAGTTCAAAAGTGACTGGACAGAATTCAACAATATAAATGGCTACTAGGTATTAGAACCCATCGCTGTCATTCAATAACCTATAATCCAAGACTATACATGTCTATAGTGGTTATTAAATAAATATATGTTGAGCGAGTACTAGTGATTACTACTCGCACACTAGTAATCCGACACAAAGTCTACGAAACTACTGCCCGGTGGAATTTCGTTAGAATGACCTGGCACTACTCTACGAAGTGCCTCCCGATGAAATTTTCGTTAGAGCCGGAATTTAACCGCTTTCTAGCGAATTAAAGAGATAAAAAAATCATTTGAATGACCTGGCACTAGTCTACGAACTGCTGCCCGGTAAGAATTTTGTTATAGTCGGAAGTTTAACTCTTTCTAGCGGATAAAAGAGATAAAACATAAGTTAATTTAAAATATTAATGGAATTACACACCTATAATAAGTCAATGGAATATTAAAGATTCTAGTCTGATTTGGGAAAGACTGTACAGAATTTTTTTTTTTATAAAAAGTTATTATGTATTTCACTTAATAACCTATATCCATTGACTTAAACGTGAATAGAGCTTTATGAACGATAATAGATTGTTCGGGAATTAGTGATCATTATTTTGACACTAGTTACCCGACACAATGACCGGACACTAGTATTCGTAACTGTTGCCCGGTAAAGTTACAAGTAATTTGACAAATTGATCGGATAGTAGTATTCGTAACTCTAGTCCGATGAAAAAGGGAGATTATATATGAAAACTGAGAGGGCACAAGTATTCGAAACTTTTTCCCGAAGATAATTAATTATTAGGCAAAAATTGACCAGACACTTTCTGTAAAAGTTTGCCTGGTGAAAAATCAGAAATAATATATAAATATGACCGGGTATAAGTATCAGAAATATTACTGATACTTTGCCCAGTGAAATTTTTTTTTAATAATTAGACATAATGATCGGAAGTTAGTATACGTGACTATTTTGTCCGATGAAATATGTCAGAAACTAAGTCTTTCCAGAAAATAATTAAATTATTGACTGGAGACTAGTTGACTGGTGCCTGGTTTAATCGGTGACTGGTGACTGGTGACTGGTGACTGGGTGACTGGTGACTGGTGCCTGGTTGACTGGCACCTGGATGACTGGTGACTGGTGCCTGGTTGACTGGCACCTGATTGACTGGTGACTGGTGAAGCTGATTGACTGGTGCCTGGTTGACTGGTGACTGGTGGACTTAGACTTTATCGGATACTAAGTACCCAAGGATGCCACCTTGATGGGTCTTACCCCGGCAGTATAGCCATATGGGGTGGGGCTCCCATCAGTAAAGAATTGTCTTATAACCCATCAAGGGTTGACAAGTTCTTTACAATCAGCTTCTCCACCATGAGAATCTTTAGCCAACTGAAGATCTCTGCAAACAAAAGTCCAGGAAAAACATATCGTAATTGCTGAATAACCTGGAACGAAAAGAACAAAAATTTTTCTGCATATATAAACACGACTATCGAACCGATCGCGCACGAGCGTTGAGCCGAATAGCGAGAGTCGCGAAAACGCATGTGGAAAAAGACCAGTCAAAAATACATGAAATCGAAAATTGAAAATTTTAAATAATAACACAGAAAGTGAAAGGAGTGATAAATAAACAAAAGAAACACAAGGATACATAAATTTATCCGTGAGGAAAGAAATAATCCAAATTTCTATCACAGGTAAATAATCCTTGTTGAATTTCTTTGTCCACAGAAAAGAAACTGACACGTGGTCAATTGAGCGGGAAGAGTTATGTCACACAGGTAACTGCCTAAGGGACCTTCTGGTTTAAGACTTTAATTAACGACTGAAAGGTCGTTTTTTCTGTGGAAGGTGTGAAAACAGAATAGAATAGCACATTATCTATAGGTTAATGTATTATGAAGTTAAAATCTTTCTTTTTAGAGCAGATCCATTTTCAGAACAACTTTTACAGAGTTGCCTCCCCTGAAAGTATAACAATTCCCCTTGAAATATCACTTTATGGGTTCATCTGGGTTAAAACAAAATATGTTTCTTTATAGTTTAATGTATATGAACTTCATTCCAAAAGTGTTAATTCTGGTCATCCAACACTTGACCAAATCATCCCTCACTTGACCAAATCATCCCACGCTTGACCAATTATCCCACACTTGACCAAATCATCCCACACCTGACCAATCATCCCATACTTTACCAAATCCTGACCATTTTTTTTACTAAGCTCATGAAAATACTCTACAAGGAATAACCTTTTCAAAGCAATGGCCACACAGAACTGAAAACAGCTGAAGTGACAAGTTTTCTTGGCCAGACTAGCTAATTTTGGCCATTTAAGCCGCATCTCAACCTTCATATAAATTTTCAAAATCCTAGAATGGGCTAAATGATCACAAAGAACCAGAAAATATAAACTGCACTATAGTGAAGTTCTGGGCGACACTTTACCGGTGCCATATGGCACTTGCACTAGCTGTAGCAAAGACAAATTCAAAACTAACGATGTCGTTATTTAACGTATCGTAAAAACTTTTATCATTAAGTATGGCATATACACTATTATTTTTGCTGAAAATATGTGAGTAGCATTTGCATTTGCAAAAGCTACTCACATTTTTAAGCAAAAATAGTTGTGAATTAGATATTGTACTTACTAGAACAGTTAAGATTTTGACCACTAACGACCTCGTTAAGTGTAACGCCCTAGCACTCCTTCCTTCGATTATCTGCCTTGGCAGATTTCACATACATGTAGCTTGTAGGTATATATTCACTCTCTGACAACTGCATCAGGGAGTCGACTCTTTGGCTCAGTGGTTAGAGCACAGGATTTTTATCCGGACAGACCGTGTTTGAATCCCACGACAGGCGGAAAATTATTTCAGCTATGCTTCATTCCATTGTTACGACTTCCATGTCGTGAGATGGGGGCTCGTCCGGGATAGGACTTTATTTCGCTGAAAATGGCTTTGCGTCATCATAAATGGCGATTTCCTTGAATAGGGGGTGTTACAGCCTAGCACTCCTTTCTTCGATTATTTGCCTTGGCAGATTTCGCATAGCTTGTAGGTATATATTCACTCTCTGACAAACAGGGCGTCGACTCTTTGGCTCAGTGGTTAGAGCATTGGACTTTTATCCGGGCAGACCGGGTTCGAATACCACGACAGGCTGGAAATTTTTTCAGCTATGCTTCATTCCTTTGTTACGACTTTCATGTCGTAAGATAAGATAACGAAGCTTTGAACAACTGGGCCCTGATTTTTTTCCAACTTAATACATATACTATCAATAATATATGGGCCACGCCATGTGATAACGTGTCTCTGGGCATAAGCGGACACCAAAGTCCAGATCAGCCTGTGTATCTGTGCAGTCTCATCAGGACCTTCACTCCCCGCTATCAGAATCACTGGATACTACAGAATGTATGAAAGGAGAGCAAAGACCAGGATGATACTTTGCACATGTGCAGGATAATCAGAATCTGTGCATTTTGCCCATGTTCGAAGGAACATTTTGCTTGACGTGGCCTATATATATGTTATCTCTTTGTTGGATATAAAAAACTGGCATTTTATTGAATATTTGCTGAATTACTTGAAAATAAACTCCCAAATTTTATATGTGTTCTTTTGCTCCCTTTGCATAGCTGGAGTCACAGTTATCCCTATGCGTCTGTCATGCTACCCAGGCGCAACAAAAATTATCCCAGAACTAGTAACAGTGTTTTCAGATAAAACAGGTGTCCCCCAACCTTGAATTTTCAGGGTTTTATACTGCTGTGACTTGTAAATTAGGTTAAGGTCACCAAAATCCAATCAGTTCTATTTTATGTCCTAAATCTGTATCCATGAAAATTTGGTAAAAATCTGTCAAATGAACTCAATGCAGCAAAAGTGTGTGGTACATGTATATCAACCCTAAAAGTTGTGAAACAAAATTTTAGCAGATGATATTCTAAACTTGTTTTTTTTTTTTTATTTATTATTTGTCAGACAAAGTAAGACTTAGCATTGCATGTGAATCGTCTGCTAGACAGTCGATGCACATGAAATGTCAAGCCTAATTTTCTCTAAAAAAAAAAAGCAAAAAAAAAAAAAAAAAAAAAAAATCAAAATATCCTCTGATGCAACTGACTTTAACCCATTTAACCATAGTGTCTCATACAAAGGACGTTGCCAAACAGAGGAGACAGATCAGACGGCGCAAAATGCGGCGTCTGATTGGGGTTTACATTGTTTGCATTTAATATAGAAATTTCTACAAAAGACGGTAATTGTGAAAACTAACCAGACACAGACACTCCTTAAGAAGGAAATGGACCTGTCCAGAGGTGAGGTGGAAGAGTTCACTCTGCATGAATGGGTTAAGCCTTTAGGGTGAATAATAATGTATTTTTTGCTAATTTCTCACATGACATGGCTTCTATTGTATGTTAAAAACAGATATGAGGTTTTCACACTAAGACACCAAGTCATGGCGTCATCCATACTTCCAGGTAGTGGTCTGAGGTCAGATTTTAAAGAGTATCTCGTCAAGTAGTTTTCATACATGTACATATATGTTGAACTTCCAGAAATAAGTCTGTAGTCAAACCAAAAGTACAGTAAACATCCGAAAATTTCGAATACCAAAGATTCTGACACACTGGCATATGCAAACAGTGAAGACCCAGATAAGTCTGCTCCTTAAGGTCTACACTGTTTGCCATTCCACTATGCATTTTAAGAATAAAGTGTTCGAAATTTTAGGTCATTTACTGTACAGGAAAACAATGAGACCATTTATAACAATGAGCCTCAAAGTAGTTACCAAGAATGTTCTACCCATGCCCATTAAGTAAGATATATACATAATTTCTGACCATGTGGCCTAAAGCACTTGTTTGGTCCTAATCAGCTCTGTAGTTCAATCATACAGGTCAGAGCAGAAATATGAAAAATAATGTATAACCCTGTAAACCCCAGTTTTACTATATAAAAGTGGGGTTTAAGGGGGTCAAAATTATATAGGCGTGTTTTCGTGATGTACAGCCTCTGGTCTATCTACTGGGATGTACGAAAACCCTTGCCATACTGGATGGATGTACAGACTGATCTGAGTGTGCTGGATCAAATTATTACACCAGCTTTCTCAATGGGGCTCCTTTCGGGGAACTGATACATCAAAGGCGACAACTCTGTCAAAATTGTTTTGTTCCTTTCTAAAAACGGATGTACCGTATTTACCCCAGGCATTGGAACACAATGTCTCTTACCATACTTGTCATAAAATTTGAGATATTCCATACTACTACCTGTTGATGTGCCTAGCATATTGCTGTTTGTTTGTCTAGCATATTGAAGTGAAGTCCCTGATCAGACGACGCGTTCTGTGGCATCTGATCAGGGTCTACACTGTTTGCATATGCATGTCTGTCCCAATACTTAGGGTTATTACGGTAGTCTTAAAGGATAGCATTTGCTCGCATGGGAGCAATCTAATTCCTTTTTGAGTAGACCCTTTGCAGAAGGTACTAGAGAAGCAGGGAAGCGACCCTGGAAATAATAAAAATTGTCTCCTTTGTAAAGAAAAGGTGTAAACTCTACCAGATTTATCTAGCCCCTTCAAAAGGAAGAAAAACTGTTTCCTCTGATCAAAGATCTCTTGGGGAACCAGCATTTGGGAACCATAGCTTGAAAGCGTTATATTAAAAATAAAGTTCAAGTGGAGAGTCTGTGTTCTCATCTTGCAGGAACAGGGATACAGCATGCTCATCTTTTAGAAAATGGGGACCAGTATATAATGTTATATCCAAAACAGCTTTGAAACGGGGTTCCAGTATACTCATGTTTGATATAACGGTGCTCCAATTTACTGTCTTGAAGAAACGCGTACCAGTGTACTCATTGTTTAAAGTGGACTAACATGTGTGCTTTAACACCTCCTTTCTGCGTAAAGGCTCTGCCACATATAGTGCATTTGAACGGCTTAATTCCTGTGTGGACTCTGTTGTGGATCTGAAGATTCCACTTCTTGTCAAATCCTTTGCCGCAAACACTGCACACAAATTTATTTGTCCTGGCTACATCCACACTAGTAGTAACGTCAAAACTGCTGGACACTTGATGTTTGTCTTCAACTTGCTTACTCATGTGATGTCTGTCAGCCTGGAAAAAGCTCGCTGAAAATAAATTTAATGGGACTAGCGACAACTGGTAGATCTTTTGATAAGGGAGATAATTTTTGTTACTGTTTGTTTTCCTGCACACCAAAAGCCAGTTGTAAGGCGTCTACTCTAAAGGGAAAGAATTTGCTCCCATGGAGCAAATTCTTTCCTTTTAGAGTAGATCCCTTTTAGAGCAAAATCTTTCCTTTTAGAGCAGACCCATTTTCAGAAGGAAGGCAGAACAATTATTACAGAGTTGCCTCCCCATGAAAGTATAACAATTCCCCTTGAAATATCACTTTATGGATTCAACTGGGTTTCAACAAAATATGTGTTTCTTTATAGTTTAATGTATATAACTTCATTCCAATAGTGTTAGTTCTGGTCATCCAACACTTGATAAAATCATCCCTCACTTGACCAAATCATCCCATGCTTGACCAATCATCCCACACTTTACCAACTCCTGAGCATTTTTTTACTAAGCTCATGAAAAGACTCTACAAGAAATAACCTTTCAGAGCAATGAACACACAGTACTGAAAACAGCTATGTGACAAGTTTTCTTGGCCAAACTAGCTAATTTTGGCCATTTAAGCCTCAACCTTCATATAAATTTTCCAAATGGGCTAAATGATCACAAAGAACCAGAAAATATAAACGCACTATAGTGAAGTACTGGGCGACATTTTACAGCCACCACATAGCACTTGCACCAGCTGTAGCAAAGATACATTCAAACTGCTGGGCCCAGTTGTTCAACTAATGATGCCGTTAGTCAACCTATTGTTAAAACTTTGATCATTAAGTATGGCATATACACTAATATTTTTGCTGAAAAAATGTGAGTAGCTATTTGCAAAAGCTACTCACATTTTGTAAGCAAAATTAGTTGTGAATTAGATATTGTACTTACTAGAACAGTTAAAATTTTGCTCATTAACGAGTTTGTTAAGCTAAGGATGCTTTGAACAACTGGGTCCTGATTTTATTCCCCATAAATGATACATTATCAATAATTTATGGGCAACGCCATGTGTCTTGGACATAGCGGACACCAAAGTCCAGATCAGCCTGTGTATCTCTGCAGTCTGATCAAGGCCTTCACCGTCCGCTAACAGAATCACTGGATACTACAGAAAGTATAAATGGAGAGCAAAGGCCTGGATGATACTTTGCACATGCGCAGGATGATCTGAATATGTGCAATTTGCCCCTGTTCAATGTTATTTTTTCACTTGACGTGGCCTATATACATGTTATGTGTTTGCTGCCTATAAAAACAGGCATTTTGTTGAATATTTGCTGAATTACTTTAAATAAAACTCCCAAATTTTATATGTGTTATTTTATTCCCTTTACATAACTGGAATCACAGTTATCTCTTTGTGTCTACCATGCTACACAGGGATACAAAAAATATCCCAGAATAAGTAACAGTGTTTTTTCAGAGACAACAGATGTCCCCAATCGTGAATTTTCAGGATTCGTTTACTGCTGTGACCTTGGAAATTAGGTCAAGGTCACCAAAATCTAATAAGTTTTATTTTATGTCCCAATTATGTATCCAAGAAAATTTGCTAAGAATCCAACCACTGGTTCCAAGATATTGTGCAGACAAGAAAGTGTCACGCCAACGCCAATGGGATCCACATCAAAATCAATGTCGCCCTCCCCGTAGGTTGGGGGACATAATTAAAACAAAAATACTTCTCTTTAACAATTTTACTGTAAGAAGCAATATTTTGTAAATTACAGGGGTGGTTCTGTCAAATGAACTCAATGCACTAAAAGTGTGTGGTACATGTATATCAACCCTATTAAGTTGTAAAACAAAATAGTAGCAGATGATATTCTAAACTTGTTTTTTTTTTTTTTTTTTTTTTTTTTTATTATCATTTGTCAGAAAAAGTATGACTTAGCATTTCATGTGAATCGTCTGCTAGACGGTCGATGCACATGAAATGTCAAGCCTAATTTTTTTCTGAAAAAAAAAAAAAAAAAAAAAAAAAAAGAGCAACAACAACAACATAAAACTGATGCAATTGACTTTAACCCATTTAACCATGGTGTCCCATAAAAGGGACGTTGCCAAACAGTGTAGACTCAGATCAGATGCCACAAAATGCAGCGTCTGATCAGGGTCTACATTGTTTGCATTTTATATAACATTTCTACATAAGACGGTAATAGTGAAAACTAACCAGACACTCCTTATGTAGAAAATGGACCTGTCCAAGGAGGTGAGGTGGAAGAGTCCACTTGGCATAAATGGGTTAAGCCTTGAGGGTGAATTGTATTTTTGTTTATTTCTCGCATGACACGGCCTATACTGTATGTTAAAAACAGACATGAGTTTTTCACACTACGACAGCACGTCACAGCGTCAACCATACTTCAAGATAGTGGCCTGAGGTATAGAGTTTAACCCAATGCAGTCGGGAGACCTCTAAAAGGGTAACTGGCAAACAGTGCAGACCCGATCAGACGCCGCAGAACGCGGTGTCTGATCAGGGTCTTCACTGTTTGCAAATAGTTTAGCCATTTTTCTCTAGGAATATCTTAATCTTATTGCCTGACCTACCTAAAAGTGGACTCTTCCAATATATAGTGTGGATGAGTTTATTCAGTCTACAAAGGGTTAAAGAGTATCTGGTCAAACAGATTTCATACATGTATGTTCAGCTTCCAGAATGAAGTCTGTATTCAAACCAAAAGTACAGTAAATGTCCTAAAATTTTGAACGCCAAAGTTTCTGACAAAATGGCATATGCAAACGGTGCAGACCCAGATCACCGTTTGCCATTCTACTATGTATTTTAAGAAACAACTGCATAAAAAAATAAAAATAGGCAGAAATAGTTTGGAATAAAGTGTTCCAAAGTTTAGGTCATTTACCGTACAAGAAAACAATGACACCATTCACAACAAACAGCCTCAGAATAGTCACCAAGAATGATCTACCCATGCCCACGAAGTAAGATAGATACATAATTTCTGACCATGTGGCCTAAAGCTCTTGTTTGGTCCTAATCAGCTCTATAGTTCAATCATACAGGTCCAATCGGACAGATGAAATCAGTCCGCAGTGATTAAAGAAGAAATTAGTTGAATGGCCAAACAGTTTTGTGGCAACTACATATATATCTTGTAATTTCTTTTCTATATATACAGATTCATTTCAAAATATGTAGGGATATGAACTATTTGCAAAAAAGTTACACACACACTGAAGCAGAGTGGTCGTATCAGGGTTAATAATACTGATATGGAAGTAATATAAGCCAGCTCACAACAAAACCTACAATAAGACTTGTATGACCAGCGAAGACATAGATCAGAATACAGATCTGCATAGTCTGAATGGAGGCTGCTTGACTGCATGTACAGGCTGATCTGAGTCTTTGCTGGTCACACAGGTGTAATTGTAGATTTTATTGTGTGCTGGATCCTATTATTATATCACCTTTCTCAATGGGGCTCCTTTCGGAGAACTGATACTACATCAATGAAGACAACTCTGTCAAAATTGTTTTGTTCCTTTCTGAAAACGTTTCTACTGTATTTGTGTTGAGGTTTTACGGCCCAGTCAACCCTAGCCATGGGGTCATGTTGAGCGTGGTCAGTATACCTAACCACACTTTTTCTGGGCAGACTTAGTCCTCAGTCTAAGCAGTTAACCCCTTGAATCTGTAGAAGGGAAAGAATGATCGAAGAAAATATATTTCATGATGAATCTCCACGAAAGAATGTTGCTGACCCGGCGGGGGTGGAACCCGCAATCTCCTGATCACCAGTCGGACGCACATCCAACTGAGCCACCAAGGCTGGCCAATCTACTGTATTTACCCTAAGTATTGGGACAACATATCTACTTACCATACTTGTCCTAAAATTTGAAAGTCCATTCAACTATCTGTTGATGAGTCTAGCATATTGCTGTATGTATTGCAAATACTGTACATCTTGTACATGTAGTGAAAACCCAGATCAGATGTCACATTCTGCAGCATCTGATCTGTGTCTTCACTGTTTGCAAAGGCCTGTCTGTCCCAATACTTGGTGTTATTACGGTAGTCTAAAAGGATAGACTTTGCTCACATGGGAGGAAACCATTTCCTTTTTAAATGTCTAGCATATTGCTGTATGTATGGCTAACAGTGTAAACCCTGCTTACATGAGAGTAAACAATTTTTTTTTTAGTAGACTCTTTTCAGAAAGTACTAAAGGAGCAGGAAAGTAACCCTGGATGAAATAATAATTGTCTCTAAGACTGGCTAATCGGAGCTGAAAATATAATAGATTATCAGTCCTGCAATTGTGATCGATAATTGATTAGTATTCACTGAAGATTTGGTCATAATTTTACCTGTCTGAGCATGACTCTTTCCATACTTTATTGAATTTATTTGGTCAGACAGGCCTGAGCAAACAGTGTAGACCCTGATGAGACATCACAAACTTGGCTTCTCATCAGGGTCTACACTGTTTGCCACTCATCCAGTTTTTTTTGACACAACAGTGGGTAGTAAACTATACTTGTTCAAATTTTTTATAAAGTATGGTAAGGAGTTGAGATGTCTGAATACTAAGGGTAAATACGATAAAGTAACGAACACAGATATCAGACGATTGATTATTAGCAAATCAGTAATGATAATCATGTTTATGGAATTTATCGATCAATTAATCGATTATCCAATTAATTGTGCCAACCTTAACTGTCTCCTTTGTAAAAATGGCCTAAACTCTACCAAGTATAGCTAGCCCCCTCAAAAGGAAGAAAAATTTCTTCCTCTCTGAGCAAAAGAACTTTTGCGGAACTGGTGTTTAGGAACCATAACTTCAAAGTGTTATATCCAAAACAAAGCTGACATGGAGAACCTGTGTTTTCATATTTCAGAAACAGGGATCCAGTGTGCTCATCTTTTAGAAAGTAGGAGCTAATATATGTGTATAGTGTTATATCCAAAACAGTTTTGAAACGGGCTCTAGTATATTCATATTTTAAAAACAGTGCTCCAACTTATTCATCTTTTAGAAACAGGAGACCAGTGTACTCCTCTTTTTAAATGCACTAACATGTGCACTTTAGCACTTCCTTTCTGCGTAAAGGCTTTATCACAAATGCTGCATTTGAATGGCTTAACCCCTGTGTGAACTCTGCTGTGGATTTCAAAATTCCACTTCTTGTCAAATCCTTTGCCACAAACACTGCACACAAATTTATTTGTCCTTGCTGCATCCACACCAGTGGTATCATCAATACTGCTAGACACTTGACGTTTGCCTTCAACTTGTTTATTCATGTGATGTTTGTCAGCCTGAAAAAAGCTCGCTGAAAATATATTTAATGGGGCTGGGTACAGCTGGTAGAGCTTCCACCATTTTTTATAAGGGAGTTTGATTTCCTGCACACAAAGACCCAACTGTAAAGGGGGCTACTCTAAAAGGAAGGAATTTGCTCCCATTGGGAGCAAATTCCTTCCTTTTGGAGTAGATCCCTTTTGGAGCAAATTCTTTCCTTTTAGAGCAGA
This sequence comes from Anodontia alba, assembly GCA_964016985.1. Classification (NCBI taxonomy): domain Eukaryota; kingdom Metazoa; phylum Mollusca; class Bivalvia; order Lucinida; family Lucinidae; genus Anodontia; species Anodontia alba. The sequence continues at coordinate 56,161,026 of OZ024835.1, forward strand.
CCTATTTTGGAGCAAATTCTTTCCTTTCAGAGTAGATCTCTTTTGCAGCAAATTCTGTCCCTTCAGAGTAGAACTTATTATCAGAAGGGAAGCAGAAGAATTTTTACAGAGTTGTTTCCCCCTGAAAGGATAAAAATTCCCCTTGAAATATCACTTGATTTCAGCAAAATATGTTTCTTCATGGTTTCCAATGTACTGGTTATATAAACTTCATTCCAATGGTATTAGTTCCGGACATCCAACACTTGACCAAATCATCCTTCACTTGACCAAATCATCCCACACCTGACCAATCATCCCACATCTGACCAATCATCCCACACTTTACCAACTCCTGAGCATTTTTTTTTTACTAAGTTCATAAAAAGATTCTACAAGGAATATATATAACCCATCAGAGCAATGAACAAATGAAACTGAAAAATGCTGAAGTGACATGTTCAAAATCCCTTCAAAATCCCGGAATGCACTAAATCATCACAAAGGACATATAAACCTTCAAAATCACGGAATGGGCTAAATCATCACAAAGGATATATAAACCTTCAAAATCACGGAATGGGCTAAATCATCACAAAGGATGTATAAACCTTCAAAATCACGGAATGGGCTAAATCATCACAAAGGATGTATAAACCTTCAAAATCACGGAATGGGCTAAATCATCACAAAGGACATATAAACCTTCAAAATCACGAAATGGGCTAAATCATCACAAAGGACATATAAACCTTCAAAATCACGGAATGGGCTAAATCATCACAAAGGACATATAAACCTTCAAAATCACGGAATGGGCTCAGTGATCACAAAGGATCAGAAAATATAAATTGCATTATAGTGAAGAAAGCGAAGACGTTTTAAAGCCACCACATGGCACTTACACTAGCTTTAGTGAAGATAAATAGATTCTAAATGTAATGACCCTTGACAGCAATGAACACATGACCTTCACAAAGCGGTCTTCACTAAGGAGACAGTTCACACTGCCAAATTTTTCTCATTTGATACTATCAATAATTTTAAATACAGTGGACTCGTTATCTCATGTTAAAACAGGGACCAGCTTTTCACTTCGAGATAAGCGGTAATTCGAAATAAGCGAGTTCGAGATAACGAGGGGTCAGGTCATGCAAAGATGTGTCTTCAGGCATATTCGGACAGAGAAGGCCCAGACCAGCCTGTGTGTCTGTGCAGTCTGATCAGGGCCTCCAGTGTCCGCTAAGGCTAAGATGATACTTTGCGCATGCACAGGATGATCTGAATCTGCGCATTCTGTGCATGTTTGAAGGCACTTTTTTACTTGACGCAGCCTATATACAGCGTACATGTAATCTGTTTGCTGGCTAGGAAAACAGGCATTTTGTTGAATGTTTGCTGAATTACTAAAACTCCCAGATTTTACATACATGTGTTATTTTACTCTCTTAACCCTTGTCCTGCTGAACCCGGATATACCCTGCCTTTGCAAACAGAGTAGATCCAGATCAGTTGGCTTCTAAGAAGCCAACTGATCTGAATCTGCACTGTTTGCTATACAGTATGTGAATTTATATCAACAATCTGAATCAAGCAATCTGATTGGCTGGAAATCTGAAGTGGGTGTGGCACCTTAATTTATTCAGCATGATAAGGGTTAACATAACTGGGTTCACGGTTTTCAAAATTTCATCTCATCTCAATCAAAGTTCTCTATTACGGTAACCTTCATCCTGCTGAACCAAGATAAGCCCTGCTTTTGCAAACAGTGTAGAAGCCAACTGATCTGGATCTGCAATGTTTGTCAATTAGTATGTGAATTTGTATCAACAACCTGTATCAAGTAATTTAATTGGCCGAAAATTAAAGTGGGCGTGGCATCTGATTTATTAGTATTGTTTGTGTCGAGGTTTTACGGCCCAGTCAGCCCAATGGGCTAATGTTCGAGTAAGGTCAGTTTACCTAACCATACTTTTAGGGCAGGTTTAGTCCTCTAAGTGGTTAACCAGTATTGTGCACATTCTTTGCCAGAAACTGACAACTGCCCTTTTTGAATCAGCGGAAGGGAGAGAATGACTGTAGAAAATATTTCATGATCAATCTCCACGAAAGAATGTTGCCGACCTGGTGGGACGAACTTGGAACCTCCTGATGACCAGTCAGGCGCGCATCCAACTGAGCCACCGAGGTCATCTTATTTAGCATGGCAAGGGTTAACTATTAGTCTATTAGGACCATAAACTATGGAATACTTACGTAAAATGTAAAAGCCAAATACCGTTTTGTTGTATCAACCTTTACCACTCTCTAGGCTAATTCAGCAGACAATAAATTGCCGATATTTTTCTTATTTTTCCCATAGCATAGACTTTGACATTTCATGCAAGTGGTCTTTTTAGGAGACAATTTGCATGAAATGTCATGATCCAGTCACTGGTCATTATATTAAGGAGACTTCTTGATTGATTAACAAGAAATCTGACTTTCTGCTGTCAATCTTCAATCATCCTAAACATTTACTGTAAGCTAAGCATAGACCGAGCTTTTTAAGAAAGCTAGTACTTGGTGTCTGAATCTGCCAGATACTCCAAACACCTCAAATGAGTATTGCATGGAGTGTAAATAATCCTGTTGAGCAGTTGATCGAATAACTTCAATCAGTTTAACATTTATTGTGTACTAAGCATAGACCAAGCTTTTCATAAAAGTGAACACTTGGTTATAATAACATTCAGCGGTCCAAAGAAAACAGCACTAGATAGGTCCATGACCTTAGATAAAGTGCTTAAAGAGCTTGTAAACGTTCTTGTAAAAAATTCCATTTCAATTCTTTTCCAAAAATAGCATTTTGCTGCATTTCTCCCATAATTTCGTACATTAAAACTGGCCCATTTGGCTTCAATGATTCCGATACACTTCAACTGAGATATTAGATCTGGTTCTGGTTTCAGGTTAATCGACATAAGGTCAATGCTGCAATGTGGATCATCAGTTCAGGGTCTCTTCTCATCTCTATGAATGTCTACACCCATGGGCATAGACAAAAAAGGGCACCAGAACATAGCTCCAGATATTGAAGTTTTTTTGGTTTTTTTCAGCTAAAATGTACTGGTATTTTCCTTACTTTTCTAGTAAAATGTATGATGTGGGTACTTATTAGAAGCACATCGCTGAGGTACTTCTAATGAGTATCCACTACTGTATGTTTTATTGAAAATTTTGAAAAATATGCAGATATCCCCTCCTGTCTTGAGGTATGCTAGCAGTTGTTTAATCCTGGTCCTGCTGAACTTGAATATGCCTTGCCTTTCCCTAAAAGATACGGCTCTGTGTTGTGGTACTTGTTAAAAGCCCTGCTCAAAGGTGCTTCTAATATGAACCCCCAAAACACCTTTTTAAGAAATTAGAAATGTGATTGAAAAAACACTATGCCCCCAACTATTTACTTGTCAATACAAAATGCCAAAGTTAAAAACGGACATACTTCTGACATAAGTAATCATTTTCATTTCACTGAAAGTTAATCAGGTGATCTCATCGTCCCCAATAAGCTCACCAAGTTTCAGGGTTTCATGGTACTAGCTCAAATAGCTCAAGATATCTTGCTGACAAGATTTTATTATTACATTACAAGGGGCATAACTCTGGAACAAAGTTTCAGACTTTTTTTTCCAAAAGTTTATCAGGTAATCTACTCATCATCCCCAATATGCACAGCAAATTTTTAAGACCCTAGCTCAAATAATCTCAACATATCTTGCTGACAGAAATTCATTATGTCTGTCTAAAAAGGGGCATAAATCTAGCACTAACAGCCTGACGGACATATGTACACAGATATGGGTCATTTTATTTTCCATTCTGATTCCACATATAATATTTCAAGATCCTATCGCTGTGGGAAGTGTGTTGAACCAATGGACTAATGTCCCAAAAGCAAAATGCCCCGCCAATTCTTTGAAGTTAGGGGCATGATAAGAGCATATCAATTTTAATTAGGATTCTCCTCTTATCTAGAGCGCCAAGCCCCGAGGTTATAAAACTTTTTTCATACTCAACTCAGCTGAGTATGAAATTTGTCCTGCTAATAAATATCTAATTACAAAATGTACTAACATTGGCAAAGTCTTTTTTTGCTAAACTTATCTATCAGAGCATGAAAATTTCTCTGCTCATAAATATGAAAATGCCAACTATTGTACCTCAGGACCAGATCATACGTAGCTCTAGGAAAGACACATTACGCTACAAAAATTTTTCTCATTTTTCCAGGAAAATATATATTGGGCATAGCTCCAGGTAAGGCGCTTTTTTTCAACCAAAAAATTAGTGTTGGGAATCGGAGAGGAAAATCACAATCTATTATCGGGAAAGTAAAACTGACTGATTATTGATTATACAATCGGATATCCCATAACTGCCGTCAAATAATAAATCACTATAGCATATGTGCTTTATGTTTCTATATTACTTAAAATGCAACAGCATATAAAATTGTAACTAGGGTAATTTAAGATATAGGTTGTTTCAGGTCAAAGCAGATTTTGCAGCCATGTTTCTAGTCAATGAGTCTTTCATCATACTATTAATTTTGACCTTTGGCCCACATTTCTAAAAATAGAATTTCAAATAATTGATAGTGAAAAAAAAAATCGATAGTTGCCAATAGTGGCTCATCCGATAAGTTTTTGATTATTTTAATCGGCACAACACTACAAAATATATTGATATTTTTCTCCACAAAAACATATGTTAAGGGTACTCATTAGCAGTGCCTTGCTGAAGCACTTCTAATGAGTACCCACAACATTAAATTTTATGGAGAAATAAGAAAAATGTACTCCTGATAACCCCTCTTATCTGGAGCTCCAATTGTATGTACTCATTAGAAGCATCTCGCTGAGGCACTTCTAATGAGAACCAACAACATATGTTTTTGTGAATAAAAAGGAAAAATATGATTTCATTTTGTAAGAAAAAAGTGTCTCAGCTGGAGGTATATATAAGAATAGTATTTTTTTCCTATTTCTCCATTTACCCTGGTCCTGCTGAATCCAGGTATGCCCCATATTTGCAAACAGTATAAATCCAGATCCGTTGGCATCAGAAAGACTTCAGAAGCCCACTGATCTGCATCTGCACTGTTTGTCATTAAGTATGTAAACCTGTATCAACAACCTGAATCAAGTAATCTGATTGGCTGAAAATTAGAAGTGGGAGTGGCATCATAATTTATTCAGCAAGACAAGGGTTAAAACTGTCTACATGAGAAAATGTTTACCTAGGCCTAGATAAGAGTGGGTATTGGGTTAATATTTTTCTTATTTCTCCATGAAAACCTATGTTTTGGGCACTCATTAGAAGCGCCTCGGTGAGTACTCACAACATAGGTTTTCCTGGAGAAATAAGAAAAATGTCATTACTTTTGGATTGTTTTTGTTTGTGTTGAGGTTTTACGGCCCAGTCAACCCAATGGAGTCATGTCGAGCGCAGTCAGTTTTCCTAACCACACGTTTACTGGGCAGGCTTAGTCCTCTGAGCGGTTAACCAGTATTGTGCATATTCTTTCGCCAGAAACTGACAACTGCCCTTCTTGAATCAGGGGAAAGGAGAAAATGACCGTAGAAAAATATTTCATGATCAATCTCCACGAAAGAATGTTGCCGATCTCGGCGGGGGTTGAACCCAATCTCCTGGTCTCCAGTCGGACGGCGCATCCAACTGAGCCAACGAGGCCGGCTACTTTTGGATTGAAAAAAGCGCCTTAACTACAGCTATAAATTCAACTTTATTTACTCACCAACTTCTGGATCTACTTCAGCACCTGAACTACTATGTCTTGAACCTGACTGACCATACCCTACACCAGAATGAGCATCGGTTACCCAACTACCATCAGAAATTGTCATAGGACCTGGTTCTACACCAGTTATCTCGAGCTCAAGCTCCGACTCTGTTATGGCTTCAACCTTAACAGTTTTAGAAATTTCATCTGATACAGAAATATCTGTATCTGTATTCGTTAAATCACTGGAAGCGCCTCTCGAGTCTGATACACCCGACTCTTTGACACCCATTATTCCAACACCACTATTATTTTCATCCGCTCCATCATTAATATTTGAGGTTGATGAATTTGACAGATCTTGATTAGAAATATATCCCTGATTGTCTAGCCTGGTCATTGGTGTACTAGGTAATTGTGTATTTTGATTTTGATTTTCTGTTTCACTGGAAATGATTGGTTTCACAAACCCAGATTCATCTATCTGCTCTATTTTAATACGCTCATTATGATTTGTACTCACTATGTTTTGTGTTTCAGGCTCAGTAGGAAGTTTCATTTTTCCAGTTTGTTGATGTTTATTAGAACCTGAGCGCCGTTGCTCCAAATTAGCTGATGTTTTCTTGTGATGTTTATTCCTGTATGGTTCATGTCTAACGTTACTTAAGCGGCCACTTGTCATATTCTGTGGGGATGATTGAGACAGGGATATTTGATGAATTCCATGAGAATTTGTATTGTGAGATGTCTGGAAGTTTGAAACAAACTGTTGATCTGTTGAAGGCACAGCATGCATTGGTGTATACTTTGATTGACTACCAGGAGTTCCTCTTGTAAGAGGTGAAGGTGAGCTGAGAGTACTACCTGCATTATTCAGCTGCTGCTCTCTACCTATTTCATTCTGTTGCTGAGTATGGTATCCTGAAGAAAAAAACAACATAAAAATAATCATCAAATAAAAAATGTGAAACGATAGTACCCTGTCATTATCATGCGGTGGGCAGATAACGCTTTCAAAAATTGATGAAATTTGCTCATTTGCAATCCCAAACCAGATCTGCACAGTATCAATGCACATACCAAGTTTGGTGAAAATCCACTGATATTTACTCAAGTTATCATCTGGAAATGAAAATATGGACGTGTGGCGGGCATGTAAATCTGTCAAAAATTGAAGAAATCTGCCCATTAGCAATCCCAAACCGGATCTCTACAATATCAATGCACACACCGTTTGGTGAAAATCCAATGATGTTTACTCTTTATCGTCCAGAAACAAAATATGGGCAGACAGAGGGACGTACGACAGACGGACAGACAGCAAACACGATACCACAACACCCCACCACCAACATGTGGCGGGGAATAAAAAGATTTAAACCCCCTCCTCTGGTAGTTTTTACAACAGACTGTTCTAAGGTGGTGTTTGTTTTTCTTTGTGTGGCCTTAGCTTTTATCATTACAAAAACATGCCTTTTCAAATATATAGGAAATTTCACCTCCAAAAACTGATACTTTTCAGGTAAAAAATTCTGATATATTTTCAAATATCTGCACAAAATATAGATTGTGGGTACTCATTAGAACTGGCTCACTGTGGTGGTTCTAACGCATACCCACAAGCTATAGTTTTGAGTAAAAATTAGAAAAATCATGTATACCCCTGTAAACCCCAGTTTTACTTCATAAAAAGTGAGGTTTAAGGGGGTAAAAATTATAGGCATGTTTTCGTGATGCATGTTTAGCTTTTGTAGTCTTATTTCTGTGTTAAGTGGATCACATTCACATCTAGCAGTGTGATCACATCATGGCATTGTGATCACATCATTGGGGAAGCGGGAGCTGGTGGCTTTGCTTTTCTTTAGTCTATGTCTTGTGCACTGTCTGTCTTGTGTACTGTCTGTCTTGTGTACTGTCTGTCTTGTGCACTGTCTGTCTGGTGCACTGTCTGTCTTGTGCACTGTCTGTCTTGTGTACTGTCTGTCTTGTGTACTGTCTGTCTTGTGCCCTGTCTTGTATACTATCTGTCTTGTATACTGTCTTGTGCACTGTCTGTCTTGTGTAGTCTGTCTTGTGCACTGTCTGTCTTGTGTACTGTCTGTCTTGTGCACTGTCCGTCTTGTGTACTGACTGACTTGTGCACTGTCTGTCTTGTGCACTGTCTGTCTTGTGCACTGTCTGTCTTGTGCCCTCTCTGTCTTGTGCACTGTCTGTCTTGTGTACTGTCTGTCTTGTGTAGTCTTGTGTACTCTCTGTCTTGCGCACTATCTGTCTTGTGCACTATCTGTCTTGTGCACTATCTGGCTTGTACACTATCTGGCTTGTGTACTGTCTGTCTTGGTTTGTTTGCTCTTCCTCTTGGTGTCATTGGTAGTAATGCTGGCAAATCAGAGATGAAAAGATAATCGATTATCAGTCCTGCCATTGTGACTGATAATCAATTAGTAATCACTGAAGATTTGGTCATAATTGTACCTGTCTGTCTGAGCATGACTCTTACCATATGTTATACTTAATTGTATGTATTTGGTCAGACAAGCCTGAGCAAACACTGTAGACCCAGATGAGATGCCACTGAACATGGTGTTGGCATCTCATCAGGGTCTACACTGTTTGGCACTCATCCAGTTATTTTTCGACACAACATTAGGTAGTAAATTGCACTTGTCCAAATTTTAGATAACTGTGGCAAGGAGTTGAGGTGTCTGAATACTGAGGGTAAATACAGTAAAGTAACAGACACAGAAATCAAATGATCGATTATTAGCAAATCTGTAATGATAATCATTTTTGTGGACTATATCGATCAATTTATCCATTATCCGATTAATTGTGCCAGCCTTAATTGGAAGGCTATGTTCTGTGCTATCATCTATGATTGTACCTCTTCATGGACCATTCTATACTATTTTGTTAACCCTTGTCCTGCTGAATAAATTAAGATGCCACACCCACTTCTAACTGTCAGCCAATCAGATTACTTGATCCAGGTTATTGATACAAATCCACATACTTAATGACAAACAGTGCAGATCCAGATCAGTTGGCTTCTTCTTCAGAAGCCAACTGATCTGGATCTACACTGTTTGCAATGGCAGGGTATACACGAGTTCAGCAGGACTAGGGTTAAGAAGGAGTATCTGATGGTGATCTGGGATAATTTTTTTTCTTATTTCAGGGTAAAACATATGTTTTGGGTACTTATTAGATACACTTCTATACAAATGTTTTTATGAAGAATTGGAAAAAAATATCCCATAATTATCAACAAAAACTCCTCTTTAACAAGTCCTCTTACTCAAGCTGGGCCCAGTTGTTCAAAGAGTCGTCAGCTTAACGAGCTCATTAAGGGTCATTTCGTTAACTGTTTTAGTGGATTCAATGTGCAATATTCTGATATTTTTTGCTGAAAAAATGTGAGTAGCTTTTGCACTGCAAAAGCTACTCACATTTTTTCAGCAAAAAATTTCAGCGTATTTGTGTATCACTCAATGTAAATTTTAACGAATCGTTAACTAACGACATAGTTAGTTTTGAACAACTGGGTCTTTTTACCTACTTACTTCTTCCTGGGAAGGATTACCGTATTAATCCGCCTATAAGACGATTTGTTTATAAGACGGGGGCTGTTTTTGGGCCCTTCCCAGGCAGGATTTTGCTTTTACTTAATTATAAGACGGGTTAAAAAAGTCGCCTGTCGGAGATATTCCCTGCCACTCAGAAATTCCTAAAGTACAATTAAAAAAACTTCCAACACCACTTACAAGCATGCATACCGTATTTAACTGTGTATAACACGCACCTTATTTACCCAGATACGTTTATAAAAATCCGAATGTGTATTATTTATAGGAACACCAAAATCGGGACGGAAATCGCCAAGATAATCGGTCGCGAAAACTCATGACATTCACGATCGCCCGTTAAAAATGCGAAATAGAATGATTGCTATGAGATATTCATGATTTTTATACCTATCTCGCCCATACCATGGTTCTGTCAGCTCAAAACAAGCAACTCCATCTGATTTGCAGTAATTTGATATCCTTTCCATGTCCATGCTCTTTTTGTTTACGCTTTTTTATTTTGCTGATCATGTGATCTCTTCAAAGGGAAACTACTCAAACAGGCATATGCATATGAATCTGTATTGATTACCGGACTTTGACAAGTCTCACACCGTAACTTGAATAAATCAGCCTGCACAACTGATTTATTGTAGGTCAAAATAGGAAATAAATTTGGTAGAACATAAATATTGGCACAAACGATCATACATTGAAAAATAAAAAAGTATTTAATTTTTTGCAATTATTAAAATTATTGATAATAAACAAAACCAACTGGGCTTTTGAGGTAGGTAGATCGGTCATTTGCATTTTATCTTTTATTTTCTTACCATATGTTTATCTTTTTTTTTTTTTTAAACTTTTCTTCCAACTTACCAAAAAAATTGTTTGAAATAAACAATGTTTATGATAAAGAAAAAAAAAAAAAAAAAAATACCAGCATACATCTGTGCACTTAATTGGTTAATTGGCAGTCAGAATGACAACTAGTCGACTTAAGTTATTGTTTGCATTGCCCTGAGGCACTGAGTTGATAATTTCACGTCTCAGTTAAGAAAGTGACACAAAGTGACACAAAGTGACACAAAGAAGGTGTTAATTATGAGAACACAAAAGAAATAACTACTTTTTATTGTCATAGCGTCTGCAGTGGGGAAGCAAAGAACTGCCTACACTACATCAAGTTGCCTGAGGCCCATGGTAACAGAGCTGCACAATGAAAATTCAGTTAGCATTATCGTAAATTCGGCCTGTTTCTACTCTAAACCTTCCGAATTCGGCCATTTTCAACTCAATCCTAGTGAAATTTGACACACTTAGTATCTGGTAACTTAGTAAATAATGCACGGATAAATTCTTTGTGTTTTACATAGGAACATCTTTTTTTTTTATTTCAAAACTATTTAGCAAATATTCAGTGCGTGTTATACACGGGTGCGAGTAATACACAGAAAAATTCGGTACTTCACCTAAAAAATTAACTTGCTGCTATTTCTATCGAGGGACGAAGGTAAACATTATATCCTTCTACCGGTTTCGAAGATCGGCATTTTCCGTGACCACGTGGCACCACCGGACTTTGCCGAAAATACCGATATGGCCAAAGACCTCGATTATAAGACGGGTCTGGATTTTTGGGGGCTTTTTTTTTTGAAAAATCCCCGTCTTATAGGCGGATTAATACGGGTAGTCCTTTAAGTGGATAACCAGTACTTGTGTGCATACTTTTCACCAGTAACTGACAACTGCCCTTCTTGAATCAATGGAAGGAGGACAATTACCATAGAAATGACTTCATTCATGATTTTGTTTGTGTTGAGGTTTTATGGCCCAGTCATGGTTGCAGTCATGTCGAGCGCAGTCAGTTTACCTAACCACACGTTTACTGGGCAGGCTTAGTCCTCTAAGCAGTTCACCAGTATTGTGCACATTCTTTCGCCAGAAACTGACAACTGCCCTTCTTGAATCAGCGGAAGGGAGAGAATGACCATAGAAAATATTTCATGATCAATCTCCACGAAAGAATGTTGCTGACCTCGGCGGGGGTTGAACCAGCGACATCCTGGTCTCCAGTTGGACGGCGCATCCACTTGAGCCACCGAGACCGGCTCATTCATAATTTGATTACTTTCAATGTACCACAAATGTTATCTGGCAAAGCTGGGACCTGCACCCCTGGATTTGCAGTCGGATGCACTACCTAATGCACTATGGAGCCTGTCCTGGTTTGCAGTACAGCAAACAGGAAGTTGCAAAAGCCATCTTCATTGTAAAATGCAGAAAAAATCTTCCAAGTACAGTCGACTCACATGATCATGACTTCACTTATCTCAGTGAAATTCTGGTCCCTGTTTTAACACATAAATCTAACAATAGATAACACCAGTGAGGCACGTATACCCCCGAGCAGCGCTACCGCCACTTTTTAAAGAGCACAAAGTATGTAGCTTTGACTCTGGAGATGGCAGTTGTATGCTATACGTTATAACATTGAAAAAATTCAATCACACATAATATGAAGCCCTTCACCTCAAAGGTCAGGCACAGGTGCAGGGATTTTGAGTTAAATAAAACTTTAGCCCTATAACTATCACCATATACCAGTGAAATCAATCAGTCTTTATAATATAAGCAAAAACGACATTTGTATGAAAAGTCTGTGACCTTGACTTAAAAGCCATGCCCCAGCTTGGGGATGGTGCCGAGAAAAACTTTAGACCTATATATACCATCATGCTTAATATTAATGAAACCAACAAAAGGGTCTTCATAATATAGCTATATAAATTTTAATGAACCTGCCTACTCAATGCCCTCTACATATCGGTAAAGTATCACAAAAATATCTTAAAGAATTTTTAGAGTTATTGCCCGCACAAGATTTAAATAACCAAGGCAGAAAACTGCAGAATGGAGTCAGAGTGTCATTCTTGAATGTACAATTCTGGAGACAAGGGGAGATAACTCATGGACCAAGTCAGTTAGTGTTGTCTTTCTTGTACCTGACACCCCTACCAAATGCCCTCTACAACCTGACAGTTTCCTGAAAATAGCTCAAAGGGTAGTTAGGAGTTATGGGGTGCACAATAATGTGTTTATGGACAGACAGATGGATGGATGGATAGACGGATTCCATGCTGACAGCTATATCCCCTAAACCTCTCGGTAGGAGGATAACAAAATTCAACAAAAGGTCTTGATGGTATAGCTATATAAACTTAGATCAAAATTTTTTTACTTTTATATGAAATTTTTAAGTCTGTGAGCTTGACCTAAAGGTCAAACCCCAGGATGGGGATGATGCTGAATAAAACTCTAGACCTATATCTACCAACATGTAAAATATAAATGAAATTCCTGAAAGGGTCTTGATGGTATAGCTATATGAACATAAACAGAAAAATTTTGACTTATTTATGAAAATTCTAAGTCCGTGACCTTGACCCCAAGGTTATCCCCCGGGATAGGGTTGGTGCTGATAAAAACTTAAGCCCTATATCTACTATCAGGCCAAATATGAAAGAAATCCATCTTCATAATATAAGGTCTTATAAACATTAATGTAAAAACTTTCACCCTAAGACAAAAATAAAGTATGAATGAATAATGCTTCAACGGATGGACTGACAGACGAACAGATTCCTTGTGACTATATCCTGTCAACCTTTCAGTTAGGAGATAAAATATATCAAAAGGTCTTATGATATGGCTATATAAACTTAAACGCAATTTTTTTTTACTTTGATATGAAAATTCTAAGTTCGTGACCTTGACCTCGGTCACACCCGGGCTGAGGATCAAGCTGAGTAAGACTCTAGGCCGATATCTACCAACATGTCAAATATAAATGAAATTCCTCAAAGGTCTTGATGATATAGCTACATGTATATAAACTTAAACACAAAAATTTTTGACTTTTTTATGAAAATTCTAAGTCCGTGACCTTGATCCAAGGTCACCCCCGGGGTGGGAATGGTGCTGATAAAAACTTTAGATCTATATCTACCATCATGCTAAATATGAATGAAATCCAGCAAAGGGTCTTCAAAATATGAGGTCTTATAAATTTTAACATAAAAACTTTGACCCTAAGACAAAAATAAAGTATGAACGAATAATGCTTCAACGGATGGACGGACAGACAAACAGATTCCTTGCTGATAGCTATATCCACTCAACCTTTCAGTTAGAGGATAATGGTATTTAATAACAAAAGGTCTTGTGATATGGCTATATAAACTTAAACACAAAAATTTTTACTTTTATATGAAAATTCTAAGTTTGTGACCTTGACCTCGGTCACACCCAGGCTGGGGATAGCTGAGTAAGACTCTAGGCCGATATCTACCAACATGTCAAATATAAATGAAATTCCTCAAGGATCTTGATGATATACAATGTAGCTATATAAACTTAAACACAAAAAACTTTGACTTTTTTATGAAAATTCTGTCTGTGACCTTGACCCCAAGGTCACCCCCGGGGTAGTGATGGTGCTGATAAAAACTTTAGACCTATATCTACCATCATGCCAAATATAAATGAAATCCATCAAAGGGTCTTCAAAATATGAGGTCTTATAAACTTTAACGCAAAAACTTTGACCCTGTGACAGAAAGACGAATGAATGTACATACGGACGAACGGAAAAGCGAAAACATTATACCTCCACATACTTTGTATGTCGGGGGTATAACCACATACTTCGTATGTCGGGGGTATAAAAAAATATTGTGGAAAAGAGGAGAAATTGCTCCAAAGGAACAAGTTTTCCTCTTTTCACAATATGTTTGGAAATAACATTGTGTAACTCTAGTCAAATTACATATTCAGTTGTGAAATGAGGTTGTTTGATTAATTTTTCCTCAATTCTGCTAATCTGATATGTTGAGGTACAGATATCTTGAAGTATTTCAGAGACTTTGAGATAATGAGAGTCAACTGTATGTGCAGTGCCTTAACCCATTGTTGACTGAATAGACTCTCCCACACTATATATTGGAAGAGTCCAATTTCAATTTTAGGTACGTCCGGCTATGGGATTTAGATATTCCTAGAGAAAAATGGCTAAACTATTTGCAAACAGTGGAGACCCTGATCAAATGCAGCATCTGATCTGGGACTGCACTGTTTGCAAAAAAATTACCCTTTTACGGGTCTCCCGACTACAATGGGTTAAGGCAAATGGATATTTTTAGATAATCACAGTATGGCACAATTACATACTTTTTAAGCAGAAAAACAGGAACTGTGACTTGATGTCATCGTGATCTTGTAAGAAGACTTTGCCTGATTCTGATCCAAGATGACTCAAGGAACCCTCTGACACTGAGGCTGTCAATATAACAGATTCTTCACCAGTGTGGTCTGCCAACTGTTCAACCTGAAATCAGTAAGATCACTAGAAGTTAGATCATGCGGCTAAGACACAATAAAGTAGGGATTTTGTGGTTGAGCTATGTTATATGCACATAACAAACTGTAATCAAGCCAGATTTGTATAAGTTTTAAACCACTGAATCCGCAATTGAATAACCTTCATGTACATACATGTATATAGTTTTGGGTATCTGCAACCATCTAATTTGGAGAAAAATGGCTAGACATGCCGAAAAAATGGCATTTTTTGCGCGTTATGCTGTTGCAAGATTTTTTCCTTTATTTTTCAAAGTTGGCATTTTTAATATGTACCACCAGATGGGAAAACTAAGCCTTTTGTGAGATGGAGATATACAATGTACCTCCCCTAAATTCTACAGTTTACCGATTACGAATTGGTGAAATATCACTTGAGATATGCCAGATAAAGTAAATGCTGTCCTTCGTTATACTTTTTTTCATTTTTTGGGGTTCCCGCAATGACAAGCATTTTAAGCCTAGTATGAGGTCATTCATGGGTGTTTCTGTTATTCTGCAAATAAATTTAGATACAAAATCATAAAAGAAAAGGCATGTCATACTTGTAAACAGTACAGATATTTCATGTCGCGCACCTAGAAAAAGCCCTTTTTTGTAGAGTCCGTAGCCCCCTATTTTTCAGTGAATCACATCGTCATCATATTAGCTTTAATTTTAATACAACTTTCATTTTCTGTTTCAAGGCAACAGACATAGCTGACATGCCAAATGGATTCAGACTTGCTTCATATACGGCTTAGTTACGGCTGTCAAAATGCTGTCCGTAGCCCTGTAGAGTCCGTAGCCCCTGTTTTTCTATAATGCATAAAATGATTTTATTCCATAGAACTTTTGTTAAACTTTCCTTTTTACATTACCTCTAAGCAAAGGTTAAAAAAAAAATATCATTTGGGAAAATAATGATTCTTATAAATAGTGTCCAGGATGATAATGACACAAATAAGACCATGTTACATAGTAAAAGTGAAATTTGTAGACAACTGAATATGTTGGTTTAGGTGATTTTAATAGTTTTGGAGAGATAATTTAATGTACAAAACAGTTCTTTAAAACAAAACATTGAATTCTTTCAGAAAAAAATGATTTTTTTGTTTTAATTCTAATGAGGTAGCTAGGGGCTACGGACTACAAATGTGTCTTTCAGTGAAATGCCTATACTGAAATGCTTGTTTTCAGGCTAGAGAGCTTAAAACATAATTAATGTTTGCAACCACCATAGAAATGGACACATATGCGGCCACCGTTGATCCCCAACATACATTTGTGGCAACCGTTGATCCCCAGACATACATACGCAGCCACTGTTGATCCTCACAATTATGCGCAGCCACCGTTGATCTCCGACATACATGTGGCTACCCTTGATCCCCAACATTCATGTGCAGCTACCTTGGATATGTGCAGCCACCCTTGATCCTCGACATACATGAAGGGCCAACGTTGATCCCTAGCCTATATGCGGGACCACCGTTCATCCCAGCATACATGTGTGGTCAGTCACCATTGATACCCAGCATACCTGTGCAGTCACCCCTAATCCCAGATATACATGTGCAGCCACCTTTGATTTCCAACATATACATACGACCACGGTTCATCATCTATATATATGCCTGGTCAACGTTGATCTCCAACATACATGTGCAGCCACCATTGATCCCCGATATGTATATGTGTGGTCACCACTGATCCCCTTCATATATGTGCAACCACCATTGATCCCTGGCATTCATGTTCCCTGATATACATGTGCAGTCACTGTTGATCCCATATATAATGATTTGCAGTCACAGTTGATCCCGGACATCCATTTGCAGCCACCGTTGATCCCCAAGATACATGTACAGACATTGTTGATACCTGACATCTATGCCCTACCACCACTGATCCCCAGTATAAATGCGTGGCCACCTTTGGTTCCCCGATATACATGCGTGGCCATCAATGATCCCCGACATATATGCATGGCCGCCATTGATTTCCAATGTACATTTACAACTGCCATTGATTCTCGATGTACTTTTGCTGTTGATCACCTATACATACATGTACATGTACATGTGTGGCCACCTTTGATCTCAAACATAAATATGTGTCTACTGTCAATACTCGATGCGCATTTTCTGTCACCATTGATCTTTCAACATAGATGGGTGTCCACATTTGATCCCAAAAAACATGTGCTTTCATGATTATCTCCAACATACATGTGCTGCCACCGTTGATCCCCAAAATTCATGTGCGGCAACCGTTAATCCATATCATATATGAGCAGCCACCATTGATCTCCAGCAAACATGTGCAGTCAACGTTGATCCCCAACATATATATGTACAGCCACCCTTGATCCTAGACACACATTTGTGGTCACCGTTAATCTCTGACGTATATGTGCAGCCATTGTTGATCCCCAACATACATTTGCAGCCACCGTTAATCACCAAAACAGATGTGTGGCCACCGCTGATTCCAAAAATACATTTGCGGCCATAGTTGATCCCAGATATACATGTGTGGCCAACGTTGATCCCCAAAATACATGCATGGACAGTTGATCCCCAGTACACATGCAGCCATCGTTTACATGTGAGGCTAAGGTTGATTCCAGACATGTGCAGGAACCATTGACACCCAACATACACGTGCGGCCATCATTGATCACAGACGTACATTTGCGACCACCGTTATTCCCTGACACACACATGTGTGACCACCGCTGATCCCACTGTCTGTCATGTTAAGTGAGTCCAAATACTATAGCTTCATAGAATAACCATCTGAATGCAGACTCGTTTGTTTACTTATTCAGTTAAGTCTCTATATAGCTCTCAAAACCTTTACTGATGTATACCATTGACACGTTAATATCAGCCCAAAAATTTTTGAAGTTACTTTTTGACATTTTTTATGTCAGCAATTGTGTTACACTTTTGCTTAAAATATTTGCATAATAATTTTGAACCATTATCTCTAACAATAACAAAGTTTCCATCTGCAGGGTGCAGAAAGTTTCAGTAGACATCAATCGGAATTCAGCCATTCAATCTGTAGAGTCCGTAGGCCCTGACTGACCAAGTATTCGTTATGCTACTAGATGTTATAATCAGGGATATGTCTTGTCAACTTCAAAACCTATCATTTTCAAAACATTTTTCTTTCAATATTCTTCATGAATAAGTTGATAATACATTTTCTAGGTTTTAGAAAGGGTGATTTCATACAATTAGTTTTTTGTATTTGTTAGAATTCCTTCTAAACCTGTAGAAAAGGGCAACATGTGCATTAAAATGTGCGTTGTTGTAACTTTACAAGGCTATAGGAAGCCAGCTGACATCAGTTGAATACAGTTTTCTCAAAATAGATACCTCTTTTAACCTCTATTAATGTAACTGTAGAGTCCGTAGCCCCAGAGCTGTCACAAACATGTTCCATTACAAGCTGGTTTTAGGAAATCTAGCCATGATATTTTGTTTCAGTTTACAATATCTTATTATTCTTCACTTACAAATCTTGTTAAACTACAATTCTATTGATTTGAAAGGAACAAAAAAGTAAAATAACACCCTTCAGAGATTTTAAATCTATACCAAAATACTTGTAGATCTACAAAATTACATTTTTGCTGTGTGAATTAAGTTTTATGTAATCATGTCAAGTCTCAGCAAATCACTGATACAATAATGTCATTTGACTCAGTTGGAGTATATTTCATAACAATGGCTTTGTCAATAATGTGAAAATGTATAGTCCGTAGGCCCATTTCAGTATCTCAAGTTACAGGAAAAGTGGCCAAAGTTAACACAACTGAACAACAGAAAAAATATCAGTTGCCAGAAGAAATTCATCAAACAAGCGTATTATGGGACAGGCATGTTAATCAACCTCCTACATTTTTTGTAACTGAATTTAGAAACAATGACAGTTTTCAGGCAAATACCCCCTTAGCCTTCAGGGTCTCTGAAAATCATAGTAAGGATGAAAAAAAGAGTGACTTGTTCTTTGTTTGGACAGAAATAGGTTGGAAGTCTTGTCTGACAAAAATTAGCGGAAGAGAGGACTTTTAAAAGATTAAAAATGAAAGCGTTATGCTTCACCTAGTAGAGTCCGTAGCCCCCATAGGGTGGGTATGAGTATCAACCTATATCATAAAAACTACTTATTCGCAAACAAAACCCTTTCAGGACAATATGCATGAATGTTGGAGGAACCTACTTTTGTATAAATTTGATCATTCCTCACAAGTTCATTTTTGGTCATTCTTGCAACATGTTATCCCTACTTTATTGTGTCTTAGCCGATGGCAAATACATTGTACTATGTTCCTGTTAATTCCAGCTAAAAGTCCAGCTATTTCTCCTGGCTATTTCTGTGGGAAATTAAAACCCCAGCACAGCTCATCTATGACATTACTGGGCCTCATAAGAGATTATGTCATGGCACAAATCCCCATTATGGGACCAGAGTTTCAAACGATTGGTGCATACGGTAAATGTCCTAAAAATTCGAACACTAAAGCATCTGACAAAATGACATATGCAAACAGTGTAGACCCTGATCAGACTGCTCCTGAAGAAGCAGTCTGATCAGGGTCTACACTGTTTGCCATTCCACTAAATATTTAAAGAAACTGCTGCATAAAAAGCAAAATTTAAGCCAAAAGAGTATGGAATAAAGTGTTCGAAATTTTAGGAAATTTACCGTAATAGAAACTTCACCTACAAATGTATGTGGTCTACTAGAGCTGCTCAACCTGAAATTAACAAGAGCATGGCCATGGAAAGACTATGCCCCACTTGTCCAATTTCCCTGAGGACAGGTAAGAAATTTCAGTTTACTTGTTCTGCGACAAGGATTCATACATGTTACTCCGGCTAAGGAGAGTAACCTGATTATGATATATATTTTTCTTCTTTCTCAAAGAAACCATGTTGTGGGTACTCATTAGAAGTGCCTTGGTGAGGCGCTTCTAATGAGTACCCACAGCATATGTTTTTCTTCACAAAATAAGAAAAAATGTCAATTTTCAGGCAAGTAAATCTTGCTTGGACAGGTGGATTTTGACAATTTACTTGTCTGTGGACAAGTAATAAAATTTGATAATTCCACAATCCTGGTGCTGAGGGTCAGAAAATAGCATTTTCAACATTGTAATACATTGGATGTCATTTTGAATGTCAGCCATAACTCCAGATAAGAGAGAGTATCCACAAAATGTTTTTCGTATTTCTCCATGAAAACATAAATTGAGAGTACTCATCAGAAGTGCCTCGCCAAGGCACTTGTAACGAGTTACCACAACATATGTTTTTGTGGGGAAATAAGAAAAATATCAATACTTTTTGAACAAAAAAACCCCCCATCTTATCTGGAGCTATGGTTATGGTAAGCTTAATATGGATGAGATCATAAATGGAAAAGTACACGTTTGTTTGTTTTATTTGGGTATCACATCGCTTCAACAATCCTTCAGTCATATGGCGACTATGTCTGGATGTGGCAGGGAGTCAATGCTCACTTTTAAGAGTGCTGCTTCACTGAAATATCAAGCCCCAGACACTTGACATGACATTCCAGCCAGTGGCATTATACTAACACTGAGCTGACCAGTTTTGATTCCTACTTTCTTAACCCTTTGTAGTCTGGAGACCCCTAAAAGGGTAACTGGCAAACAGCGCAGACCCAAATCAGACACCATGTTCTGTGGCATCTGATCTGGGTCTCCACTGTTTGCAAATAGATGAACCATTTTTCTTTAGGAGTATCTAAATATCATAGCCTGACTTACCTAAAATTAAAACTGGACTCTTCCAATATATATATAGTGTGGATGAGTTCATTCAGACAAAAGAGGTTAATGCTGACTGCAAAGAGAAACAGCAGCCAATGCCATTTTTAAAGTCTTTGGTATGACTGCAGAGATCGAACCACAACCTCCCAGTCACAAAGCAGATGCTCGAGACATCATATGTGGGCAGTGAAAACTGGAAAACAATTTAGACCCTGATCAGATGCCGCATTTTGCGGCGTCTGATCTGGGTCTACACTGTTTGCAAAGGCGTATCTGTCCCAATACTTAGGGTTATTATGGTAAAGTTGTATAAATTACTGATTTGTATAATAATACGGAAACAAATACAGAAAATAAGTATTTTTAAACCCTTCTCTTGCTGAACACATCATGCCCTATCTTTGCAAACAGTGTAGATCGAGATCAGTTGGAACTGATCTGGATCTGCACTATTTGTCATTAAATATGTGAATTTCTATCAAAAACCTAGATCAAGTAATCTGATTGGCTGGCAATTAGAAGTGGGTGTGGCATCTTAATTTATTCAGAATGACAAGGGTTAAATGTACATGTACATGTAGCTACAGCACCTATCTTGTTAGCCCTAAGTATTGGGACAAAATAACTAATTACCATACTTGTCCTAGAATTTGAAAAAGTCCATTCTACAGCCTATTGATGTGTCTAAAATATTGCTGATTGTATGGCAATCTGGCAAACAGTGTAGACGCTGATCAGATGCCGCATTTTGCGGCATCTGATCTGGGTCTACACTGTTTGCAAAGGCCTGTCTGTCACAATACTTAGGGTTACTAGGTATAGTTGTAGCTCTGAATCAGACTACAGGGTCACTTTAAGGCTCCATATTCCTCAAAAATAGACCCTTTTTATCCTAGAAAGGTTTAATAAATTGATATATGGTATTTATACGATCATGAAATGTGGCATCTGACAGCCTGAAAAATTTCATTTAGTATCTCGTTCTTGAACTGGATAAAAAATGAAATGATTTTTTTTATCGTACCCCTGAATTCATGTTGCCAACAATAATTCAAAGATATGATAAAATTCATTTCATTGTTGATCCAGTTAAAAAACAAGAGACTATCTGAAATTTTACAAACTGTCTAATGCCACCTTATATAATCGCATTAATACCCATTACGAAAACATGTCTATATATTTTTGACCCCCTTAAACCCCACTTTTATATAGTAAAACTGGGGTTTATAGGGGTATTCATTATTTTTCTTATTTCTGCTCAAAACATAGATTGTGGGTACTCGTTAGAACTGCCTCATCGAGGCGGTTCTAACAAGTACTCACAATCTATGTTTTGACATAGATTGTGGGTACTCATTAGAACTGCCTCATTGAGGCGGTTCTAATGAGTACTCACAATCTATGTTTTGAGCATAATCCTGAAAAATATCAGAATTTTTTAATCTGAAAATTTTCATTTTTTGGTGGTAAAATTTTCAGTATATTTGAATAGGCGTGTTTTCGTAATGATACATTAATTTATTAAACATTTTTGGGATAAAAAAAAAAGTGTCTAGTTTTGAGGAATATGTAGCCTTTAAGCCAAAACAATACTTTTTTTTTTGCAGGTTGACCTTACTGTACTTACCAATTGCTGTATCTGACTCTTTAGAACTGCCTTCAAGATAACTTTATAACCTGGGACATCCTTTAACAGGGACAAATCTGACGCCTGCATTGTGACTGTGATTATTTTATCACCCGCGTGAAAAATCTGACATCAAATCCTTGTGTTGTTTTCTGCAAAAGATGAACTACATTGTAACTACATTTGTATTACCTGGATTTCCTCCAAACACAGAGTTTGATTTCATTGGTCTATGATAATCACATGGACAAAATCCATCAGAAAATTTTGGTGTATGTATACTTTGGCTAGATTTTAAACAATCTATCCCAAAAAAAAGTGACTGTGTATAAACCCATATTTTTGTATGTCTGCTGTGAATCACCTGCGGATTATGGACAACTCGGCCCAAAGACAAGTCTGCCCAAGACAACTTGGCCCAAATTGCCTCAACTATAGAAGACCCTAAGAACCAGACCAAGCACCTTGTAACTAATCGGATGGTGGAATTGCATAGCTACAGAAAAGAGGGGGTATCCACATAATATTTTTCTTATTTCTCCACGAAAACATTTGTTGTGGGTAGTCATTAGAAGCGCCTCGACGAGGCGCTTCTAATGAGTACCCACAACGTAAGTTTTCGTGGAGAAATAAGAAAGATATCAGCATTTTTCGGATGAAAAAAAAAACCTTATCTGTTGCTATGGAATTGTTACTGCTCTGTAACTGAGTGATGTTAAGCATGTACAGTTATCTCATACCGGGTCTATCTATGTCTGTCCATCCATCCATCCATGCCTGTCTGCCCATCTGTTCATACGTCTGTCTCTCTCTCTCTAACACTACTAACACTATGTTTTGTAAATCCTTGATTTCAGTCATGAAATAAAGAAAAAAAATATATATTTTTTTAAATCTAATAATTAAAAAACAAAGAAAACTATCTAGAGCAAGCGCCCAGAGGATCAGGAATACCCCTGGCCAGCACCATTTTTTCATTATAAAATGTTTTAAAGCCAATGACAATAAGGCAAAATCAATGGATCATGAAATACAGGTCATTGACCCACATACGAGTATAGTTTACAAGGTCAGTCTCTGAGCGACACTGATCTATCACCCCAAGTACACTTTTTCTGGAGTTAGTCAAGACATGAAGCTTAATTGCTAGACCATAAAAGATAAGTCAATGACCTAGATAAACTTGACAGGTCAATCTGATGGTCACATTAATCAATTATACCAACTTTGATGTTAATCCATTAAATAATCTAGAAGATACATTAAGCAAAATCACTAGACCATGAAATATAGGTCATGCTGATTTATATTTACTTGGAGGTCAAAGTTTGGATTACACTGTGTCATTATCTGTAAATATGACACTTAGGCATCAAATAGTGGGAGATGTAAGACAAAATCTCAGGGCTATGAAATATAGGTCACATAATTCCAAACTATGATAGTCATACATCAAAGTGTCTTCAAGATGAAACATAAAATCACTGGACTATGAAATATAGGCCACAGCGACCTACATTTTCTTTTAGGTCATCTTTCGGATCATACTGATTCTTAATCCTAAATAATGATGCTCATACATCAAATAACATTCAAGATATAAGGCAAAATCACTGGACCACGAAATATATGTCAAGGTGACCAACATTTGTTAAGATGTCAATTGTGCTGTCACACAGATCCAATATCCCAAGTATCACATTAATCCATGAAATAAGTCTTCAAAATATAAGGCAAAATCACTGCAGCATGAAAATACAGTCACAATGACCTTGAACTTATTTCACTGAATGCTGTTGTGTTAAACATGTCTGATGCCCATCCTTCTTTATTAAGGAGTTGTTTGTATAAACAAACTGCAATATACTACTTTATTGGAGTGTCCTAGATTTTGACCTCTAGCCCTGCCCTGGGGCATGACCCAGGGGTTCATAGATATAGAATGGTACCCACCATACCAAATATGAAAAGTTTTTTTTTATCAGTGGCTGCAGAGATATAAGTAATCAAAAAACTTCAAAGTAAAACTTGGTTTTAGAAAGAATTAATGGATGGAATCATGGAAGGACAGATGGAAAGACGGACAGACAGATGGAACCAACGAGAACTATATACCCCTCTGGCATACTTCGCATGCCAGGGGTATAATTAATGGTGTTCATCTTTAACGATGGTAATCAGCAGCCACTCTTCTTTAATCAGTTAATACACAAAAGTATCTCAATGTTTGGTTTACGTAATTAAGTTAAGCTGTTTGATGCTTAATTAATGACGGGCATGGAAAATTACTACTGTGATATCACAACAATCTTTTAAATGACAAAGCTTAATGATGATTAAGTTTGAACATCAACAAATTGCCAACTTTTGTGGTGTGGCCTGACCCAGAGATTATTAAACTTATTTCATGCTTGACGCAGCTGAGCGTGAAATTTGTCCTGACAATAAATCGCAAACTATTAACAATTGTAAATTCTTTCTTGCTAAGCATAGCTGAGCATGAAAATTCCTCTGCTAATAAATTTCATATTTATTACCATTTTCATATTTATTACCAGAGAAAATTTCATGCTCACCTGAGTTGCGCATAAAAAAAAGTTTTATAACCTTGGGGCCTGGATGCATTTTAACCTTTGTTTAAATGAAGAGAAAAAAAAAAAAAAAAAAAAGAAAAAGGTAAAAGAATGTAACAAAACTCTTCTATTTTTTAATTATTAGGCCGAGAGGTCTTCTTAAGTCAGAATTAGATTTTTTACTGGTGATACATCAGAAGATATTCATTCACCTGGACCTGTGACACAGGAAATTAATCCCTAGCTCTCAACAAAGACGTAAACCTAGCCGCACCATCCTCCGCCCCTTCAGCTGAGGTACATGTAGTAATCAAATATGCAGGGATTTTCCTACCAATCTGAAACCGCGACCAGGGGCCATTGAATTCAGGAAAAATAGTGTGCGGATCCGCAAATTTGGGAAAACTTGGTTGAAAGAAATAAGAAACATGATATGCATAATTAATGTTTAAATGCAAATTTGATCAAAGAACTTTAAAACTTGTGGAATATTTAATGGATTTAAATATTTCATGAGTAGTTTAGACAATCTGAAAAAAAGAATTCTGTAACTAGAATAGTGTTTTCAGAGGAAAGCGAATGTCCCCGCACCCCCATCCGCCCCCAACCAGTTTGAACAGACATATTGTTGAAATAGGTTGTATCTATAATTTCTCTTTTTGAGTGTGTGTGTGGTCGATGGGGGGAGGGTAAGGGGTGCAATAATAATTTTAGTATTTTTGTGGGGTAAAATCAAAGATTGGGTGTAAATGTATCTCTTGCACCCCTCACCTTCCAATCTAAGCCCCATTGTGACCTTGAAAATGGGGTCAGGTCACCAAAATCTAATCAGTTCTTGTCCCTAATAACAATATAGCTAGTATGCAAGTTTGGCCAAAATCCATCTATTCATTCTGGAGATAGGGTGCAAACAAGTCATTTTCCAACAATCTGAACCCTCCTGTGACCTTGAAAATGAGGTCAAGGTCACCAAAATCTAATGAGGTCTTTTCCATGTCACAACAATACAGCTGTGCAAGTTTGGTCAAAATCCATCCATTCCTTCATGAGATAAGGTGAGGACAAGCCATTTTCCAACAATCTATGCCCTTATGTGACCTTGAAAATGGGGTCGAGGTTATCAAAATCTTATCAGTTCTTTTCCATGTCACAACAATGTAGATGCACAAGTTTGGTCAAAATCCATCCATTCCTTCAGGAGACAGTGTGCAGATAAGCTATTTTCCAACAATCTTAGCCATTGTGTGACCTTGAAAATGGGGCCAAGGTCACCAAAATATAATCACGTCCTTTGCATGTCCCAAAAATATAGCTGTGCAAGTTTGGCCAAAATCCACCCATTCCTTCAGAAGACAGGATGGAGACAAACCATTTTCCAACAACCTAAGCCTCAGTGTGACCTTGAAAATGGGGTCAAGGTCACAAAAAATTAATCAGTTCTTTTCCATGTCTCAGCAATATAGATGTACAAGTTTGATCAAAATCCATCCATTCAGGAGATATGGTGCAGGCAAGCCATTTTCTAACAATCTAAGCCCTCATATGACCTTGAAAATGGGGTCAAGGTCACCAAAATCTAATCAGTTCTTTTACGTCACAGCAATATAGATGTGCAAGTTTGGTCAAAATACATTCATTCCTTCAGGAGATAGCCATTTATCAGCCATTTTCTAACATGCAAGTTTGGTCAAAATCCATTCATTCCTTCAGGAGATAGGAAAATGTTTACATACAGATATTACCAATTTACATATTTTTTTTTCTGACGAAATTAGCGATGGTAGAGTATAACAGTCGGGATTATAGTTAAAAGTTGGGACCAAATTAATTCCAAAACAAAACTTTGACAAGCAATTTATACTAGTTAAATGTAGTCCTCTTTTGTATTCATATCTACCAAAATCATATTATATTTGCACTGAAATAATCTGTGGGAATACTGATATTGATTTTGTCAGCAGTATATACCGGTATCTATGAACAAGAAAGAAGATTACTATTAAAAACAAGAACATTACTATTAAAGTTTCTTTCAATATGTAATTTGTTCATTACATATACCCAGTTGATCTGTGTTCCCAAAATAGCATCTGACGTGACCTTTGGAATGTAAACACAGCAAAACGATAAATGCAGATTTCTTTTAGTGTGCGCTTATTGGGTAGATATTTCACCACGCATTTTGAAAAATCTAAGCACACAGTGCAGTAAATGGAGCTAATATGGTATGTAGTGATTACTCATTAAAGGATGAAATCAGCCAACTGTTTCCCAAACCCAAAATTTTGAGGTGGCTTTTTTTAAAAGAATTCTTTCAAGTTATATTGGTCGTGTGACATTTTCAGTTCGACAAAGTGAAAAAGAAAGTAGGAATTCCCATTTCAAATGGCAAATTCAAAATATTAGTAAAATGATTACGAAAACACGTGTTTATGTGAAAACTAACACAGGACTGTGTGAAAATCGCAATTTTCAACAAGACTGTCGCAAGAAAATATGAACTTTATTATTCACATTTCATCAACTGCCCTGGCCTACTGGTTGGACTATCCTGAACCCCACCTGCGATCCCTAGATCAATTGGTGGAAACTTCTGGAAAACAGAAACGAATATGTATTTCGCACTAATTAAATTGAATACCTGAGTAAATTATTGCTTGCACATGTAAAAAAAAAACAAAACAAATATAGCGATACTTGTTAAACTTTCAAACAACAGTTCTACAAAGGGACGTAAATCCTATGAGCTGACTATTCATACAGTCATGGTATGGACTATTTGCACAAATGCCGTTGCAAACTGGTCTCAAGCAGAGAGAAAAACATGGTACGTCTATCCTATTGCGTAGCATATTTCTTTCTCTTCTTTTGGCCACATGATGCCTATGCTGATCATTATTGGTTAATTTTTATACAATGAATACATTTCCCAAATGGTATGAGCATTTATAGATATCTGTACCAAATAGTAAGACTCCGTAAACACATATACATTTATTTATACACACACACACACCTCAAAAGAAAAAATTATTTAATTACACGTTAAGGGTCACTCTACAAAATTCTATATAAATCAAGTATCTCTTCGGGAAAGTCCATGAATAACTTTTCCAGGTATTGTAAAATAGTGGGTTTCCATATCTGCTATTTTCCCACGAATACGTAATACCCAAGTGTCAGGTGCGGAGCTTGGCATTTAAGATTTATGTGATATGTTATCTTTGGTATTTGTTTAAGAAAATTGTTTATTTTGTTTAGTTATAGTTAGTATTTATTCAGGTGTAGGTTGTGCAATAATGATTGGCATAAGCTATTAATTATCTGAAAGTGATTGGCGTAAACCGTTAATCATTTTGGCATCTTGTTGACAGATGTTACTTTATGTAGAATTATTGCACAAGCGATATGAATAGATAGGGGTTATCTTGACAATAATTAATAGGTTATGGCAAACATCCAAATATTTGGTGCCTGGGGAAATTGCGTTGTTCACACGAAGATAAGTCATTCCGGTCTGTTCTCATTGGTAGTTATTTTTAGTAACTCACGCATTAGGTGGCGCTGTAGTGGTATTTGAGAACTCTGATTGGATGGGAATCATGTGATCAGAGGGCGCTGACGTGAGTTGCTATCACTTGACTATTTGTGCATATAAAGAGAGGATGTGTGCGTGAGCTGGGTGGCCTAGACATTAGTGCACTCGACTTTCAAGCGGGATATCGTGGGTTCGAATCCCGCTCGGGTCGAGACAATTTTCAGATCATTATTACGCCTAGCTCATACTCGACGTGCCCTGGGTTGAGTATAAAGTGGACAGGGCGGCGCTTGGTGATAGACAGCGGCACCAAGTGTGCATGGGTGATCCATGAAAGCAAGGCTGTACAAATACATGTACATCATAGCAATCGCCGCTGCCTCTATGTGCCTCGGGTGCCTGGTAGCGTTAAAAATCCGCACAACAACAACAGGATGTGTGCGAGAGAGTTGACCCACATTCGACCTTCGACCTCTGAAGAGTCAACAACTAACGACTAACCACCATTCCGTCTGTTTTGTTGAATGCTTTGAAAGAATTCTATTTTGTTGGAGCTCCACTATGGAGATTATCCGACGGAAAGGATTTAGTTCGCGTAGAATTAACCTTTTATAAGAACCAACCAACTTCAAGATACGTATTTGAGAACTCTGATTGGATGGGAAATCATGGGATCAGAGGACGCTGGCGTGAGTTGCTATCACGTGACTATTTGTGTATATAAAGAGAGGATGTGCGCGAGAGAGTTGAACCACATTCGACCTTCGACCTCCGAAGAGTCAACAACTAAATAACTATGATTCCGTCTGTTTTGTTGAATGCTTTGAAAGAATTCAATTTTGTTGGAGCTCCACTATGGAGATTATCCGACGGAAAGGACTTAGTTCGCGTAGAACTAACCTTTCACAAGAACCAACCAACTTCAAGATACGACAAGAAGAGGGCTGAAAGCAGGAGGCAGCCTGCACCCTCTGCTGGTGAGTGGCCTCGCCAGCCCACAGCTGCTAGAAGACCGCCGCCGACGACCACCAGATCGACGCCTGCTCGCCGACAGCCGACTATGGAGAAGGAGACATCAGCACCAGCCGTCCTGACACTGCAGACATCAACACATCAGACATCAGCGCAAGCCACAGACAGCAGAGATCACACCATCACCGATCATCATGCGACCAACAACACCGCCTCCTTCTCCTGATTCGCCGCCTTCTAAGAAGCAAAGGACCAATCGCCGAAGCTTACAAGACAGCCGAAAGAATACTTCCATGTCGACATGGAGGATGAATATCCTCTGCATGAGAAGTATGACCTCCAGGACATCTACGCCACCACCCACAAGGTCATCGTGAAAGCATCAAGATAGCCCAGGGAAGATGGAAATCAACAAAGATCTTCCTGCCTACTTCGTCTTCCAACGAGAGAACAAGCACTGGCTACCCGTCAAAGAGCCCACCAGCAAGTTCTTTGATGATCCATGGTACACCACCATCGAGATGCTGATCGAGGCAAACAGTATACAGCAGACAAACACAGCATATTGGTACGATGTCCTGGAAGAATCCTGTCGAGATTCCTTAGGGGAAGGTGGAGGACCACCGCTACTTCGGCTCGTGCCGCCAAGTTACCTTGGCATGACTTACTCTAAGTAGGTCAACTTGCGGCACGCGGACGGGTGAGGACACCCAATAGGTCCTAGGGTGAGGACACTCTCTCGGCTCCTGAGTGAGAACACTCTCTCTGCTCCTGGGTGAGGACACCCCCTCCTCGGCTTTTGGGTGAGGACACCCACTCGACTCCTGGGTGAGGTCACTCTCTCTGCACCCTTTCCGGCGTCCGATCGACTGACATGTGGTTAGTGTCTGAAACTTTCGCACGACTCGAGCTGAGTACCTAATGCATTATGCAGTCGGAATTGACACGCATTAGGTACGAGATTAAAAGCTCAAACTTTTCGGCTGACAGTCAAAATTCTGCAACTTACATGCTGGACTACTACTCTCGCACGAGGTCTGGACACGCCCACACCGTGTCTTGACGTGCACGCACTCCGTGTCAGGGCGAGGTGACCTAGTTATGAATTATAACTAGGCACCGTTTCAAGCCAACCCAGTTGTCCAGTAAAACTAATCCAGATTTATCTGGCGCTGCCTCTATGTGACTCAGTTGCCTGGTAGCGTTAAAATCTGAATTGAGAGAGCTGAGTTTAGTTTTTAGTTTTCGAGTTTGGTTTTTAGTTTTGGAACTTGGGTTTAGAATTATAATTTAGTATTAGAACCGGGTTGTAAAAATTAAAATATATAACTGAAATTATTTGTTGAATTTATTTAAAATTCTAAATTGAGACGTTGAAAGAAGTAGAAAACACAATGCGTATTTAAGAAGTAAAATAGAAACACTGAATTAACTTCGCTACGTTATAATATTATTACAGGTTTTCTGGAGAAATTCAACAAAATAAGTTAAGCGAGCGGAAGGGAGCACAAAATGTTTCGTTAAATTTCTCCAAGAACCTATATTGGCTTACAAGTCATCTGGGGTGAACACAGCATTCCAAACAAGCTTTCTGTCGTATATTCTAATTAGCCGTTATCATGATAAAGGGTGAGGGGGCAAAGGTAGTTTTTTCCTGATATACGAGGGTGAGTCAATAAGTAACCAGCCTAACTTATTTCCGGTTGAGATCCACCTTTTCTTTTTCGATGTAATTGCCCTCTAGTTTGATGCACTTAGACCAACGGTGTTCAAGTGCCATCAGCCCAGAAATGAAAAAGTCAGGGTCCTTTTCATTGACCCACTCCTCAACTGCCTTCACGACTTCTTCATCAGACTGGAAATGAAGTCCACGGATATCCTTTTTCAAGTTTGGGAATAGGAAGAAGTCGCTAGGAGCTAGGTCAGGCGAATAGGCAGGATGTGGTATTAATTCATACCCGTTTCGCTCTACAACATCCATTGCAACTTTGCAAGTTGGGACTCTCGCGTTGTCCTGTTGCAGCAAAACACCTTTAGAGAGTTTACCTCGGCGTTTTTTCACGGATGGCGGTTCTCAGCTGGTCTAACAAGTTTGCATAGTACACTCCAGTTATTGTACTTCTCTTGGGTAAAAAAGCCAACATAATAACGCCTTTTGCGTCCCAAAATACTGTGGCCATCACCTTGCTAGCAGATGGTTGCGTCTTGAACTTCTTTGGCCTCGGGGACCCAGGCCCTACCCACTGACGACTCTGAGCTTTATTCTTTAGCTCATAATAATGAACCCAAGTGTCATCTACAGTCACCAGACGCAAAAGAAAATCATCTTTTGACCTAAAACGCTTCAACAAGGCGTTGCATACTGATGTTCTGGTTGCCATTTGCTCATCGCTAAGGGATTTGGGGACCCAACGGGCTGTTGCTTGCGCATACCTGGCTGTCCAGACCTGGCTTCATCTTCTAAAGACGTTCTACCGCGTTTGAATTCCCCTACCCAGAATTTAACCTGAGCATAAGATGGTGCAGAAGACCCATAAACATCCGCTAGCTCGCTGTGTATTTCCTTGCCTGTTTTACCTTTTAAATACAAGTACCGAATTACAGCACGGTACTCAACTTTAGATGAAAAGCATGCCTTTGCATTACTAGCCATGTTTGACATTCAATATTAAAGAATGACTCGATACGTGTGCAATTTTGTACCCATGTATAAAACATATATTGAAACAGAGCATGAAAATCGTGACCGTCTCGGTCCATCGGAAAGAAGTTAGGCTGGTTACTTACTGACTCATACAATGCTGAAACGAAATGGGACAAAGATCCTTTGTAATCTCTCTGTCATTATATACATTAAACACACTCCCTTATACCTATACGCACGCATACATGCATACACAAACATACATATACATACACACATACATATACATACATGCACATGTTTACGCATACTACCGCAATCCACAACATATACATAATCACATGCAATACTGCCCTTAAAGGAAACACTGATATTCAAAGGCGTGCCCCAAGGGTGAAAATAAAACATTTTTGTCAAACACCTTACCTGCCTTGTTCTATGATTTCAATTTTTATTAGATTTGATTATTTACCTAAATAAATTATGGATTTGTTGCAAAATTGTCTTCTATTCAAGTAATTAAAAGATTTTTACACTATTTTGTAACCTTCTTCCTACCAGGGAAAATTTAAAATGCAACATAACAAAATAGTATAACAAGCAGCAAAGTAACAAAATAACAAACAAGCCAAAACTAAAGCGGAAGCAATTCCTAAATAAGCAAGCCAAATTAGTACAGACAGGCCAAGTCCACCTGTCGGTTATACCCTTCCACCACAATACTTAACTGGATCTGTCCACTATACATCCAGCTTAAGAAAATGTATTTCAGGAAAAAAGAAAGATACGACCGCTACGGTGAGTAAGGATAAAAAGGATGAACGTGTGTACTGTTTTGAGCGGCAAGTAAATAGGAAACGCGTGTATGTCCCTTTGGACCCACAGCCGAATCAAAACGAGGTTGTCACGGTACAAAGGTACTACGCGACGCTAAAGCTTGACAAATCGTACAAAAAAAAAAAAAAAAAAAAAAAAAAAAAACACAAAAAAACGAGTGACATACTTATGGGAAGGAAGTCTAAAAAAGTAAGTTTGCATTCGTGGAATAATGATGATGAATTCAGGTTTAACGACGCGTCAACCCATGAGGGTCATTTGCGTCAAAGTGGTGAACTAACATGGTTCTGTAGTGAAACGATTATAATGATAAGTCAAAAATGCATTAAATGTAAAACTAGAAAGAATTTAAAAATTAAAACAGTTATACTTTGTTAAAAATATTGATGTGCTTTAAAAACATAAGTATATTATCAGTCGGTACATTTTCAAATAAGTATCTCAGGTCATTTGTTTGGAAGAATTGACGTCGTATATGGGAGAATTCAATGCAGTTGATCAGAAAGTGTTTCACCGTAAAAGGTTCATTACAGCTGATACAAAATGGCTGATCTTCTCATTTGAGTAGATAAGAATGTGTGAGTCTAGTATGACCTATACGTAGACGAGTGAGAACCACTTCTTCTCGCCTTAATGATCGATAAATGGTATTTTTACCAAGAACCGGTTTTATTTCGTGTAGTTTATTGAATGTCGCTCTGTCCCATGACAGCTGCCATTTGGATAAGATGTACCTGTTGATAAAAGGTTTAAAATCTGTACATGGAAGTTTAAAATTCGAAATTTCTAGATAGAGTGAGGCCTTTGCTTTTACGTCGGCAGCCTCGTTACCTTTTATGCCAATATGGCTGGGGAGCCAACAGAACAAAATTTCCTTAGTTTTCGATAACTCGTGATGTTTTTCTATCAGGTTCTGAATTTTGGGATGTTTTGAAGATGTGTGGTTTAGAGATTTCAAAACAGAAAGGGAGTCAGAGAAAATAACGAATTTGTTCTCTAAAGAGTTATTCATAACGTAATCCAAAGCCATATCAATAGCCTTGGATTCAGCAGTGAAAATAGATTAGCCATCAGGAAGACGGATCTTTTCATGGTGGCTGCCCGATATATACGCACAGCCAACCTTATCATCAACTTTTGAGCCATCAGTGTAGATGTGTTGATAATCTGAAAGTCGCGACCGTAATTCTTGGAAGTTTTGTTTCATGAGATGTGAATCAGAAAGTGACTTTTTGCTGTTGTGTAAATCGAAAAGAATATTTGGTTTAGTAATGCACCAGGATGGAATATCAGAAAAAGAATGCTTTTGGATGTTTTTAGTGTTGATATTAGCAGATTCTAAAAGTGGTGCTATACGAAGGCCGAAGGATTTAATTGCGTTAGGTTTTCTTTCATAATATTCCTGAAATTGTGGTGGAAATGTGACTTCAAAAGCAGGGTTAGAAGGGTTAGCAGCAAGTCTGATGGCATACTGAAGAGACAATTTTTCTCTGCGTAGCCATAACGATGGCTCATCTGCTTCCACGTTAAGACTCGATACTGGAGACGTACGAAAAGCTCCCAATGCCAAACGAAGTCCTTGATTATGTACAGTGTCTAACATCTGTAGATAAGATTTTCTAGCAGATCCATATACGATGGACCCATAATCAAGTTTTGATCGAATTAAAGAACGATATAGATGAAGAAGAGTTGTTCTGTCCGCACCTCAACTTGTGTGAGACAAAACTTTTAAAAGGTTTAATGCTTTTAAACATTTCGCTTTCACGTATTTTATATGGGGTATGAAGGAGTTTTCTATCAAATATAACCCCAAGAAATTTTGATTCGGCAACAACTGGTATTTGAGATCCATATATGTAGAGTGCTGGATCATTGTGTATTTTCCGTTGTTGACAGAAATGAACGCACTGCGTTTTCGATTTGGAAAATTTGAAACCATTTCTTATTGCCCAGTCTTCAATTCTATTTAGACATTGCTGTAGATGTCTTTCTATTGTGCGCATATTTTTCGAGCGAAAACATATACAGAAATCATCAACGTACAAAGAACCATCTGTCTTGTAATCCAGACAGTTTATAATATCGTTTAATTTCACGTTGAATAAAGTAGTTGAAAGTATGGCTCCTTGAGGAACGCCCTGCTCTTGATCATAAAGGTCAGAGAGGGTCGATCCTACACGCACTTGTATAGTACGATCTTCAAGAAAACTTTTAATAAAGTTTGGTAGTCTTCCTTTCAGACCAAAGTTGTGAAGGTCTTTTAAAATTCCGTATCGCCAAGTAGTATCGTAGGCTTTTTCCAAATCGAAAAATACAGCGACAACATGTTCTCGTTTTATAAAAGCATCGCGGATAAAAGTTTCTAGTCTAACTAAATTATCATTGGTACTACGTTCAGCTCGGAATCCCGACTGAAACTTTGTGATAAGATTGTTAGATTCTAAGTATCAAACAAGTCGTTTGTTTATCATTCTCTCTAATGTTTTGCAAAGGCAACTTGTTAGCGCTATTGGTCTGTAGTTTGTTGGTTCTGCATGATCTTTTCCTGGTTTGGGAATAGGTATAATTGTGGCCAAACGCCAGCTTTCTGGAAAAACTCCTGTTGTCCATATACCGTTGAAAATATGTAAAAGTGTTTCAAGGGCGGTTTCGGGAAGGTGTTTAAGCATCTGATAATGGATGTCATCAGGGCCTGTAGCTGTATCTTTTGATACTGCGATAGCATCTTTAAGTTCTGTTATATTAAACAGACTGTTATATTCTTCAGTATTTGAAGACGTGAAATTAAGTTTGATCTTTTCTTCTTGTTTTTTGATGTTTTGAAACTTCTCTGAATAATTCCGAGATGAGGAATTATCCAAAAAAGTTTCGCCAAGTGTATTTGCTATCTCTTCCTTTGATGTGGCCTTTGTTCCACGTTTTGTATTTAAGTGGGTAAAACTGGGTGATTTTGATTTACCAGATATTTTTCGTATCATATCCCAAACCTTTTTAATTGGAGTTTTATGATTTAAATTCGAAACGTAAGAATTCCATGATTTGCGTTTGGAGGCCTTTATTGTTCGACGAGCCTTTGCTCTGAAGTTTTTAACCTTATTTAAGTTCTCCTTTGTTGGATATCTGCAGAACTTTGCTAATGCTTGCTTGCGCTGTTTTATAGCATCTTTGCATTCATCATTGTACCATGGCTTGCTTTTCTTTGGATTTGTCGAGGTTTTCGGTATACTTTTGTGAGAGATATCGAGAAGAGAAGAAGTAAAATCATCTAGAGGATCTAAGGAATTGTTAAACTTATCTATTTTGAGACTTTCTTCGCATAACGAATAATATAATTCCCAATTTGCTTTATTTAGTTTCCACTTTGCGTTGTGATCGTTCGTGGAATTGTTTACGCTTTCAATAATAACAGGGAAGTGATCACTTCCATGTTGATCTTCACTGACCGTCCAGTCGAAATCTAGCAGTAGAGATGGATGACACATGGAAAGATCTAATGAAGAGAAATTTCCAGTTGCAGGATGGAGATAGGTGTGAGATTTGTCATTCATAAGACAAAGATCGTTTCTGGTTATAAAGTCTTCAATAATATTACCTTTAGGGTTGTTATCTTTACATCCCCAAAGGATATTGTGACCATTGAAGTCACCAACTAGTATATAGGGTGAAGGAAGTTGTTTGAGTAAAGTGTCTAAATGTTCGGTTTCTAAATGAAATTTCGGAGGTATATACACAGAACAAATAGTAATTTCTTTATCTAAAGTGACAGAAACCGCAACGGCTTGAAGATTGGTTACAAGTTTAATTTCTCGCTGCGGACATGAAGAGTGAACTAAGATGGAGCTTCCACCAGACGGCCTCTGGCCTTCCGAATATATATAATTGTATGTATTGAAACCTCTGATATTAAATTGGTCATCAGTTTTTAAAAAAGTTTCTTGCAAGCAAAAAACTGATGGACTCAATAAAGATAAAAGTAATAAGATCTCATTATAGTTTGACCTTAGACCTCGACAGTTCCATTGTATTATTCTATGATTTGAATTCATTTAAGAGTTGTTAGATTTTAGTTAGACTAGAAACTAAGGATATGTTATTGTTGACTTTGATCTACTATTACTACTACTGGCGTGAGTATTTTCTCTTGATCTTGATCTATTTTTTTTAGTTCGTGGGCGATCTGGAGCTTCTCCTAACTCCATATCATCGCTACTGTCACTCAAAGATCCAAATCGGTTATGCTGTTGAATATCATCATTTTCACCTTTTCGTTCTCTGTTTGATGGGACTAGTTTTTTTGTTCCTTGACTAGATTTTATTTTTGTTTGATCTTTCTTAGATGGTGATGAATGACTTCTTGCTTGTCTTTCTTTCTGTTGTTGTTTCTTCAAATCTTTTTTTATCATCTCAATGGTGGCTTTTTTCAGGCCAACCTCTGTTTTTTTCTCTTCGATAGGTGTCTTTGTTTGACTTCTGGTTGCGTTTGTTTGAAATTTTTGTCTTTGCAGTTCTTCTGTTTGACTGTTTGTGTTTGTTAAACTTGATTGAACTGCAGAGTCTATGATAGTTATTGGATCAGTTTGAGTGGCAGTATCAACCACAGAAACTTTTTTCATAGAAGACTGGGTGATGTTTGCATAACTTATTCCAGGAATTGGAGTTGGAGCCTCAACGAGTTTCCGCGCCTCAACGAAAGAAACATTTCTGGTGAACTTTATACGTAATATTTCTTTTTCTTTGTGCCAAATTTGACATTCTTTAGAGTCGGCACTGTGTTTTTCACCACAATTTGCACTGTGTAATTCGTTTGTACATCTACCTTCGGAGTGTTCGGCTATTTGACCACATTTTGAACAGATAGGCTCTTTGGAACACCTATCCTCATGGTGTCCATATTTTTGGCAGTTATGGCAACGCAAAGGATTTGGTATGTAGACTTCTACGTTGACTCTAAAGTAAGCCACTTTAACTGTTTTAGGTAAAACTGGTGTATTAAATGTAAAGACAAAGGTGTTTGTGTCTTTTAACTCTCCGTTTCGTTTTACTTTGAATCTTTTAACCCCAGTTACTCCTTAAGATCTTGTGCCCTCGAGAATCTCATCCTCGCCGCAATTCCTCAATTCGGGGCAACGAATTTGAGGAATTAAGCGAGGTATGAGGGTACACTCGAACTTTCAAGTCGTGAAAAGTCTGTGCACGAAGTAGATTCTCGGCATGGGCTTTCTTGGATACCTCGATGAGCAGCTGATTGGACCTGTGTAGTTTTTTTATGTTTTCGGGTTCACCAGCTATACTTTGTATTACTTTTTGTATTAAAAACGGGGACAAAGATGATATTTGTCTCTTCTCGTCTTTGCTTTCAACTAAAATGAAGCGTGGAAAATGTTGAGGTGTATCATTTGAGGTAGTTGGAGGTTGAGTGCTATCGTCAAAATCTGAAATATCTGAGTCTGTACATTGTCTAGTTCGTTTTCTTTTATCATAACCCATGATGAAAATGTATTAAAATTCGTCCTCCATGCTCTCCACCCACCATGGAGCCCAACAAGGGAACACATAAATGGAGTGGCTTTCCTACTCACTTGTGCTAGAAATACACAGAAGATATACTCGCACGAGCAAAATGCTGCACGATTGACCCGTTGAGCCGCCGCCTTCTTCGGATTGGAAAGGTTGAGAAATAAGACTTATGAGCAAACGGTGAGTATCAGTATGATACAAAAGACAAGAGAAAGAAAAGATTTTTCCTAGGGCTTGGCGCGACCAGCCGATTGACCGTGCCGGGTCTCACGGACACCCTTCTACACCGAAATCTAGGCCAAAGAGGCGTGTTGAGCCATCAGGAGAGAACAAACTCCCAATAACTCTCAACCTCCAGGATCCCTTCTTCCGGCTTACGGGTTGCCACCCACGGCAAACGGGTGGTATTTCCTCTTCGCTCTTCCCAAAGGGGACAATTACTGCTCACCAAGCTAGCAACGTTCCCAGTGGGAATTGAGCCCCCAGGGCCTCGACAAGGCGGAAAGTTTAATACCCAGGGGCATTCGTGGAATATATAGACAAATTTCCGGGTCTTTCCGCTCATGGCAATTCTAAATATCAGCGAACAATGAATACCTCCGAACCCCTGATGACGTTAAAGATGAAACGGTAGAACTGTTAAAAACAGAGAAACACCGTCGCCTGTATATAGCAAAATGAAACGAAACTATGATATTATTTCTTGGCCGACAAGTCTGCAAGAAATAAGAAACAAAAAACGTCGTAAATGCTCAAAGAGGTTGATTCCTGCAATGGCAAAACTCCTTGTATTACACTTTACTGTGATGAACAAATTGTAGACCCCGAAAAACATTTGTTGCACTGGTCAGTCCGTGCAGGGTATTGATAAAACTTTTAATCTTTGCAACATGCATGTGACTGTTTCGTGCTATAAACAGGTTAGCGTGGTCCGCCCAGGCACAGAAAAGGATGAGCCGCCGATTTTTTAGGCCCCGGTTTTATTCATGACAATAGTGATTTCGAATCCTTTAGTTTAAACGTTTATTTCATGTATAATATAAACACATTTGAATATATACAAGACATATGTTTACTACATTACAATATTATACAATGGGATTCAGAAGAAAGTCAACTGACTTATGAAGTCCGTCTCCCAGAATCCTTTGGCAACTTTTTCTACCATCTCAAATGAAACTCGTAGATTCCGATTTGGGACAGCTGGTCATAGGAACAGATGACGAGAAAGCGATGGTAAAAGCAATTACCAGCCCTTTCCCTGAACCAACGCACATCCTGTGCTCGTGTCATCTAAAACAAAATGTCCATCACGAAAACATGCCTATATAATGTTGACCCCCTCAACCCAACTTTTATATAGTAAAACTGGGGTTTACAGGAGTATACATTATTTTTCGTATTTCTGCTCAAAAACATAGATTGAGGCGGTTCTAACGAGTACCACAATCTATGTTTTGAGCAGAAATAAGAAAAATATCAGGATTTTTTTTTATCATAAAATTTTCATTTTTTGGTGGTAAAATTTTCAGTATATTTGAATAGGCTTGTTTTCGTAATGATACATAAACTGACAGTTGATGCGGTATCAAAATCCGACAGGAATTTCATAATAGACAGGATTTTCGGGAAAGGCGGCATCACCAACGCAAATGATACTATATGCTATGAAGAGAAATGTAATGATTTTGAAGCATATTGTGCCGACAAATCAGAAAATTTTCTCAAGTACTTTTAGGACCGTCTGATAAATTAAATAAAAACTAAGCTGAATGAACCAGCTCGGCGCGAAAAAATAAATGCGGACTGGACAAACAATAACTCCGAGTCTGTAAATTACGTAGTCAAACAGGCAACTGACTGGAAAAAGAAGTCTCTAACCGAGATAGTCAATTCAATAGAAGCGATCGTTGCACTGATTGGACTGGTGAATTTCGACTCGCAGAGACCCACAAGCAATTCAAACTGTTGAAGTCCGAACAGGTTTCCATGGATGCGCATAAGAGAAATAGGTCGTATCTTAGGTTCGAAAATTCGTGCACCAAGAAAAGAAATATGTTGCTTAACTGATGGTTGAAGCACTGTGGTAGCAC
Source organism: Anodontia alba (assembly GCA_964016985.1). Lineage (NCBI taxonomy): Eukaryota > Metazoa > Mollusca > Bivalvia > Lucinida > Lucinidae > Anodontia > Anodontia alba. The sequence continues at coordinate 56,201,372 of OZ024835.1, forward strand.
TAAAAACCCAGGGCAAAAAACCAATGCAGACAGTTCAGAAACGTAAGACCGTAACAATCACAAAAAAAAAAAACAAAAAAAACAAAAAAAAAAAAAAAAAAAAAACAAAAACAAAAAACAACAACAAAACTTCAAATGACCAGCGATGATAAGAATTAATAATATAGGATAGACTCTAGTATGATTGAATAGAAATTGGCGCGCACGCTGTTCCTTGCTGTTAAGGAGCCCATGCTGGGTAGGACCGGCTAATTTTTTTTCTGTGTTATTTTCATTTGCTGACACAGTGCTTCGGCCATCGGTCTTGGTACATGCACACGTATTCTTGGAATAAAAAAAAAATACCAACATAAAATAAATATATACAGATCAGGTGTCATTCAGTAATTTATAATTGAAAATCACAGGAAAAGAAATTGGCGCGTACGCCTTTCCTTGCTGTTACGGAGCCAATGCTTGGGTAGGAGCGGCTAATTTCTATTCCTGTGTGTTTTCAATTAATAGATCATGCTGAAACCTGCGCATCCTCGCCGAACTTAGTTTAGTTTATTGTACGTTTTATTAACATTTTAACCATCTATAATTTTATAATGTATATGTAATAGACAGCTTTTACAGTTTCCTTGTTTGTAGAAATTGCTGTGTCTAAATTCATTTACTCAAACCTGTATTTACAAACTTTATATTACCGCATTAGGATAATACGTATAAGAGACGATTACCCCGGTAAACCGCACATTGTAAGATACATGTATATGCTAATTTGTTCTGAATAACATGTATGCCTTTCGAATATATATCTTACATCTTTTCAATTTTACATTGTCCTATTTTTACAATCTATGCTAATTTGGTCTGAGTAGCATGCATGACTTATGAATATACATTGTTTAATTAGATATGAAGCAAATATTTTCCTTTTAAAGTTGGCCCATTTTCAGATAAAGTTTGTTGTAATAGAAGGGCAAAAGGACGGCACAAAAGTTATTTGATCTTAATCGAAGCAAATCTTAATACGTATGGACGGTTTCAAGTGCAACGGTGCACACTCTTGGTGTAGAGAGAGTTGTCCACATGGATTCTAGATCTGTTTCTTTTAATGGAAGTACATGGTGATAAATGTTTGTAAAATATGGGTCATCTATTTTTTCATGAGGAATCCATATATGAATTTTCAAAACATTAGCATGCATAGTTCTAAATTTTTGCTATGCACATGAAAGCAACAAGATTAAATGACCAGAAATTGCGAAGGGCCATAACTCAAAGGAAATTTCATTAAACTGGCTGAAAAATTTAATCAGGTGATCTCCTCTATTTAATTAGGTGATTTTTATAGATGAAGCTCATTGCATTAAAAAATTGTAAATATCGATTGTAGAGCAACAGACAAGGTGTGTATTTGAAATAATGAATAATTTTCTTCACTTTCCCATAAGAAACGATATGAATACACACACTATATGTTGTTGATTTTTTTCATCATCATAATACGCCTATGTCATTTCGGCTACGAAAGCAACCCTCAAAACCAAATTTTATATAGAACTTGAGCTGGTGTTTGTAAATCACTATGCCCCCAACACTGCTGACTAACACTGTTTGACGCCAACACTGCTTGTCCATGACGGTAATAACAGTATAAATATACGAGATTTCAGTGTTATTTTATTAAAAGGGAAATAATTCTAAAATGGGTTACAATTCGAATACGAAAAAAAAAAAAAAAAAAAAAAAAAAAAAAAAAACAATACGGGTCACTTATATTTTCATGAGGAATCCATATATGAAATTTCAAAACATTAGCATACATGGTTCTAAACTTATGCTATGCTATGCTACCTGAAAATTTAATAAAGTGATCTCCTCCTCAAATACTTTTGAGATATCTTGCTAACGAGATTTCGATGTTATTTTATTACAAGTGAAATAACTCTATACTGGGAGATATTTCGGATATGAAAAAAAAAAAAAATACATTTCATGAGGAATCCATATATGAATTTTCGAAACATTAGCATACAGGGTTCTAAACTTATGCTATGCACATGAAAGCAACAAATGGCCAAAAATTACAAAGGGCCATAACTCCCAAGAAAATTTCATTAACCTGTCTGAAAATTTAATCAGGTAATTTCCTCCTCAGTCCCAATCAGTATACCAAATATCAATGCTCTAGCTCAAATACTTTTTGAGATATCTTGCAAACTACATTTTAATGTTATTTTATTAAAAGGGCAATAACTTAAAAATGGGAGATAATTCGGATAAGAAACAAAAATGGGTCACCTTTGTTTTCATAAGGAATCCTTATATGAATTTTTAAAACATTAACATACATGGTTCTAAACTTATGCTATGCACATGAAAGCAACAAGATTAAATAGGCAGAAATTGCAAAGGGCCATAACTCTAATAAAATTTCATTAAACTGGCTGAAAAAAATTAATCAGGTGATCTCCTCCACAGTCCCAATCAGTATATCAAATATCAAGGCTCTAGCTCAAATACTTGTTGAGATATCTTGCCTACGAGATTTCAATGTTATTTTATTACAAGTTAAGTGAAATTTCAAAACATTAGCATACACGGTTCTAAAGTTATGCTATGCACATGAAAGAAACAAACGGCTAAAAATTGCAAAGGGCCATAACTTCAACAAAACTTCATTAAATTGGTTGAAAAATTAATCAGGTGATCTCCTTCTAAGTCCCAATCAGTATACCATATATAATGGATCTACCTCAAATACTTGATGACATTTTGCTAACGAGATTTCAATGTTATTTTATTACAAGGGAAATAACACTAAAATGGGAGATAATTCGGATATGAAACAAAAATGGTACACCTATTTTTTCATGAGGAATACATATATGAAATTTCAAAACATTAGCATACATGGCTCTTAACTTATGCTATGCACATGAAAGCAACAAATGGCAGAACATTGCAAAGGGCCATAACTCCAACAAAATTTCATTAAATTGGTTGAGAATTTAATCATATGATCTCCTTCTCAGTCCCAATCAGTTTACCAAATATCAAGGCTCTTGCTCAAATACTTTTTGAGATAGCTTGCTAACGAGATTTCAATGCTATTTTATTAAAAGGACAATAACTCTAAAATGGGAGATAATTCGGATACGAAAAAAATACAGGTCACCTATTTTTTCATGAGAAATCCATATATGAATTTTCAAAACATTAGCATGCATTGTTCTCAACTTATGCTATGCACATGAAAGCAACAAGATTGAATAACCAGAAATTGCAAAGGGCCATAACTCCAAGAAAATTTCATTAAACTGGCTGAAAATTTTAAAAAGGTAATCTCCTCCTCAGTCCCAATCAGTATACCAAATATCAGGGCTCTAGCTCAAATGCTTTTTGAGATATCTTGCTAACAAGATTTCCATGTTATTTTATTACAAGGGAAATAACTCTAAAATGGGAGATAATTCGGATAAGAAAAAAAAAACAAGGCCCACCTATTTTTTCATGAGGAATACATATATGACATTTCAAAACGTTAGCATACATGGTTCTAAAGTTATGCTATGCACATGAAAGCAACAAATGGCCAAAAATTGCGAAGGGCCATACCTCCAACAAAATTTCATTAAATTATTTGAAAATTTAATCAGGTGATCTCCTCCTCAGTCCCAATCAGTATACCAAATATCAAGGCTCTAGCTCCAATACTTTTTGAGATATCTTGCTAACGAGATTTCAATGCTTTTCTATTAAAAGGGCAATACCTCTTAAATGTGAGATAATTCGGATAAGAAATAAAATACGGGTCACCTATTTTTTCATGAGGAATCCATATATGAATTTCAAAAACATCAGCATGCATGGTTTTAAACTTATGCTATGCACATGAAAGCAACAAGATCAAATAGCCAGAAATTCCAAAGGGCCATTTCATTAAGCTGGCTGAGAATTTAATCACATGATCTCCTCCTCAGTTCCAATCAGTATACCAAATATCAAGGCTATAGCTGAAATACTTTTAGAGATATCTTGCTAACAAGATTTCAATGTTATTTTATTACAAAGAAAATAACTCTAAAACGGGAGATAATTCGGATAAGAAAAAAATACGGGTCACCTATTTTTCACGAGGAATCCATATATGAAATTTCAAAACATTAGCATACATGGTTCTAAACTTATGCTATGCACATGAAAGCAACAAATGGCCAAAAATTGCAAAGGGCAATAACTCCAACAAAATTTCATTAAATTGGTTGAAAATTTAATCAGGTGATCTCCTCCTCAGTCCCAATCAGTAAACCAAATATCATGACTCTAGCTGAAATACGTTTTCAGACATCTTGCTAACGAGGTTTTAATGCTATTTTATTAAAAGGGCAATGACTCTAAAATGGGAGATAATTCGGATAAGATAAAAATACGGGTTACCTTTATTTCATGAGGAATCCATATCAGAACCTTCAAAACATTAGCATGCAGGGTTCTAAACTTATGCTATGTACATGAAAGCAACAAATTAATAAAATTATAACTAGCCAGAAATTGCAAAGGACCGTAATTCCAAGAAAATTTCATTAAACTGTCAAAACAGTTATCCAGGTGATCCAATCAGTATACCTCATATCAATGCTCTAGCTCAAATACTTTTGAGATATCTTGCTAACGAGATTTCAATGTTATTTTAGGGCAATAACTCTAAAATGGGATATAATTCGGGTAAGAAAAAAATTAGCATACATGGTTCTAAAGTTATGATATGCACCAGAAAGTGGACGAAAGACGAACGAATGAACGAACGAACTAACGAACGAACAGACAAGCCAGAAAGCAACAAGATTAAATAGCCCGAAATTGCATAGGGCAATAACTCCAACAAAATTTCATTAAACTAGCTGAAAATTTAATCAGGTGATCTCCTCCTCAGTCTCAAAGGGCCATTTCATTAAGCTGGCTGAAAATTTAATCACATGATCTCCTCCTCAGTTCCTATCAGTATACCTAATATTAAGGCTCTAGCTCAAATACTTTTTGAGATATCTTGCTAACGAGATTTCCATGTTATTTTATTAAAAGGGCAATAACTCTAAATTGGGAGATAATTCGGGTAAGAAAAATATGGGTTACCAATTTTTTCATGAGGAATCCATATATGAAATTGCAAAACATTAGGATACATTGTTCTAAAGTTATGCTATGCACCAGAAAGCGTGACGAACGAACGAACAAACAGACAAGCCAGAAGCAATATGCCCGCCAACTTAAATTGGGGTTTTCAGAAGTATTCATTTTTTTTCTTATTTCTGCTCTAAACATAGATTATGGGTGTTTGTCGGATTTGACCTATGCTACAGAAACTACTGAGGACCTGGACAGAGAGCTCTAATTAGGTTGCTGATGTACAGGCTGATCTAATTGTTTTGAAATTGCATGGTCCGACGAGGTGCTTCCGGCGATATCATATATATCATCTATGTAAGATATTACACAGCTATCTCATATGTAATCCTTTTTTACATAACCAATAATGAAGCCTATTTCTCAATTATGCTCATTAAATGATATCCTTTCACTTTCAGTGGCAAAACAGCCGAATATTATGGTTGTCTTGGAGAAATAAGATCATTGGTTTGGCCAAAGGTTCTTGTTGTTTCCTTGACTGCTGCCGTATTGGCAAGAGTAACAGACATGATACTGAAATATCTTGGCATGACAGATCAAGTTTTCAAGCTTGTTATAAATCCAAACAAGGAAAACATCAAATACTGGATGACTGAGACCAAGAGAGGATATGGACACACAGAAAGGGACTTTGACTGGTTAGTTGATTTGATAAGAAGAGAGGTTGTCAAAACACCGAGACTGATCATTTTCTTCAGGAAAATTGATCATATAGGAACCGTATGTGTTTGAACATTTGGATGATTCTTTGCGTGTAGTGGCATTTATTCCAAACTCAGACAACAGAATATTTGAAATGTACCACCAAAAAACTGATGATGAAGTGAAAAGTTGATTGTGGAATCTTTTCAAGACAGTGATGGAACAATTCGTGTGTTTAAGCTCCACCTCATTTAGTATGGATGTAGATGTGAAGGGTGTTAATACGATCGTGCATTATGGTGCCTGTAACAATTTGGATATTTACTTACAAGAGTCTGGTCGTGCGGGGAGACAGGCTGATGAACAAAGTCATGCTATTGTCATGAAGCACAAGCAATGTCTTGGCAGTAAGAACGTTACTCAAGGCATGAAAGAATTTATTACAACCAAGTCATGCCATAGAAAACTGCTCTTGAAACCATTTACAGATGAAAGTCCAAAGTCAGGAGACTATAACTGTTGTGACAACTGTGCAGCTCAGTCCTCTTGTTTATGTGTATGTAGTGATCATGATTCTTGTTCTTGTGGCCAAGGTTGTGTTCAGAACAAATAAAAAAAATCTATGATGCCATCAGATTCTTCCTTCACAAGGATATAGATGAGGAAAGTTATGATTTTAGTGAAGGATATGACAGTATAGTGACACTGAACAGCACAGGTCAAGAAAACCTCGTCATCGAAGCATCATCAGACCGTGACGAAAACTAAAACTAAAACAAAAACTGAATGAAAAATTTCCTTTCCAGTACCTGTATTTATAAGTAGATTAGCTAATCCGTAAGACAAATGTATAGTTACTTGAAGGTAATTTGATTTAGGCACAGTCGATGAGCCACATACGCATGGGTGCATCTGCGCCATCACATCAGAGACTGTTTTGATTGCTCACACAATCAAACGGACCAGAAGAAATACAAGGATATCTTATCACGACAATACCTCTATGTAATTCAGAACCGATAAAACTTTCGACTTTCACTGGATGTAAACAAACACATGAAGATGGTCAAAAGTCATGATCTTTATTGCTGACGTCATATGATAAAAGTGGTCATGGATCATCACATCGGAAATTATATAAATAATTTCATATAATATACTAGCATGTACGAATAATGTGAAAAGTATAAACTTATCACTATAAGCTCAAAATGGCAAATGCACTTGTTATTTCTTTAAATTATCTTTAAATGCACCGGAGCATTTAAAGATAATTCATAGAAATAAACATGTAAACAATATTACGTCAGAGAGTACAGATCAATATCAATACACATCATGTTTCTTTGTCTTGCAGTGTCAAAACTCTTTAAAATACAAAGTAACTATTTATACAATCTCATATCGTTACCAAATCGTCTACAATAATTGACCAATGATATAAAAATATTCTTACCTGAAATTCATATAATACTAACATGTACGAATAATGTAAAAAGTATAAACTTATCACGATAAGCACAAAATGGCAAATGCACTGGAGCACGAAGTCCGGGCATGCATATCAGGTGAAGTGTTAAGGCCGTAACTGATTAAACGGTACATGCATTGTAAGTAGTACAGACCAGGACATGGGACTATTGGAGGTCAAAAGCCTACAACAACACAGGCTGAAGAAAATGGGATCGATCAAAGATTATCTGGCAAACTGGGAGAAATTCAAATTAAAAGATGGTGTCCTCTATCGAACCTCGGATATCAAAGGAGAGACTGTAGAACAACTTGTGTTGCTAGCATCCATGAGAGAAACGATTTTCAGTGCGTATCACGATGATCTTGGTCACCAAGGCCGTGATAGGACGATATCACTTATCAAACAGCGATTTTACTGGCCTGGCATGAACAGCTACATCGGAAACCATGTCACATTTTGTGGAAGGTACATTCGAAGGAAGACTGCTTCTTTGAAAGCTACAGAGCTGGTCAACATTGCATCAACTGCCCCCATGGAGTTGGTCTGTATCGATTACCTCACCCTCGAAAGATCAAAGGGAGGATATGAAAATATATTGGTAATAACAGACCACTTCAGCCGTTTCGCACAAGCAATACCAACAAGAAACCAGACCGCCCATACAACAGCACGGGTCCTCTTCGAAAACTACTTTGTGCACTACGGTTTTCCTGCTGAACTTCATAGTGACAAAGGGGCTAATTTCGAGTCTAAGACCATCAAGAAGCTATGCAGACCATCAAGAAAAATGGCAGAACTTGGAGCGAATATTTTGGCTATACTCAACGGTCAGTGTTATTATGACAATGAAGGTGGAGAAGTGGAAGCGGAAAACCTTAGCAACTACGTAGTTAGCCGACGCATATGTTGCCGGTCAAGAATACGAAACATAATCAGCATTGTTGATTCGTATCCAAAATGGCAGAACTTGGAGCGAATATTTTGGCTATACTCAACGGTCAGTGTTATTATGACAATGAAGGTGGAGAAGTGGAAGCGGAAAACCTTAGCAACTATATATACTGATACTGCCAGATTTCTGGAAAATCTCCTGTTGTCCATATACCGTTGAAAATATGTAAAAGTGTGACAAGGGCGGTTTCGGGAGGGTGTTTAAGCATCTGATAATGGATGTCATCAGGGCCTGTAGCTGTATCTTTTGAAACTGCGATAGCATCTTTGTTCTGTTATGTTAAACAGACTGTTATAGTCTTCAGTATTTGAAGACGTGAAATTAAGTTTGAGCTTTTCTTCTTGTTTTTTTTTACGTTTTGAAACTTCTCTGAATAATTCCGAAGTGAGGAATTATCCAAAAACGTTTCGCTAAGTGTATTTGCTATCTCTTCCTTTGATGTGGCATTTGTTCCACGTTTTGTATTTAAGTGGGTGAAACTGGGTGATTTTGATTTACCAGATATTTTTCGTATCATGTTTCAAACCTTTTTAATTGGAGTTTTATTATTTAAATTTGAAACGTAAGATTTCCATGATTTGCGTTTGGAGGCCTTTATTGTTCGACGAGCCTTTGCTCTGAAATTCTTAAATTTATTCAAGCGAGGTATTCAGCGAGGTATGAGGGTACACTTGGACTTTCAAGGCGTGAAATGTCTGTGCACGAAGAAGATTCTCGGCATGGGCTTTCTTGGATACCTCAATGAGTAGCTGATTCGATCTGTGTACTTTTTTGATGTTTTCAGGTTCACCAGCTATACTCTGTATGACTTTTTGTATTAGAACGATGACAGTGATGTTATCTGTCTGTTATCTTCTTTGCTTTCAACTAAAATGAAGCGTGGAAAGTGTTGAGCAGTCGTATCATTTGTTGAGGTAGTTGGAGGTCGAGTGTTTTCGTCAAAATCTGAAATATCAGAGTCTGGACAGTGTCTAGTTCTTTTTCTTTTATCTAAACCCATGATGTTGATGTATTAAAATTCGTCCTCCGTGCTCTCCGCCCACCACGAGAACACATAACCTACTCACTTGTGCTAGATTTACACAGAAGATATACTCGCACGAGCAAAATGCTGCACGATTTGCCCGTTAAGCCGCCGCCTTCTTAGGATTGGAAAGGTTGAGAAATAAGATTTATGAGCAAACGGTGAGTGTCAGTGCGATACAAAAGGCAAGGAAGAGAAAGAAAAGATTTTTCCTAGGGCTTGGCGCGACCAGCCGATTGACCGTGCCGGGTCTCACGGACACCCTTCTACACAGAAATCCAGGCCAAAGAGGAGCCATCAGGAGAGACCAAACTCCCAATAACTCTCAACCTCCAGGGTCTCTCCTTCGGCTTCCGGGCTGCCACCCACGGCAAAGGTGGTATTTCCTCTTCACTCTTCCCAAAAAGGACAATTACTGCTCACCAAGCTAGCAACGTTCCCGGTGGGAATTTAGCCCCCAGGGCCTCGTCAAGGCGGAAAGTTTAATACCCAGGGGTGAAACTGCTGCTGAAGTGTTTCTATGTCGCATGTGATATCTCTAGGAGTAAGCTTACCAGAGGGCGAACGACAGCTAAAACAATATCATAGTTTTTCAACATAGTGTATGTTTTTGCAGCGCTCCTTCTGACTCTTGAAATCACCTTCTCAGTGAACACTCACCTATAGCTGTGATCACCTTTGAGAATACGATTATAGTGTTCCAGATCTAGATCATTTGGTAGATTTGAATCACTTTTGCCATTGTTGTTGACGGTCATGTCCCAAATTAGTCGGTGGGGTAGTCTCTCATTTAGCAATACTTGTGGCAGTGTTTCAAGTATTCCGTAAGCATATTTGCTGCAGCTGAGTTTCTTATCGAACAGATAAAGCACTTTATCCAAACGTAAAATACGTTCTCCATCTCCCATTCGGATAGCATCATCATGATTAAGTTTTTAATAAATCCCGTGTCAGACTAACCTTTGTGTAATCGAGAGCACTGTTTTCTAAGGCATCCGTGTCATCAGAAATGATTCCGTGTACATCGGCTTTAAGTATCACTAGAGTTGCACCATTTTTGTATTGCTTGCCACAGATGTCACAGATAATCGTGCTGCACTGAAAGCCTTCTCTTTGGTATTTCTGGAAAATCCAAGTTAAAGACACATATTCTCTGTCTCTTGACTGGGGTGGTCCATCATGATTGCACCCAATATACAGCCCTGATAGTGGTGGCTCACATGAAAGGCTTATCTAAGTGATTATGAGGTGATTTTCACTGTCTGAATCTGTTTAGGTGGGGCAGAAAAGTACATATAACATATATGAATATAATTTAATGAAGTGTTCACTGTTTTACCTGAACTGTATGAATATTTTGATTTAATTATAAATTTTATTGATTTTTTTTCTTTTACTTTTATGTTGTATTCTTTATTGAATTATAAAGTATTCTTTATTGAATTATAAAGTTAATAAATGAATTCTTAGTTTTCAGAGTTGTCAAAAAAAAAAAAAAAATAAATAAATAAATAAATAAAATAAAATAAAATAAAGACAGGTTGATTTTTTTTATTGATTTCTTTATTTACTTTTATTTATGTATTAGGTAAACAATGAGCACTTCAAAAGATCAAAATTGTTATCAGAGTTGTCTAAATTTTTAATTCCCGATTAATAAATTAATAAATAAATAAATAAATAAATAGATAAAAATATCTAAGTGATTTGAAATAAATAAAGTTTCACATGTTTATGAAATTTTTTAATCTTCAAAATCTATAATCTATCAAATGGTTTCAAATGGATAAATGAATAGAAACTTATTTTATACTTCTAGCCAATAATCTTCTGCTCAAAACAGATTTCCCTATATGTGGCCCCTACCTGTTTGAGAGCCTTAGGTTACCATAGAAGTATTCTCTGTTATCTGCATATTTCACTAATAGGGCCATTAGAATGTTACGCAATGGACCATGTGTCTTTAACAAAGAGTTGTACAAACTGTTTTGCACGTTTCAGCAAACACTCTTTCATCTCATTTTCATCCCCAATTACACCATATGTATTTGTCTTTGGAGCAGAATCAGGATTGTCCATGTCAAAATGCTTAAACCCTGCACAAATGATGTATGCGTTTGTAAATTTGTTAACAAGTTCCGAACTAGCATAATAATTTGAACCTGGGTCTTCTGAAGCGTTCATGGCATTAATTCGGTCCTTGTAGCATAAGGGGTTCCAGTGGCCTTGGATGAAGACGTCGAGTAGAGGATTTTCGAGATGACCTGTAACAAGAATCCAATGTTTGAGTGTTTTTGTTTTGTAAAATACAAACCGAGACGAGCAGCGATCAGGAACTGATACACCTATATACCAAACACTGCCCGTAATATCATAAGGGAAAAAAGTCACAACACGAAGTGACGCAAGTAAACAAATAAGAAATGTGATAAACCAAGCCAGCAGCTCTTTCGCAAGTAGGTGGTGACTCAGGAATCCGTACGTAACTGAAAAATAGTTACATGTCGGAAAATGAGATAGTAACACAGACGAAACAAACACAGAACAACAAGGAATCACAACTATTTAATTGTTAAATTTGACATAAAAGGTTTGATATACTTAAGCTTAGCTAAAAGGTCATAAAGCGCACGAAGTACATGCAGTTTGATAGCCGGCATCTTTACATGATGAAATAAAAGATTCAAGTTGATCTAGTGTTACAATCACATGACGAGGCCAGAGTTCATACTTCCATTTATAATTGTAGCTGTGTCCAACAGTAGGTGTACATGTATGTATGTAAGCGTACTTACTTAGAGAAATTCTGCCTGGTTGTGAAATTCTTCCAGGTTTAGCACCAAAGCTTCCAGTCTTTTCATTGGTGACCGCCCGTTTCTTTTCGCTGACTAGGCATGTTTTTGCCTCTCAAACGTTAGGTAATCGCCTCCACTGAGTAGCTTTTCAGGGGCACTGGGATCATTCTCTTCTCTAGCACCTGTTACATATTGATTTAGATACTTGGGAGAAAAAATCAGCACAACTCAAGAAATTTTACTGCAAACTAGTTTCGGAATTTAATCCTTCTTCAGTGCACAAAATGGCTGAATGTTACTAGGAATTGATTATGACGTTACACCAAATAATTTGACGTCAAAAACGCCAAATAATTTGACGTCAAGAAAGCATGACGTTTCCTTGCAACATTTAATGAAATGGCAGAAATGCACAAAATAATGTATACATTAGACTGGATCAATGATACAATCTGACACTATGAAACTTCACATGTGCAAAACTTAAAGATTTTAAAATAGTGACAAACAGTTTATATATACATTTTCTATGCAAAAATGCTGTGCAATATGAGCCGAAGCACATCAACTCCCACAACTGTCACGTACACCCAGTGAAGACCTATATCAGCCCATGCATCCGCATATTCCGATCAGAATTCTCACCATACACTCAGCCCATAGCTTAAAAAAAAAAAAAAATAAAAATAAAAAAAAAAAAAAAAATATTGATTTAGAAACATACAAATGTCAGTCATCTCCTCGTTGTACTGCTCATTTATCTTTAGCACACCAAGTTTAATCTGAAAGAAAAGGAAATAAGCTACAATAGCGGGCATTCAAATGGTTCCAAAATCCCTGTTATGACGTAGGCTGCCATATTTGTTTCGCGGAAAAGTATCATAGTTTGTATCAATGTTTTAACAAAATCCTCTAGGAACACACATAAAATCGTATAAACATAGGGCTGTCATATTTCCATGGGCTACAAAGGTTAAGAAAAAAGGTAAGAGAAAAGACCAGGGAGTGCCACAATCACAAGCAGCAGCCCTTCCCAGACACCAAGAGGAAGAGGAAACAGACAAAACCAAACAAGCGCAAATCGAACAAACGTACGAAACGCACTAAGATTAGCTCTTTCTTCCCCAAGCGAGGTAATCGCAATGCTCAAAGGACTGAAAAACATGAGAACAAAATAACACCAGGCATGATTTAAAACAAATCGCCTCGTATAATAAACTTATTCTTTCAGGTTTTTGTTTAGTTTCCTTCCCAGTCAGCATTCTACGAAAATCTATATCGGGCCGTCATCGGCCCGTCAGGGTAGCTGACGGGCCGATGACGGCCCGATGTAGATTTACGTAGAATGCTAGCTGGGTTCATGTAGTGATGCTTATGTACTTCGGCAGCACCGCTTTGTATAGTCCAAAAGACGGCAAATTTTCCGCCAATTGAACAGCGACTTGGAAATAAACTCTTCAGCAATTTTTGCTTTTCCTTCACCGGTTGGTACAAAATTGTGAAATTCCACTGTTTCGATACTGTCTTTTGGTTTTATATTGTCTAAGTTGTTTCCTTGAATTCTAATTTATATGCACATAGCTGAAACATATAATGGTCCTTGTGCTCATTTTTCAAAGTCATTGACGAACTTTGGTCCGCAAGTCAACATTGTCACCAACAAAATAATACCCATTATGCATTACTGACTAACGATTTTATCAAACGGATTAAGCCGTTTGTAGTTGGAACAAATTTGCTATGGAGTCAATAGGATCATCTATGAATATAGCATCTTCTTGGAGCCTGTCATTTCCGGTAAAAGGATATTCTCCTGTTTAACATCTTTGTCTACTTCATCAACCCATTTCATCATATCGTTCTCCCATTTCGATCCAAAGTAATCAGCCATCGTTAGTGTTAAACTTGTGTTGAATTCAATCGCTGAAACGCTGATTTGTTGGCTCCACCTCTTAAAAGAGTAAAGCTATTTGGCCTTTGAACAGCATCCATTTCTCTATTGTGCGAACAAATGAGTTTGCATGCTGCACTCACCAATACCTGGAACATCTGAGTCATATCTGATCATGATAGGAAAGCTAGAGATTAATCATCCCTCTTTCGCCACAAGCTTTTAACGCCTTTATTTCAGTTTTTATTTGTTCCACAATTCGATGAAGTGAGTCTTCTGAATATTTCTTATTTTCTGAATTTTCAGAAACGTCTTGGTCTGACTGTTTTGTTCCTTGTATCTGGAAAATAAAATGTATGAGATGTTTTAAGACTGCAATGAATACCTCGCCTTTATAGTGTAATTCAAAAAATCAAATAGGATTTACTCATTACATAGATATCATGTCCTCTATTTGAGGTAACCACATTTTGCGTTATGAATTTTAAGATGGCTCGCCATACACTTGTGATGATATGACCGAGTTAATTTAGACTTTTACTCATGGTATGTATATACTGTTTAAATGGATAAAGAGGGCACCAATGAAGATTGTTTTATGTATTTGCCAACTGTGCTGTCCTCTTTAAATAAAGCCATTAGTATTATTATAATTATTTTATACATTGTCAGAATACTACAAATATTTATACAGTATGCATCAACCCTTCTACAAGAATACCTGCCCATACACTCTTTTATGTGTACAATAATTATAACATATATGTACAATAGACTCCCATTATCTCGACCTCGATTATCTCGAATAACCGCTAACCCTGAAGTGGAAATCTGGTCCCTGCCTAAATAGGAAAATCTAACAACAGTTAAAAAATATTGTGGAAAAGAGGAGCAATTTTTCCTCTTTTCCACAATATTTTCCATATAACTCTCTAACTTCAAGAGACCAATTACACATGTTTGTTAAATGTGGTTGTTCGAATTATTTTTTCCTCAATTCTGCAAGTCTGATATGTGAACGTACGGATATCTCAGAGAGTCCCTTGGAATTCGAGAACGAGAGTCGACTGTACTTACTTGTACTGGTTCTTGAGCACCTAGCCCCGGCACCTAGCGATGATTTTTTTTCACTGTCACCGGCGTCTCGAATAGCTGGACACGATGCTTGCTGGATTCTTCCCTTTTGCCACATACAACACAAACTTCTTTTTGTGTTGTAGGATACATGCTACAATGACATAAGTCTTGGATGTATCTCCAACTTGCCCACCAGACGCCATAGTTCTTATTCTTTCATTAGCTATTCATATTAAATGCTGGCATTTACTTAAAAAAGAAACAGACAAATATGAACATTTAGCGAGAAGATATTTTTTTATAAAACATAAAAAAACCCATAGACCCACACCTATTCCACGGAATGGATGTTTTGTTTTCATTACGAAAACACGCTTCTTCAATTAAACGGTTTTTTTTTTAGTTGTAAAAATGGAAAACTTTCAGATAAAAAAAAAAAAAAAAAAAAAATATATATATATATATATATATATATATATATATTATATATATATATATATATATATATATATATATATGTATATATATTTTTTTATATATCTGCTCAAAACATATTTAGCCCCTTTCTTTGGACATTGCATCCCAGTATGTTTAATGTTTTTTTTTTTTTTTTTTTTTTTTTTTTTTTTTTATCAGGGTTTACTGCAAAATCAGTTCCCTCTTTTTGATTTAGCCTATCTGGTAGGAGGGAAGTCCAGAGTGCCATGGTTATGTTCCTGGTAGTTCTCAGGTTTGTCTAGCATGTGGTTCAGATTCACTGAATTAGTGGGATCAGGTGAATAAAAGTGCCAGTAATCATTAATCTATGGGTGCTACTGATGTGGAAATCATCCATGACAACCACTTCTTGGGCTGATTGTCAGTCCACCCAAAGTTACTTATGAAGTAAGGTTATTATTCTTGCTACTGTCCATGTGTTAATCACTACCTAATAAGTAAGTGCGTCCTTCTTTCCCTTTGGTGTCTTGGTTTCTTTCCTTTTGTCTGTAAAAGTGCTTTAAACCCCACGGTGGTTTACTCTACTGACCCGGTGTTAGTCTTACTCTTTGTTGCTTTGTGGTTTATTCTACGAGGCGATTTGTTTTATGTCTTACGTTGTGTCATTTTGTTCTTGTTTTTCAGTCCTTTTAGCATTGCGATTACCTCCTTTGGGGAAGAGAGAGCTAATCTTAGTGCTTTACGTACGTTTGTTCGATTTGTGCTGGTTTCCTCTTGGTGTCTGGGAAAGGCTGCGTTTGTGATTTTTGCACTCTCAGGACTTTTCTCTTACTTTTTTTTTTGGAACGGAAGGTCTTAGGTAATGGTATCGATTCATGATCATTGCCTTCCCTTCTACTGAATGTTTAACCAGAAAGCCAGTGTGTCCAGGGCCATTTTTTCAGCCTGTCCAAAGAGACATACTACTAGACTAGTGTTGTTCATTCTCTGATTTTGTTGTCGGTGCAGTAATCTTGCATGGCCAAGACATATATTTCATGGTTCATTGGTTCTGTTACTGCTGACATTGGTAGCTTGCTTATAGGAAAGATGAGGTACAGTAAATTGCTCCATATATCCTGAATGGTGTTGACTGGATCGTTAAATCCAAACAAACAAGCTCCTTATTTTGTCCAGCCTGATTAACCCATTTCAGCAGGGAGACCTGTAAGAGGGTATTTGACAAACAGTGCAAACCCAGGTCAGATGCCACAGAATGGGTCGTCTGATCAGGATCTCCAGTGTAAGCAAGCAGTTTGGCCATTGTTTCTCCAGGAATATCTCAATTACATACCTGACGTACCAAAATTGAAATTGGGCTTTTCCAATATATAGTGTGAGGGTCTATTCAGCACGAAATGGTTTAAAGGCTGGTTTGATATGTGAAATATTCTTGATATTAACCCTCAAAAAGCCAAGCAAAAATTTCCGCAGACGTCATTTCATTTATTTGTTTTACTTTTTAATGAAAAGAAGTCTTGATATTTAAATGAATTGTCTACTTAGACGATTCACATGAAATATAAAGACTTGTTTTTTCTTTGAAAAAATAAAATAAATAAAAAAAAAAAAAAAAAAAAAAAAAACAAAAAAAAAAAAAGAAGAAAAAAAAAAACAGTATTTCAAAATGTCTTCTGCTGCAGTTGTGATTGGCGCTTAAAGAGTTAAATGGCTGTAAATTCTTTCAGGTCTTCTGGGATTTCAAGGCCGAGTTGGTCATAAAGAGGGACGGGGAGAAGATCTATCGTTGGAAGATATAAACGAGAGGGCCATCCTTGAAAATGTTTCAATCAGCGACACAGGAATGAGGGATACAACTTCTGTCGAGAAGAACGAGTTAAAAGTTTGTCAAGTCAAAAAAAATGGGAACATACATCCATTTTTGCAGTGTGTGTGCACCAAAAATGAAAGCAAACATGTATACAGTATATCTTTATTTTAAAGATGGTGGGAAATAAAAAAAGATTGAAATGGCTACCTGCTCTTGTAAGGCTGGGATAGATGGGCAGTGTAAACATGTGGTTGCAGTTATTTACAATTAGGCACTGCAGCACCATATGGTTGCAATGACAAAATAGATTCTGTAGGGAATCTTACCAGCCCAAGATGCAGTTCGGTCAATGTGATGAGGCTCTTTGGCAGCTCTCAAAGACGTAAGAGAAGTCATGGACATCGGCACTACAATCGTCCTAATTTTCATGCTGATGTCGCATTTGACACTCTCCTTCCATATGTACAGCAGCCATTAGGACTTCATCATATTCGTACCAGGCTGTATCAACTGCCGGTAACTAAACTTCGCTCTTTGCAGAAGGAAGTGGTGGATACAAAAACATATGTTCAAAATTCTCCGGAATATAAGCTGGTTGCTATCATTTTGGATGTTGCTAAGTTTAGGTTGTACAAGCCTGTTCAAACAGTTTCTCCAGAAGAGACTCCCACTCGTGATTTTCTGAAACTTGACTTCAGAAACAAGGGTCTTGACGCCGTTAACATTAGCAATATCCTGAACCATAAGAAAGTGACTTCAACCATACCAGCTTACTTCAAAAACCAGAGCCCACCTATCATCTCCTACAGTTATTCGTCTCCCATTGCACCTAAAATTTTCAATTACAAAAACGTGCTACAAGAGCTAAATACTGAGAACATTACTCGAAACCCCTCAGAGTGTTCCTGTAAAGCGTCGGAGTTCTGTTATATTCCAGCCGGTCACGTCATAACAGGTGACCTCAATATAGTCAGGATTAGCAAACTCAGGGACATTCTTTCCAAAGGCCCTAAATATAGGGAACCCAGGTCTTTTACTTGGAAACAGAATTCTAAATTAATATTGGATTCTGTTGAAGAGTATGCACGACGCTGGGCCAAGAAAGAGGACGTAGAAGTTGACACACTGTCTGAATGGGTTAAATCGGTAATGTCCTTGGTAAACAGACGTGTCTCAGTACTCAGCAGAACCATGTCTCGCCGACATGAATCGGTGTTTGACGATCAAGATGTTGCTGCTGAGTTAGCTGAAATCCATGAGAAGTTTGTCGTTGTTCCAGCCGACAAGGCATCTAACAACATTGTGTTTGTTTGCAAAACACACTATATAAACTGCTTAATGGAAGAGCTTGGTATGAGTACCATGACCGGAAACCCTACATATAATCTTACTGCTATGTCCAAGGAAGAAATTCTACAAAACCACCATTCGGTGATGCTGACATTTGGAATTTCCCTCCCAGAGGAAGATATTGACCTTCCCAAACTGTACTGGATTCCTAAACTTCACAAGAATCCGTACATGCAGAGATATATTGCTGGTTCAGCTAAGTGCTCAACCAAGCCTCTTTCTCAGATTCTAACACGAATACTAACCGCAGTTAAAGAAGGCCTTCAGAAGTATTGTGACACTGCATATGCCAGAAGTGGTGTTAATCAGATGTGGATCCTGAAAAACTCCAAAGAGCTCTTAGAAAACCTAAAGGCACAATCTCTTCATTCCGTCAACAGTATAAAATCTTTCGATTTCTCTACTCTTTACACTACTATTCCTCATGATAAATTGAAATCTAAATTAAAGGCAATTATCAACCAGTGTTTCTTCCACAAGAATGGTAACCGTCGATTTCAGTATGTTGTCATTGGCTACACACATACTTCTTTCGGGATCACTCTGATGCACCACAAAAATACTCAGATGCAGATGTCATTAAGATGCTGGAATATCTAATCGACAATATTTTTGTGGAGTTCGGCGGTCGGATATTTCAACAAACAATCGGCATACCGATGGGTACTAATTGTGCACCGTTACTTGCCGACTTGTTTTTATACTCGTATGAGGCGGAGTTTGTACAAAGTCTCCTCCAAGCAGGCAAGAAACACCTCGCACAACAATTCAATTTCACCTACAGATATATAGATGATGTATTGTCTCTTAAAAACACAAAATTTGCAGAGTATTTAGAATTCATCTACCCACGTGAACTTGAAATAAAGGAAACAACGGAGACTTCAGCCTCCTCCTCATACTTGGATTGTTATCTCTACATCGACAATGGAAAGCTTACTACTAGGCTTTACGACAAACGGGATGACTTCAATTTTCCCATCGTTAACTTTCCTTTCCTGAGCAGTAATATCCCTTCTGCACCAGCATACGGCGTTTACGTTTCACAGTTAATCCGTTATGCCAGAACTTGTTCAAATTATCAGGACTTCATGGAGCGTGGGAAAGTGCTCACTCAAAAGTTGTTGAGCCAGGGGTATCAAAAAACCAAACTGGTAGCAAACACTTAAGAAGTTCTATGGGAGACATCATGATCTAGTCAATCCCTACAATGTGGCAGTTTCCAGAATTGTTTCTGATGTTTTTGCCAGTGACGCGCCATAAGTAGACTTCCCAAATCCCGGACATACGCTTCTACCGATATTTCCTTCGTTCAGACCCATGGGCATGGTGGGCGAAGCTTGCTTACCAAGTAATGCTTACTATCCGCGGACGCCTGATTACACCCTTTGTTCTGGGGTCCATGTCTGTTGGTCTGAACATTCTGATTCGTCATTCGTTTATGGATTTATGATTTTGAATTACGGCTTTGGTACCATGACCGCAACTACTTAACTGATTTTGTTAGACAAGGTATCACCTCAGTTCCAGAGATGAAATCCAGTACCGATAAACTTCAAATGTGGCATGTGAGAAAACCATTGACTGATGAGCCACTCTTATTCAATGAAATTAGTTTGTGAAACTTGACCCCAACACACCAGTAAAAAGGGAGCTAAGTTCAACAGGGTGAATCACAATCCCATCCACGAATTTGCTAAGATGACAGATCAGAAAACTGAAAAGGTCGTGAGACTGTATGATTCAGTGTTTGAGACTATTCACAGCAACGAGTTTACGCCTGTGCTCAGTAAGCAACAGGAAGATGTTCTGAAATTTGCAAGAGAGACTTTTTGATTCTTTAAGGAACACAAGTTTTGATATATCTGACTTCCTTGATCAACTTGATGAATGCACCGAACTACAATATAATAATTTAGTTGGTGTAAGCAACAAAGATTGTGAAAGTATTGAAAAGAGAACTCGTTTACAAAGTAAAAATGGGTTCTGGTTTAGGCAACGGCAGCGCAGAATCACCGCATCTACATTTGGAACGTTCTGTCATTTAACATATTTATCAACTCTTCTACCTGAGGTTTTCGGACAGTTCCATTTCTAATAGAAGGGGTGTCTGGTTAGTTTTTAACGTTATCTTGTTTTATAGAAATTCCTGTATTTAATGCAAACCGTCTAGACCCTGATCAGACGCAACGTTCTGCGGCGTCTGATCTGGGTCTAGACTGTTTGCCAATGTCCCTTTCATAGGACGCCAGGCTTACATGGGTTAACGGTTTCTACAGATCCAGTGAAAACCTTTGAACAGAAAAGATCGTTTTTCTCAAGTCAGATGATGATGATGATGATGATGATGATGAGTGGGTTTAATGACGCGTCATCTGCGTTTAAATGGTAGGTATATCAACTTGATTTAATATTCAAAGGGCTGTAATGGGGAGTGATAACTCATGTCAGAGTGTGGCATGGTATGAGGATATAGCTTGTGCAAAGTACCAAGAAATAAGTGAATGCGCTGAGTGTCCTGTTAGCAATCAAGTTCCATTTCTAGGTGCATCACCAGACAGACTTATCATAGAAAATGGAGAGCTAAATTTGCTAGTGGTAAAATGCCCATACAGTATTTATCAAAACAAAGTCCAAACTTCAAAATGAAATAGATGCAAACAGGTTTTATGTGAAAAAAGGCAGTGATGGAAAACAATGCTAAAAGGACTGAAAAACACAAGAACAAAATAACACAAGGTAAGACATAAAACAAATCGCCTCGTAGAATAAACCACAAAGCAACAAAGGGTAAGACTAACACCGGGACAAAACCAGTGCCTACAACATGTTAGGCTTGTGTTATTTTGTTCTTGTGTTTTTCAGTCCTTTTAGCATTGCGATCACCTCGCCTGGGGAAGAGAGAGCTAATCTTAGTGCTTGCCGTACATTTGTTCGATTTGCACTTGTTTGGTTTTGTCTGTTTCCTCTTCCTCTTGGTGTCTGGGAAGGGCTGCGGTTTGTGATTGGGTCACCCCTGGACGTTTCTCTTACCTTTTTTTTGTTCATCCACAAGATGTTTAATGAAAAACATAATTAGAATAATCTGAACTAGAAATGTGTCCACAGTACACAGATGCGTGGTGGTGTCGTTTTACTGCCCGGTCAACCATTAGGATCATGTCGAGCCAGTCAGTTTACCTAACTACACATTTTTCTGGGCAGGCCAAGTTCTCTTAGTGGTTAACCAGTACTTGTGCACATTATAGCCAGAAACTGACAACTGCATTTCTTGAAACAGCGGAAAGGAGAGAATGACTGTAGAAAATATTTCATGATCAATCTCTATGAAAGAATGTTGCCACACAAGGGGATTGAACCCGCGACCTCCTGATCACCAATCAGTGCGCATTCGACTTGAGCCACCGAGACCTGCGCCTCTATAAACCAGCTCGAAATTCTACCTGGTTCTAATGCCTTAACCTGAGTCCAACAAGCTCATGTACAGACGTACGCACGTACGGAAAACCGAAAAACTATATGGCATCAAAATCTATACTGATAATTTGAAATGTTCTGGCATAACGGGTTAACTGTGAAACGTAAACGCCGTATGCTGGTGCAGAAGGGATATTACTGCTCAGGAATGGAAAGTTAAAAATGGGAAAATTGAAGTCATCCCGTTTGTCGTAAAGCCTAGTAGTAAGACGGATTATGCTGGATCGACTATCTTCCAAGGTATCAAAGACTTTACAACGAGGCCCAGCATGAAGCTCTTGCACCTTTTAGTCCTTTTGAAATATTCTATGGTAGGACGTCGCGAAGTGATCGGGATATTCTAGTACTCGGCAAAGACTGTTTAGATAGTGATGATGACGTTGAACTTGAAGACAGGTGGCCGAGTAGCTCGGAAGATGATGCTGAAGACCTGGATGAACTAATCTTTCACCTTAAATCAATTAAACGAGCAAATGAGAAAGAAAGCAAGATCGAATACGGAAAAAAAGTATCAAATAAAATGATAAAACGGAAGTTAAAGGGATCGACAAATTTGACTGTGCCAAAAGTATGTCGTGGGACAGTAGTGGATGTGAACTATACAAACTTCCGTTATAAAGTAAAAACGAACGAAGAAAAACCAAACTGGTTTAAGTTAATCAAATCACAACATTCACGAAGGACGAGGAAAATTTTCGCCAGAAAATGGAGAAGGGTAAAGCAAAATGCAGATGTTTAGGAAAGGTTTGTGGAGACAGCTATGATTAAAACTGTACAAATAAAATGAGCCAGATGTGTTGTTTTATCCATACTTGTTCCACCTTGACTTCAGATCTGAATTTTCCTTTGAGAGTGAAACCAATGAAAAAAAAAACAAACAAAAAAAACAAAAAAAAAAAAAAAAACAACGTCACCCGGATCTACGATAACCTGATTCGGAACGCACTGGAATTTGGTCTGATAGAATAGGGCACGACACCCACAGATGGCAACTGTATGTTCCATTGTCTGTCCATCCAGCTGTCAAAGATACTTCAGCAGCCTATTTCTCATTCGTGTCAGAAAAAACTGTGAATTTTCTGAGAGAGAATCCTAGTTCTGCGGATGGAACGCATTTATCTAACTTTGTCATTGGCAAAAACTTAGTCATATCTTAGAAATATGGAAAATGGTGCTTGGGGACAATCTGATGTTGTTCGCTGCAACATGTGTATGGTGTCGGCATAATGGTACAAAGGGCAGTCATTTAATGTTGTGATTGGGTTCTACAGGGCGCGTTATTAATCCCATTCACATTTCGTTTACTTCAACCCTTCGAAGTATTCTCTCTTGACTGAAACACACTTTTCAAGTATCGAAATCCATTCTGTAAAGGCAGAGATGTAGGCCTTTTTGGGTATACCCTGAAGACACTGGTAAATTGCACTACCTTCGGGATTCATAACGACGACCAGAAAGGGTTTTCTTTTAGTAAAGGAAACAGCAATAAAGTCTCAGTGACTAATGTTACGAGCCAGGCGTAACGAGAAAGAAATGAAAGTGAAACCAGCAACAAGCTTTAAATTATTAACAATATTTATTCACAAAAAAATAAGATAAGATTCAAAACAAAAGAATGTAAGTGAACAGTACCTTTCAAGTTTATGTCACAAAGTCCCTCTGAAATAATCCATGAGAATTTATAAAACAAATCCTTTGAATATCAGTTTCTGATCCCACAATTTAAAGTTCCTGAATTCAGAATTTAAGTCCAGAATGAATAAAATAGTAAGTAATCCAGTATAGAATAATTTCCAGTGAAAGTATACAAAGATGCCCAGATGAAAATCTGTTCTCCTTATATAATATCAAAGAAGGTTCTAGAAAAAGAATTTTCTACAAGCATCTCTTATTTTCCAGTTCCAATCAAGAAACTTCTAAATCTTCCATGACATTCCAAAAAGAACTCAGTCCAGAATCAAGGACGTAAACATCATGTTATTGTAAACATGTTGAACATTCCAGAAAGTTATTTTTGGAAACATTGTAAATAAAGCTATTTATGGAAACATAGTAAACATGTTGTTTAAAACAATTGAACACCCTGTTATATAACACTTCCCCTCTTCAGGGAAAAGAAAGATTTATGTAATAAAGCTTTCTTTTGCCATAAAATTATCATAAAATAAAATACTGATAAAGGCAATTATTATCTTATATACAGCAAGTTACAGGAAACCACAGATCAAGACATCATGCTCTGGACAAGGCATCAGGAATAATGTTATCTTTTCCCCTGATATGCCTGATGTCAAGACTGTATTCCTGTAACAACAGACTCCATCTGAGCAACCTCTGATTCTTGTTTTTCATCTTATGGATGAAAGTTAGTGGATTGTGATCACTGAAAACAACAATAGGTGAGGACGAAGAAGTCAGATAAACTTCAAAATGTTGAAGAGCAAGAATGAGAGACAAACATTCTTTCTCTACTGTAGAATAATTCTTTTGATGTTTGCTAAACTTTTTGGAAAAGTAACAAACTGGATGATCCACACCATTGTCATCCTCTTGCAGTAATACACCACCTGCACCAACATCACTCGCATCTACTGCTAACTTGAATTCTTTATTAAAATTCGGTGCCAAGAGAACCGGCTCACTTCTCAGTATGGCTTTCAGTTTATCAAAGGCATTCTGACAATCACTGGTCCACTTAAACCTCATTCTTTTACTAAGTAAATTAGTCAGTGGCTCAGCAATGACAGAAAAATTATTACAGAATTTTCTGTAATAACCGGCCATACCAAGAAACCTCATCAGTTGTCTTTTGCCTGTGGGCACCGGAAAATTTGAAATAGCTTCAACTTTAGCCTCTATAGGTTTAACCTGACCATGACCCACAACATGTCCTAGAAATGTTAAAGTTGCATGACAGAATTCACTTTTAGCAAGGTTTATTGTCAATTTTGCTTCACTTAGTTTATCAAAGAATGCTTTGATAGTTCCAAGATGGTGATTCCATTCATCACTGTATATGATGGCGTCATCGATGTAAGCATCGCAATGCTCGATTCCAGCTATTATGGTGTTGATTAAGCGTTGAAATGTTGCTGGAGAGTTTTTCATTCCGAAAGGCATTACTTTATAGTGATGCAATCCGTCAGGAGTAACAAATGCTGAGATCTCTTTAGCTCTTTCTGTGAGAGGAATTTGCCAAAATCCTTTCAGAAGATCAAATTTAGTTATATATTTTGAATTTCCAATTTTGTCAATACAATCATCCATTCTTGGGATGGGAAAAGTATCTGTTTTACTCAAATTATTGACCTTCCTGTAATCGGTGCACATCCGATATGTTCCATCAGGTTTTGGCACAAGAATGCAAGGTGAACTCCATTCACTTTGACTTGGTTCAATGAAATCATTGTCCAGCAAATACTGAATTTCCTCCTTAAGATATTTTTGTTTTGTTGGATTCATTCTATATGGATGTTGTTTGACAGGTTGTGAGTCCTCAACATTCACATCATGATAAATTTTGTCAGTCCTTGTAGGAATGTCCGGAAATAAGTGTTCATACTGATAAATTAACTGTTTCAGTTCCTTTCTTTGGACTGGATCTAGGTGTGAAAGTTTCTGGTCGAGATCCTTTAGAATGTCAGAATTCTGGAGTTTTGATGAAGCAGGATCAGATTTGATGAAGTTCATGTCTTCAGAGTTCATTTCACTTTGTTCCTGAGGGACTGAACTAACAACACTAATTGGTGTAACAGAAGAGCTATCCCTATCTATGTATTGT
The DNA here is from genome assembly GCA_964016985.1 of Anodontia alba. Lineage (NCBI taxonomy): Eukaryota > Metazoa > Mollusca > Bivalvia > Lucinida > Lucinidae > Anodontia > Anodontia alba. The sequence continues at coordinate 56,227,261 of OZ024835.1, forward strand.
TTAAGCATGTTAACATGACATAACTGTTTTTGTTTGCGTCTCCCAGGAGTGTTAACAATGTAATTTACATCACTAATCTGTTTATCTACAGTGTAAGGGCCGTAATATCTGGCTTGCAAAGGTTTGCCAGGAATAGGCAAAAGAGCAAGTACCCTATCTCCAGGCATGAATTTTCTTTCTTTTGCATTTTCATCATACCAGCGTTTCATTTTCCTTTGTGCTGACTTAAGATTGGTCCGAGCAGCCTCACAAGCTTTAGACAGTCTGTCTTTAAAATCTGATACATACTGAAGTAAGTTCAGAGAACTGTCATCATTTGAGAGAAATTTCTCTTTCAAAAGTTTCAAAGGTCCACGCACAGTGTGGCCAAATACCAGCTCAAATGGGCTGAAACCAAGAGATTCCTGAACAGATTCTCTAACGGCACACAACAACAAATGAATGCCTTCATCCCAATCTTTTTCAGTGTCAAAGCAGTATGACCTGATCATATTTTTCAGTGTCTGATGAAATCTTTCAAGGGCACCTTGACTTTCAGGATGGTAAGGTGACGATTTATACTGAGTAATGCCCAACTCATGCATGACCTGCTGAAAAATTCCAGACATGAAATTTGAGCCCTGATCCGACTGAACAGACTTTGGGAGACCTACAAATGTAAAAAACTTTACCAAAGCCTTAACAATGTTCTTAGTTTTAATATTCCTAAGTGGAATGGCTTCTGGGAAACGTGTAGAAGCACACATTATAGTGAGAAGATACTCATGGCCTGCCTTGGTTTTAGGCAAGGGACCAACACAGTCAATAATTATTCTGCTAAAAGGTTCATCAAAAGCAGGTATGGGCTGTAAATGAGCTTTTGGTATTGTCTGGTTGGGTTTTCCTACCATCTGACAAGTATGGCAAGATTTACAAAATTGAGAAACGTCAGATTTTAACCCTGGCCAGTAAAAATGGTTAAGAATTTTGTGATAGGTCTTGTTTACACCTAAATGACCTGACATGGGAGTCTCATGGGCCCTTCAGGGCGATAAACCCTTGGAACCACTATTTGGTGGTTAACAGTCCACTCGTCTTCTGCTGAGACATCAGGAGGACGCCATTTTCTCATTAAAATGTCATTTTTGACATAAAAACAGACTGGGACTTGATCTATTTCTTTCTCATCTAAAGCCCTTTCAAGCAAAGGCAAAATTTCAGGATCATTATGCTGTTCCTTACAAAGTTGTGACCTTGACACCAAGTCATGACCTTGACCTTGGTCATTTAATACTGAAGAGTAATGACTGGACTCTGACTTGTCACTTAAGTCTGTCTGCTTGCCAGACAGGCTGGGTGAAAGAGAATTTATAATCTCGTCTGTAAAAGACTGACCCAAAAAGGTATCAGTTAAATCAATTTCCCCATCATTCTGTTTTGCTTTCTTTGCCATGGCCCTTGTAACAGCACAAGATGGGTACAGATCAGGGATTTCCTGTTCAATGGGATCAGGTGGCTGATCAAGACAAGGTATGTTAGTCAAAAGTGGGTTTACCACAACCTTATCTCCTGCTAAGTCATTGCCTAACAGTAAGTGAACACCTTTAAAAGGTAAAGAAGGTCGAATACCAACAGCCACTAAACCAGTTACCAAGTCTGAGGATAAATAAATGTTATGAAGAGGAACATTAACAAATCCACACTCTACACCCTGAATAAGGACACTTGTCCCAGAAGAAGTCTTCTCAGAAAAAGGCAGAGTATCTGCTAAAATAAGGGATTGAGAAGCTCCAGTATCTCGTAAGATTTTAATTGGGGTAGACTGGGCATAGTCACTATTTAGTGACACAAACCCATCTGATAAGAATGGTTCATAAATCTCCATAACAGAATCAGTCTCAGGCCTTTCGGTCTGGATAGGATCTTCCTCCTTAACACATGACTGTGGTTTTGACCGTAAAGAGGTAAGGCCTGTAGGTTTAAGCCCCTCTTGTTTTTCTTTCTTTCTTTTCAGATGTAAACATTCAGATATAATATGACCTGTCCTTTTGCAATAATTGCAAATTGGTTGAGATAAGGGATTTTGATCTTTATTTTCACCAGAAGGTTTGGGTTTGGGAGTAAATGTTTGGCTATAATTGCCAGATGGATTACTGGGACTATGTTTGGATCCTGACTGTGGGAAAAATGGTCTTCTAGAGGGATTTGACTTATTAATAAAGGAAACTTTATGTGTTAAAGCATAATCATCTGCAAGTCGAGCTGCAGCTTCCAAAGTTTCAACCTGTTTCTCATCTAAAAAGGACTTAATGTCTGAATTTATGCACCTTTTGAACTCTTCTACAAGTATGAGCTGCCTAAGTTTTTCATGATCAGAGCCAATTTTCTTCGAAGAGCACCACCTATCAAATAACTGTTCTTTAGTTCTAGCAAATTCTACATGGGTCTGCTCATTTTCTTTCTTACTGTTCCTAAATTTTTGCCTGTAAGCCTCAGGGACCAACTCATAAGCCTTAAGAATTAATTCCTTTACAGTATCATAACTGGAGCTCTGCTCGACAGTCAGCTGAGTATAAATTTCTCGAGCCTTCCCAATTATAACACTTTGCAAAAGCAAGGTCCAATGCTCCTTTGGCCACTTTAAATTTTCTGCTACTTTTTCAAAATGAAGAAAATATTTGTCAACCTCTTTTTCCTGAAATGGAGGAACTAATCTAATGTGTTTGGTAACATCAAAATGAGAGCCAGACTCTAAAGGTTGCCGTTTTACTGTCATATTTTGCATTTCTAGTTCTTTCATTCTTAAATTAAATTGTCTCTCTCTTTCTTTTTCTTCCATTTCCATTCTTTCTTTCTGCATTTGTCTTTCTTGTTCAATTTTAAGTTTTTCCTGCTCTAATCTTAATTTTTCTAACTCAATTTGCTTCTGAATTTCAAGTTCTCGCATTTGCAAACCTGTATGTGTAATGAGAACAAGAGACAAAGCAGAAGAATCTAGTAATTCCTTATCAACCAAAAATTGGACCAAAACATTTTTTATTTCCTGTTTTAACATGGACTTGTTGACGTTAGTCAATTCATAGTGAGCAGCAATATCCAACAAATCTGACTTTTTGGCCAAATTTAACAGCTCCTGCGAAGGCGCAGCAATAAACGCTTGAAGGTCAAATGACATGATTGCTTTTTGCTGGTTTTATCAAGTAAATTTATCAATCAGAGTTTATTTACTGATATTTTTCAAAAGTCAATACTTGCTTTTTTTTTTTTTTTTTTTTTTTTTTTTATTATTATTATTATATTTTTTGTAAGTCAATACTTGTTTTTTATTAAATAAATTTTTTTTATCTTTACTGAAATCTTTTACAAGTCAGTACTTGTTTTATAGCAAACAAATATTTTTTTTTCTTTAAAAATCAATATTTGTTTTCTTTAAAAAGCTCAAACTTGTTTTAGCTCAAGAAAATGTTCGATCCCGGACGAGCCCCCAATTTCTGTTACGAGCCAGGCGTAACGAGAAAGAAATGAAAGTGAAACCAGCAACAAGCTTTAAATTATTAACAATATTTATTCACAAAAAAATAAGATAAGATTCAAAACAAAAGAATGTAAGTGAACAGTACCTTTCAAGTTTATGTCACAAAGTCCCTCTGAAATAATCCATGAGAATTTATAAAACAAATCCTTTGAATATCAGTTTCTGATCCCACAATTTAAAGTTCCTGAATTCAGAATTTAAGTCCAGAATGAATAAAATAGTAAGTAATCCAGTATAGAATAATTTCCAGTGAAAGTATACAAAGATGCCCAGATGAAAATCTGTTCTCCTTATATAATATCAAAGAAGGTTCTAGAAAAAGAATTTTCTACAAGCATCTCTTATTTTCCAGTTCCAATCAAGAAACTTCTAAATCTTCCATGACATTCCAAAAAGAACTCAGTCCAGAATCAAGGACGTAAACATCATGTTATTGTAAACATGTTGAACATTCCAGAAAGTTATTTTTGGAAACATTGTAAATAAAGCTATTTATGGAAACATAGTAAACATGTTGTTTAAAACAATTGAACACCCTGTTATATAACACTAAGGTCTGGCGAATAAGGTGGTTGAGAGAGCTGAACTACCTTTTCGTCTTTCAAAAAGTCTTGGACAAGACTTGGATATAGAAGAATTGTGAAGCAGGTGCGTTGTCACTGATAAGATACAGGCCTCTTAAACCGGTTGCAGGTCTCTGTTTTTCATTCTGCATAAAGTAAGGGTTGAGTGTATTGACCGAACCTTTAGTAACTTTTGAAAGACTGAACGGATTAGACCGAAATTTCATCCTATTATAGAAAATCACTCCCACGTGAAATCACCGCAGAATCAGCTAGAAATATGGTAATCTTAGGACATCTGGCTGAAAGCCATTACATTTCGCTTGAGACACTACAGAGGCTTGACACTAGCGCGGCTAGCGAACAAGATTCGACAGAATTTACAGCAGATCCCGTATCAAGAGGTAGTCCGAACCCTTTACGAGAATCTTCAAATGACTGAAATTTATGTTAAAAAGCCAGCGGATAGTATCAATATGAGGACCCCACTAAATTCTATTAACCTTTCTGATATAGAAGAAGAAGTAAGAGACGCTTTGTTAAGTGAAACAACCGTAAACGAAGATAACAATACAATTAATCATTGGAAGTGGCTATTGACAACCGGTTGTCAATAGCGATTTCGCTATTGACAACCGGTAAAATATTATTTAAGAATTGATTTTGAAACATCATTTACACAAATGTACAAAATTCTTTTAATAATAATAACTATTTCACTTACTTACATTTAAAGATGCAAAGTCTGTAATTTTGACCCTTACAAATACCCCAAAAAGAACCCAAATATTGCCGTTAGACATATTTTAAGAAGATAGGAAATCTAAGTGGTACTAATCATACCACCGAATCATTATAAATGCAACAAAATAACGGATGTTTTTTAGCGACATCGCACCTGAGAAGACGCTATCCGCATTCTAATTACTTATCGGCTTTTTCCATTCAGTGCTTTCGGCAAGCTGCCAATCATCTGAATCACTGCTACTGATGCTAAAAATATGGATGCTGAGGTGAGTCAGTTTTATGGAATAATTTTGAATTTCAGCCTTGTGTATTCTTTTACGTTAACCTGTCTGGCGTAGTAATGTTGGTTCCCTATTTTTAGCATACGCATAGACCGACTTTGAAACTTTCTATTTCTAATTTCCCTGTTTTTACGATGCATTCCCCCCCATACGAAGTTCCGAAAGTTTGCAGAATATTCTATTTTTAGAACTAGATAACGTATCAGGACTTGTGAGGCTCAATACGGGGTAATTAATATCGAGTGTGAATAATCACCATGATAAGAGAAAATCTATCGTTTATGCATACTCCGAACGCCTTTCATCGTAACGTCATAAAATGGTCAAGATGTCAGTTCAGCTTTGTATGACTAGCAGGAAGTTCTGTATTTACTAAGAAATACAAGTCATTTTTCTTCAAAAAGAAAAAAAATATTAATACTAATAAATTACGAATAAATAAAAACAAACGGCGTTTCTAGAAAAAAAAAAATACCCGTAATAACCCTCTGTTATTGGGACAGATAGTCCTTTGCAAACAGTGTAGACCCAGCGCAGCGGCAACAAAATGGTGTGTCTGATCAGGGTCTACACTGTTTACCATGCATACAGTCGTAATAATCCTAAGTATTGGGACAGACAGTCATTCGCAAACAGTGTAGACCTAGATCAGACGCCGAAAATGCGGCGTCTGATATGTTGCGGCATCTGATCAGGATCTAAATTGTTTGCCATTCAAACAGTAATATTTTAAACACATCAACAGCTGGTAGGACGGAGTATTTCAAATGTTAGAAGTGTGGTAAGTAGATAAGAAGTCCCAATACTCAGAGTAAAAGGTATTTTGATTCTGTCAACCAGCCAGTACTGGATCTGCACTTTGATTCTGTCAACCAGCCTGTACTGGGTCTACACAAGTCAAGCATGAACTGCCATACGATTAAAGTACATCCTTTATATTGCAGAGATCTAATAGTCAAACTGAAGCCATTCAGTGTGGTGGAGAAAGGAGGAGTCGTAGAGGATGGACTAGAGGAAGGGCTGTCAGGAGAGTGGATGTTATGAGAAGAACGCGGGCCTTGCGCAATGTTGCTCGGAATGAAAGAACAGGTCGCAAGGTAGCTGCGGCAAATGCGCTATCAAGAAAAAAATCTTAGATACTGGTAATACTTGTCTCAACCAAAATATTTCTTTTAAATCCTCAAACATAAAAAAAATGAATTTTACCACTATGACAGCATCTGCTTGAGAAAAATTAAAGGAACTTACAAATAAACACTTTGCAGGGAACAAATAAACAAAATTTAAAATAAATTTAAAATACTATCATTATATAAAATGTCAGTATTGGCCCCTGAAAGATGAAAGAAACTTATTTTATAAATTTATTCAAACCAAAATTGGATAGATCGTCTTCACTGATTTCAATGTCTCGAGATTTTCATAATATCTGTATTGCTGAATGTAATATTATGACGTAATTTTCTGTAATATTAACGTCTTTCCTATTTACCTATATGAAAAAAAAAATCCTATTTACCTATATGAAAAAAAAATGTCCTGGTGTCGGAGAATATAAGAAAAGATAAATAACAAAGTCACTGTTTTCTTATTAATGATTTATAAATCCTGAAACACTTTCACAAATGATCGTCACAAGGATGAATGTACAAACAGAGTGACGTTGTTAAAAACTGTGTACAAGTTACGCCATTTTATTCATCGTAAATGACGTTGTGGCAAAACGTTGTGTTTCATGATAAAAAAACAACATAAATAAGAACGAATATTGGCGCCGGGGCACCACGCACAAATGCACAACCAAGACTCCCATCCGCCTGCGCATCCGCGCAGTCCAATCAGACCCCTCACCTTTGTGTCCCTAAAGATCTATACAGTGCATGGCAAAGACATGGATCAGGCTGCGCGGATGCATAGACCGATCCGAGTGTTTACCGGGCACAGCCATCTGGACGCACGTGCATAACAGACCCCGATTTGCCTGGGCATCCATGCATTCTAATCAGAGCCCCCGTCGCTTGGTACCTGCTTATCAATGTAGCGCACGGAGAAGACACCGATCAAGCTGCGCAGGCTGATGCGAGTGCTTGCCAGACTTACCCATCATCTATAAATTATGTTTCTCAAGCCGTTGCCATCCATAAACAGAGCGAACAATTATAAAAATGATAATAACTGAATGAACATATTTATTCTGACAGGAAGGGATAACAACAATGTCTGAGACTCAGGTACGAGAGCTGCTAACACAGATCGTGGAGAGAGAGCCCAGCTTGATTCCTGATATTCTGGATCTCACAGCGCAAACACAGTCTGCAGGATCGACACATCTGTAGAATTTTCTCCTACAGCTGGAGGATCATCTCCCACACCCGGAACGAGTAGACAAGAGGAATGGTGTACCTGTTCTTTCTGCCGTGAAATGCCAACCGAAGATGAAAATCTTTGTTGTCGTAAACAACCAAGTACCTGCATTTCCAGACTTGCAGTAAGTTGATTAAATATAAAATCAAGTGAATAAATAAAACTGTATTACTCTAATCATCTGCAGAACCAACATTGCACAACAGCATAATAAATTTCTGATGTAATACAAAAATAATTGTATACTTCAAATCAGAAACTATTTCTAGTCATAGCGATACATCCGACACTATGAATGCAAGCCCTATTATAAGCTGGGAGCAATTCTGTCTTACCGCCACTATAATGATTATAAGACTAGTTGAACATCTTTTTTTACAAGTATTATACTTAGTGGCTGAAAACAGATTAACTATAATATGGTGACGATTTGATGGTTTTTAACCTCGTGTAATAATATGCCAGTCATATCGAGATGATCATTGGCCGATAATATAAGGCCGTACAGTCCGCACAGTCATGATTTCCACATTTAACTGGCTTTGTGCAGATAATATTTTATTTCCTTTGGGATCATTGGGTCCATTGTGGTATATTTGAAAATGGAGTTCTGCCCATGTATACGCTAGAGGGCGTAAGCAGTGTTGCAAACTTTGTTACTGCTTATGGAAGAGCCTTAATAAAACCGACACTCCCATTATCTAATCTGTAGTGTATTCTTTTTTTTTCCAAAGACAATCTTTTTGACGTTTATTGAACACGGGGCTTCATGATACGAATTAGCAGCACTAACCGCTCGGCAAAGTAGATTTCTGAAACAATAATGAGTGCCTTTCAGCACTATTTAGGTATGGTACTGAAAGGCATCTTACTAATCCTTCTTATCGCTACTTCTAATAATAAACTACGTAGCGAAAATACCAATTTTGGCAGGAATGTGACATTGTTTTTCTCAGACTACTGATCACCCATTATAATTAGAAACACCCGTTTTAGTTTTTCTGTAGCGTCTAATATCCATCGCTACCTTGTAGCATGGATACAACACAGCTTCATAACAGACTGTACAGAATGTGCAGGCTGAATTAAGCCTTTGATAGTCAGAAATAGGCAAAAATATGAGACAATACCCAAGAAATGCCATAGCCAGGTTTTTATTGCGATGTAATTTAAACGTGCTGCCAAAAATGCTAAAATTCTGTATTTTGTTTTTCTTTTCTATTGTACAGCAGTTTCAACTTCTTGTCCTTGACGAAGATGTCCTTGACGTCGCAAGACTATAGACAAGACGTTCTTGCTGTGCCACCAGAGGCAGACAGAAACAGAGGACGTCGTCATGCGGGTTACAGACAGTTTACCCTGTGGCAGCATGGCAGGCTGGAGGCAGGAAACAGGCGTGTTGTGTATTAAAAATTAGAGACAAATATCCAGACAGATTTTGGACAGTATACTGGGTTTATTCCAGGACGATATGGCTAGTCGTTTAATAAATGGTTTAATAAATGGGATTACACTTACTAAATTGTCATGGCGGTAACAAAATATTGTGGAAGATAGGAGAAACTGCACCAAAGGAGCATTTTCTTCTCTTCTCCACAATATTTTCTATATCTAACTTCAGAAGTCGAATTGCATATTCCTTTGTTATTTTTTTTTGCCGTCCTTCGCAGTGATTATCTTTCCATTTGTTACGGGTCTGAACAGACACGAGTAGTGGTATAAGGGTAATTACATACCCCATGATTATGATTATGAGCATGAGCCATGAGCTGAGATGGTGAATGAAATTTTACACCCCATTCGGTTGAAATTAATTCTTTTGTGATGAAAAAACGGGATTATCATAATGTAAGAGTTAACAAATGAAGTTGTTATTATTATTATGGATGAATGCGACTGGGTGTTAGCGAAAATACCAAACGCAATATTTCGTTCAATTATTCTTTTTTTGAGCGTTGAAGACGTCGTTTCTCTTGCGAAAACCTGCAGAAGGGCATATTTCTTAATAACTTTCGATAATTACTTGTGGACATTATTAATAAAACGAGACTTTGATATAAGCTGCACTAATTGTGAGGGCTTAACAAAAAGGCTTTACGAACTTTTGAATGATACATATTGTGTTTCTTGCAAAGAGTGATTTGGAAAAGAAATATTGTCATGGCCACCAAGAGAAAAGCTGACTCTTACCAAGGAGTTATTATGAATAAAAAGCTGAAACTGGGTGACAATTACCAACTACCGGAAGACTGTATTTTTCATACATACATTATCCAATGATGTGCAGTCATTTATGCACTATGATTACATCATGAATCAGTTTGTAATCGGAATAAAGAAAACATCAGGCTCCAAAACAACGGTAATTACTATGGATGAAATTGAATGTCATGGATTCCTCACAAAATCAATGAATGTTGGTGGAACAATACTGTTTGTGAAAGAAAACGCATACAAGAGAGGTGAAATCGACTTTGACATCAGGAAATGTGCGAAGAAAGATGACGGAGAGTTTGGGTACTCCAAGCATGGAGTGAGACTCAAAATGGATGGTATTCTACCTCTGCAAGAAAAGTTACAGTTGTACATGTCAACAACTGAATCCTTAGTGAAGCAAACTAGTAGATGCAAATGGCGGAATTAGCGTTGCTAACTTTCGAAATTGAGGAACAATGTAAACTCGATAATATACCTCAAGGATCGTGCCATGAATTTAGTTTTAACCACCCCAGTCAGGTTCATCATATGGGGATAAGGGGATGTTTGTCTGAGGAATTAATGTGAGTGCCACTCCCTGGGAAAAAGGTTGTAAAGGATTACTGGAAACCGGCATCAGCAATGGTTTCTAGGGAGGACGTTCTTAATGTGGCTGAAGCGGCATTGAAGGTGTTGCCGGACATTCCTGGCCTTATCCTGTCAAAAGTGATTTCTTTAGAAGAGATAGATACAGCGGTGAAACAGAGCATGATTACTGACAAAACGTCGCTTGAGAATGATATGTGGTATACCTCTTGTAGAAAGGCTTGTGTGAAATTGACTAAGTGCGAGTAACTGGACAGATAAACAAGATACTTTCCAAGATACTTTCCATTATGATATACTCACCCAAAAATGTTTGTTTCTGATTGTTTTGTTTTCTAAGTGAAATGAGTATTATATTATGTGTTGATATTTTTATAAACGGTTAGCCTAATAGAAAAAAGACAGTTATTTAACGTTGTGTATTGTCACTGTTTATAGGAAATTAATTACGTATGAGTATTATGTTTACAGACATATATCTTTAGTAAGGAACAAAAATCCAAATCCTCATCGCAATGTAAATACAGTGTTTATTCTAATATAGCACCTACCTACTTTTCTAGAACAAACGCATTAATAAACACATTTAAATTGAGTTCTACCTATCAAAATATCTTATTTTGTCCCCCAAAGTAGGACCGAATACTGTCATTTTATCACCAAGAAATAGCAACACTTACGGAGCGTATATTAGAATAAATACGATAAGTATAAATTTTGAGTTAATTGATAGATATTGGAATATATACGTAGAATATGAAAAGATTCTCATCTTTCTTTCTTTCTTTCTAGATATATATGATAGTGTGATTAATAAAACTACAGTATAATATCTTATATTGATATTTTTACCCCGATTATCTAACAAAATTTAAGGAGACGCTAGGCTGTCAATGCTTATGTCTTGTTCCTTATTTCTTATGTAGACGCATGACTCGCCTTGTAGCGTCGCCGTAAGTTTTTGTTAGAGCTGTGATGGTGATAGATTCATTGAAGAGAGCTACCCTATCCGCTAACAGTTCCTGTTTATGAACTCAGCACAAGACTAAATGATAATTTTAGGGGCTGTTCCTCCCTTTCAACAAGAATTAATCATATCTAACTGAGGAAGATGACAACCAAGTACTTGTGCAATAGAACACAATATACAGTCAAGAATTTCTTTTCCTGCGCGGGGATCAAATTCTGTTCGTCAGCTCAGACGGCTATTACTACGAGGGATGTTTGAAATGAATTGCTTATTTCTATCTGGAGACTTCAAATTTCAAGTTAGCCCAAAAGTACTCATTTCATGCCCTCGAAGTACTCCCCGTGGCTAGAAATGCAGAGTTTCAGCCGATGTATCCACTTCTTGAAGGCGTCACGGTACGCTGATTTGGGCACAGTAATAAGGTACTGATGAATGGCAGATCTAAGTGCCTGTCGGGACTGGTATTTCCGCCCAGCAAGGAATGCTTTCAATTTCGGAAACAAAAAGAAATCACATGGGGCAAGGTCTGGGTAATACGGGGGGTGAGGCAAAACAGTTACTTTTTCTTTCTTCAAAAACGCCGTAACTATTGCGGAGGTATGAGCTGGGGCATTGTCATGTAGAAGACGGACATGTTTAAAACCAGTGGCAGGGCGTCGTTTCTGATAATACTTTTTCAGTTTCTTCAGTACTACGTCTTTGTAGTACTTTCCGGTGATGCTTTTTTCCTTTTTCACTGGCACTTTTATTGCGACTCCTTCACCAGAGAAGAAGATTGCATACAAAACCTTCTTTGTACTCAAAGAACGTTAGGCAATTATTGGGCGTTTGCTGTGTTTAGTGGCCCAGATCTTATTGCTAACCTTTCTGACGGGCTTAAAATAATGGACCCAGGTTTCATCACCTGTGACGACATTGGCAAACCGCTTTTTGTCATATTTTGGAAACATTTGAAGCAGCTTTTTGGCCACTTTAACCTGTTGTCTCTTTTGCTCGTCAGTCAACAAATGTGGCACCCATCTAGCAGAAATCTTTCTGACTTTCAAATGCTTCTTCAAAATAAGGTGAACCGTTGATAGTGATATGCCTACCTTTCGTGCAATATCACGAACTGTAAATCTGGCATCTCCTTCAATGATTTCCTTTATTTTGGAAACGATTTCTTTACGAGATGCAGATTTTGGCCTACCTGATTTCGGTGCATTTTTTGATGGACTCTACACCAGACTCAAATTTCTTTTTCCACCGCCGAACTGTGTCATAAGACACACAAGAAGGTCCAAAAGCAGTAGAAATTTCAGTCATCAGTTTCTTCAAAGAACAACCAAGTTTTGAGCGAGCTTTGATGTAAGCTCGTATTTCATCTTTTTTGTCGACGCTTCTACAAACCATTTTTACTGCAGTGGTCAATGACTGCGTGTATTCAAATGGCAAATTTTATGTCTTACACTTAGTCTAACATGTACATTTATACACCATTGTGTAGATATTGAATAGCCCTATACCGGTATGTATTGGTTTTTATCGTGCCCCACGTGGATATCGAGCTAGAGGACAATAAGCAATTCATTTCGAACATCCCTCGTATACTGCCTGAGCTTGTGGTCATCTTAACACAAGTATGTTGATTACCTTTACAATCAGCCTCTTTAATGAAAAGTCTCGCAGTCGCTGAAAGACAATGACCTCGGTCAAATCCGGTCAACACGTTTAAATGCGAAGATGGGTTGGAAATGTCTTTGTTTGTTTCTGAGTTTAAGTTTATTTATAATGACATCCTGCGCAACTTTCTCTATTAACACTCACACGCGCGATTTGCGCAGGAACTACCTAGAATGTGGATATTTTGGTGAGGGTGTGTATTCACCTGACAGAACCTTGGGCAATATAATGGAACTCAGATTCCCCTACTTTCGGTCTGGGACAATTTCTGTGGACAGCAGGTTAATGCCTGACTTGATGATTGTGAAAATCAACGGTCCAGAAGCTTCATGTAAGGACGTGTTGTGGTCGGGCGGCGGGTCGGTAGAGGTGAATGGAAGACTATGTTTAGCACAGGTAAAAGCCTACTGTAAACTTTTTCATTATAGTACCCTTGTCATATGAATTGAGAAGATTCGGCCTTACTTTACAAAGAAAATATTTAAGACGAACATTGTAGACGCTGATCAGATTGCATTGTTTGCATATATATACATATATTCTAATCACATTATACTGACATTAGTACGGTCAGTCCTAGCTCTCTTTTTTCTCATTCTGACCGTCGAGTGAAAGGAGATCCACCCCGTAATCTACAATCTCTCACTCTGACCTATAAATATTTGTACTTACTATGTAAGCTGATGGGCTAATCTTCCCGATTAGAAAAACTGCGGTATAAAACCAGTTGATTATCCGGGAGATTATCCTGAAAACAATATTATTATTTACATACTATCTTCAAAACTAGCACCCTTTTATTCCCGTGCCAAGGGGTGGCATATGGTGTTAACATTGTGCGTGTGTGCATTCGTGTGCGTGTGTGCGTACATCCGTGTGTGTGCTTCTGTGTGCATGTGCATACATATCCGCGTGTGTGTACGTGTGTGCGTATGTTTGCATGCGTCTCTGTGCGTGTGTCTGTGCATGCGTGCGTGTACGTACATATCCGCGTGTGTGTGCATGTGTCCGTATTTCTCAAAATCACACGCATAATTTTGTCATTCCTTGATGGACTTAGAACTTACTTTAAGGAAATATTAACAATCATGAGACCGTGTTTTATGTCTGTCACACAACACTCATTTCTATGCCCCATGTCATGTAGCGGTGGGCATCCGTGTCTAATGGACATAATTTTATTTTATTTTGTATCAGTATCAAGGAGAAAAAAAAAGGAAAAAAAATATTTGAACAGATGAAATAAACTGCGCTATATTATTATTCAAAGTTGAACAATCTCTATTTATAAAATTTTCTCTCTTTCATTTACACTTGCTGGAGAGGTTCATAAAGATATCTAGTAAATGACTGGTGAGTTACAGACCAGAGAAACAATGGGAGACGCAGCGGAATAATAATAATAATAATAATAAAACAGGACGGTATTGAATTTGCTCAGAAAGACTCATACCAGACTGTGCAGTGTCTCATCCCTTTTAACCTGCCAAGCCCCCGATGTTGGGGTCGATAAAATCGTTTTGCTTTGACTAATGTACAATTTGGTGCTCATGTATATATTGTCTGATTCTTTATTTTTTATTTTTTTTTTTTTGTAGACGTCTTCAGGGATTGCCTCTGTTTCGACATCGACCCCGTCGACATCGAGCGCCCCGCCAACAGTAATCACCACTGGTTCAACCACTGTCGTAATTAACAACCAACAGTCCATGTCAATTGATGCGGTAAATGATCTTTATTACTTCATATCACCAGACAACTCCTCATTCAGAATCTGTGTGCGTGCGCGTGCGTGCGTGCGTGTATGCATATTATAGTTTGATAGGAGGCATATTAATGGAAAATGGAATAAAGTAACCTAACATTAATAATATCAAAACTATGAAGAACATAGAGATTTGTTTTTTTTTTTTTTTTTTTTTTTTTTTTTGCTTAATGTCCCGCTTAACAGCTGTCGTGATCATGATGGGACAGGCAGTGAATCTAAGTACATTTTGCTATGTGCAGGCTTACACTTTCTAAGTGGTTAACCAGTACTCATGTCCCATCTTTCCCATACTACTGGCAGCTAACCTCCGACAAAAATAAAAATGAGAAGACTTCAAAAGAATGTTGCTTGGTAGAAGATCATGCGACGCAACCGATAGAGACTACACGCGTGCGCGTTCGCACGCTTGCACATTATTATTACACTTTCATGAGGTCAAATACTGAGTAGTTAAGCAATTCATTTACATTTAAATACATGTAAACATTTTGATTGTTATATATATATATATATATATATATATATATATATATATATATATATGAACATGATAAAGATGGGATTGGAGTGAAGCTTTAAACCATAAATGACTTGGGGAATGATAGTTAAACGGCGTTTAGCCCTGTAAATTGCTCGCGAATGTTTTACCCTACATCCCCGCATCTATTGGCGCTCTTCATTAGGTACAGGAATCCAGGCCAAAACATTCTATATAACTTTGCACATCTGGAAGCAGCCCTGATGTGATTGGTTGGTGTAAAACTACTAGATCTCCAAACAAACAGGATTTATTTTCTTTTTCAGGTTAAAATAATATTGATTGTAATGGTTGTAGTCTTTGCCGGTATGTATCATTTTATTACTTTGTTTTAAGTTTAGGCGTAGCCGGACGGTGATTCAGTCATACGTGCGTCCAACTGGTGATTACGAAGTCGCAGGTTCGATCCTGCGAAGTATGACAGACATTCTTTCATACAAATTGATCATGACATATTTTGACGAAGAATGTGCACAAACACTGGTTAACAGCATAGAGGACTTCATCGATACAATTACCAAGCACCTTCCGTCTAAGACAGCAAGAGGAAATAAGGACCACAATCAAAAGACAACAAGCAGAAAGCTAACAATCCAGTTTTTTTCCTCAAAATGACCAAACGGCTGTCCAAAATAGCAATTTAACCAGGACATAAATGCAAAAACATACATTGACAGAAATAACAATCAAAGAAGCGCCGACTTGGAACCCTACACTGGCCTCAACACAATCAAAACATTCAGCGTTGGTATTTGAATGTGGAATGTTAACTTCTCCAAAGGATTAGTGATATAGTGTCCAGGTTTATTCATGACTCAGTTTTATCATTTTATCTACTTTTATTATTAAAGGTGTTGGTGTCATTTTAACGGTAGCTACTATTATATTGTGTAAAATGAGACACAGACGACGTACTTCACCATATGAAACTCCGATGCAAGATATGTAACAAAACGTAAGATTAATCTAGAGAAAATATATCGCGCATTAAAAGAAACGTTCGCAACCTAAACTAGACATAAATAACAGGCCCGGCACTCTGCTTCACTGTCCTCATTATTATTCTTTTTTATTTTATTTTATTATTATTTTTTTGTAATCAGAAGCTGAGGTTTATTTACGAACGTTTCTCACAGTATAAACATAGTGTTGCTAGACGCTTTGCTTCTTTTTTATATTTGTAGTTGCAGTAATCGCTTTGTGTGCCTGTTTGAGAAGAAATGTAAATTCTACGCGTCGCATGAAACGCCATTTGACGGCTGTCATTACAAGAGGACGAAGAGTTCGAATGAGTGACATCACAAGCCATGACATATAAACATTTAAATTTGTTTCCATTGTAGTTGCAGGCAAGCGGATGATACACGCACTCAAACATCGGAAAAGAGAAGTGCTGAACGAATGAACTGTTGAAAAGGTTGAAAGGCGGAAAAGCACTCGAGTTAGGAAACAAACGAATCGTCTTATGTATTTCAAATAGGTTCGAAGATGGTGTGATTTACCTGCACTAGTCTCTGATTCCCGTGCTAGCAATATGCTGCTTGTAGACACTAGTTCTTTTCCCTATGTGTTCATAATAGTTAATTGTTAATCTAAGTCATGCTATATATATATATATATATATATATATATATATATATATATATATATATATATTTTTTTTTTTTTTTTTTTTTTTTTTTTTTTGGCAATTCTTAAATTTAGCTGAAGCTATAGCTTCTTCTACTTTCCCGTCACAGGCTCATGACTTAGATTAATCTTTTTATTTAGACTTGTTTGTTTGTTATAGAACGTTACACACATTATAGGCATTTGTTATAGACCGTTACACACATTATAAGTGTTTTGGTTCCATGAGACTCTATAATCAAGAGGTGGACTGTTTTGTCTCAAAAGTCTTTAGAAGAGTGTGATGAGAATATATATATACCTGATGGTAGGGTTGTTGGACTTTTTGTGATAAATGTTGTTTTTGTTGAACATTTTATATTACTATTTTTATATGATAAAGACAATTGTGATAAGCATAGTAAAGACCCACTTCTACATTTTAACCACAGGAGCCTAAAGTTTTTTGTTTTTTTCCCCTTTTCATGGTAACCCTATACGATTTTCGGAAAATCGAAGAACGGACATTTCACAGCTCGGGTTGATATATCGTGGCCAGTAAATGCGTTTATATGCACTTTTTAGTGCAAAACGGGACCAATAATACTACCCCTCACCTTATACACTTGCCAGCAGATCGTTTATACATTAGTTAATCCGTTTGATTGAGAGAGATGTAATCCGGACAGTTACTGCATTAATTCGTCATGTTGGTTGTTGATGTGAATCTGAGGTAATTTGCATTCGCAATTTGCTTAGTTGAAACTCATCACTTCTTTATAACCTCAAAGACATCACCTCTAGATGACGTCTATAAACAAAATGGCGCACATATCGACTAACTGTCGTTAAACCGCTGTGATATATAGTATAGGCACTCTAAAGCCTAGTGTAACCAGTGGCGAAGAATTAGTGGTCATATTTACCATAATCAGTGTATATGATGTACTCTGGTTACTTATCACGATATTCCCAAAAACTGTAAAGTTTCCGTCCTTCAATTTTCCTCGAAAATCGTAATAATGATTTGTATGATACGGAATACTAACTTTAAGTTGCTGTGGTTTTATCAACTATTGGAAGTCATTTATTCCTTATATACGACGGGTGACGTGGTTCTTCGCTGCTTGCCAGAGGGTGATGGGAACAACTATTTGATGTTTAGAGTAGAACCGGATCGTTTTTTTATGTTTAATATTGTATTGACTTGTTAGTACTGTCGACCACTATTCTCCTATTATACAGACAAGAGAACTTTCTTTACAGTTTTGATAAAGGCTAAGTCTAACTTTAAACCTGGTCAAAAACTGAGTATCCTGGTTCTGACTGATTTTAGCCATCATTCAAGATTTTGTATTCGAATGTTCGTTATGTATAGCGGTTTTGCTAGGTCTTCATTGCTTAACATCTCCAGTATGAGAATGCTTGTTTAACTTCCATAGCTTCAAAAGTGAAAGTATAGTTGACACAAAGTGTTCTTATGATTTTTATAATAAATTTAAGAATCGCTTTTGATAAAAGTTGATATTCATTGTAGTAAACTAGTACATATCGTAGACTTTATGAAACATCAACAAGCTATCACATGGTGCGTTTAAATATAATGTACTAGCTAATTATGAGGATTAGCGAAACTTTATCAAAGCGATACTTAAACTTTTCTCTCCGTCATGTTATTTTATTGTTTTAATTTTGTTTCAGATAACAACGACAAGTTCTGTAGGTTTTAGAATCGTTTTGTACCATTTTATGAATAAACAATTATTTAAACATCATGTTTCCTTTTGTTTTCGCTTGTAAGAATTAGTTTTCTCATAAGCATTACGTTAACAAACATATATAACATACTGGGAAATCCCCGCTTCAAAGTGAGACACATTTGTTTTCTCTTTATATGGTTATGGGTAATCAAACGAGAAGATTCTGATGCGTACCCACAACCATATATTAAGAAAAAATAAATCAAGGTAATACCTGATTTTTCCTTTATCTTTAGAAAAAATACAAAATTTGTCTCTGTGTGTGTGTGTGTGTGTGTGTGTGTGTGTGTGTGTGTGTTAATGTAATGCCGGTGAGTAAAACAAAGATTGGTGAGAGAAAACTCCCTAGCAGAGTTGCATTTTTCATGTCACATCATCAAAACCTGAAACATGTTTTGCATGGAAGAGGTACTTGTTTTATAGTACTGCACTGAAATAATAAATATAAAATGTGGACACAGAGCATACATAGCAATACATACTGGTGGTACTGTACTGATGTATATTTTCTTCTTTAGATCGCGTGATCAGAGAGAATAAATATACGTCACATATCTCTGTCCAGGTTATATTATTTTTTGTTTTATGCAGTTATGACATCTAACTGATGGATAAACAAAATAAGAACATGGTACTTAAAAAGCTGTTTTATATAACCTATTAACATATATGTATATATTTGTTAATACGGAAGCCATTTAATATGAACCTGTTTTCGTTTTTCCTTCAGTCTTTTTCCAGGTATTTTACTTAGAGTAGCGCGAATTCCTCTGATTCGTTCTTCTTCGTCCCGATTGCGAATTTCACCTTGACTTTCTATATGTGTCTTAGTCTTCCCAAGTACACTAGATTCATATGTCTCTATTTTGCCACTTGCTATGACACCCGTATTTTCTGTCTGCGTCCCCTTTCCCACAGAAGGTATTTTTTCATCCATTTTTGGAATTAATTTATTATATTTTTCTTTCGCTAGCACTACTAGTTCTTTAGCTGTCATTTTAATGGAGTCTTGATAGGAATCCACTTCAGCGCCGCCTTAACAAGCAGTAAAATTTCACGAAAACGTGTCGTTATGAGCTTTCTCTTTCTAATAAATCCAGTCCTTTTATTGGCTATTAAATATAATGCGGATTTATGCTTCCGTAGTCCATTCACATCCGCTGACTTGATCTCGGAAGTTTTCATCAAACCGTTATACACAATTCCACTTATAACTTGAACCTGTGATTTTGTCAGAGTTTTGAATATATGTTTGACGTTACTCTTATCAAGTCCTGCTATATAATGAAGAAACAACCTTTCTTTACCAACAAGGTTTCTCATTTTGTATCACTCACAAAAAGGTAAAGGTTTATTTTAAAATCGATCTGGAAAGATGTTTGTTCTCAATCGAAACCGGTCATCTGAGAATGCGTTCAAATCCACTACTATATATCCAAATGCACTCATCGATGTCGCTTTATTGTAAGCATCCATGAAAAATGACGTTTTGCGAGGATAAACCTGCCTGGCAAAATTTTGGATTTGCAACGTGTCTCGATGATTTTTGAAGATGATGAAATAGGACGTATTCAAAGAAATAGTTCTTGCAGATTTTCCCTTTTGAAATATATTGTGAGCGAGATACAGAACCGTCATATTTAAATGGTGGCAAAACACTGTCCATATTTTTTCCGCTCTTGTATTTGAATTAATTTCCATCATCAAATCATCGATTATGATACATGTGTGTGTGTACCCATCAGAAAACGATTTCAGTTCATCTTCAGACGGTAGTCCTTCTTTAAAAGTAATATTTGGTATTTCCTTCAGTAACTGATCGAAAATAGGTTGCCAAGTGCTACCATAGCAATATTAAACGCTTTACAAAAGTTGTTTTACCCCCGTCTGAAGGTGATATTAATGTGATGGTACAGGGAGTCTCAAATTTAATCAACGATTCGGTTTCATACCAGTTGTGCGAATTCATATTAAAACTGAACGTAAATAGGCACACAAACAAGTTTTCATAAACAACATTGAAAACTATTTACAATGTAATGGTAAACAAATTCATCATTTGCATCGGGAAGCGACTCATCGAATTGCTGTACAATAGACTGTAAGGAAATATCCCTGCACCGATGTAATAAATAATATAACGCGTAATGACCGCAAACCATCGAATAAGCACTTTGTAATTTTAAAGAATTACTCCTCACTTTCCGTATACCATTCCTAGTGAAAAAATCCGCAAACTGAGAGGAATAGTGATCGAGTGAATAACCGAAACTACAAAACAGTTCGCCATCATTTTTGTCAGTTATATAGAAAGATACCCAGTGTTTTCCAGGTTTATCGTGAAGTTGAGTATTTACGATAAGACCTAGAGGGCGATGGCTTATATACAGCGGTATCTGATCGCTAGCAAAAACGCCACAAACTACAGTGGACAGAACTCTGTCACACTTAATAGCAAAACGAAGCTGTTTACTATTCATTGAATCACAATGACGTCCCTCGACTGGTCGATTTCAAAATAACCGGGACCCTCTGTGTAGACCAGGCATGATACGGTAGATGGAAGAGGTGAAGAAAAATTAGCTATTACACGTACAATTCCTTGTTTAACTGAAGTTAAATAACCCCTATCTTGAAAGAATGGTTCTAAATCGAAAGCATATATCGCATATCCTCCACTCATATCACTCGGTGTCAGCTGATTTCCTTCATCTGTCATCCATTTCCCTGTTGATTTTATTACCCAGTGGAATGCTTCCGTCGTGTCTTTACCACCAGCTGCACTAAATTTCACCCTGACAGGATTGCCCAAAGCAGGAACATTTGTTTGTGTTGAGGTTTTACGGCCCAGTCAACCCAATGGGGTCATGTCGAGCGCCGTCAGTTTACCTAACCACACGTTTACTGGGCAGGCTTAGTCCTCTAAGCGGTTAACCAGTATTGTGCACATTCTTTCGCCAGAAACTGACAACTGCCCTTCGTGAATCAGCGGAAGGGAGAGAATGACCGTAGAAAATATTTCATGATCAAGCAGGAATACCATCCACAGACACAATAAGGTCTGATAGGTCAAAACCTTGAAAATTCCACGGGGATAGGTCGTAGCTTCCAGCCACAGTTTATTTGGTTTAATCACTTGAAAGACGTTGTCAATACTAAAATTTACTTGTCCTTGTGATAGAGCGAACATACGAACTTCGGTTTTTATATAGGGGTATTTTGCATTGGTGTTTTCAAGCGCATGACTTTGCGCTAATATCACAGCTGGGTTTACTTGGACTTTGCAAATATGCAAAACCATTTCCTCAATGTGCACTTTAGAATCTGGCGAAACAAAGTCTGTCATCAAGTAGAACTCTGGTTTAGCTCTGTAATATTTTATGTCGATAGGTACCTGATTTAAAATATATCTATCCAGTTGGAAAACATCATAAATTATAGGTGCTATCATGTGTACGGTTTTACTGTCGGCGAAAAGATTCGCGCGCTTCTTAAATCCATCGTTATCTCCAGTCTTAGCGTCGTTATCATCAAGAAATCCAGGTGTATCCTTATAATACATTTGTGAAGATAACTGAGAACTCTTCGCGTCGTTCCCGTATTTAAGTAATGTTTGAATCATGGCTCTGTATGGATAATGTCCAGTAGCTGATGTTATAAATTTCCCTTGAACAGAAACATCTACTTGTTCGAATAAAGCATGTACCAACAGATTCACCGGACCTACAAACTCAGTGGATGTTAACGACTTGCCATCTGCGTGTACTATTTTCGCTTTTACGCCCATAAAGCTATTTCTTGTATCAATAAATTCCATTCCATTTTGTCCCCTCACAGAAAACTGAATAGGAGATGAATCCGTCATTTGACTGACAGGTAACACTTGTTGTCCCCCGCCTTTTCGAAGAAAAGTGGAGGGACACTGTTTTTGATTTTCCGTGGGGCGTGGTGCGTGGTTCCGAGTTTTTAGTAGGTACTTTGTCCCCTTAACTCCTCCAACAGTTTCTGTCCGATCCTTTTGAAACTTTACAGGTGTTTTAAGGATGGTCTGAAGATATGCATGTGGTTTTTTCAGAATCCTGAAATAATTTTTATCACTTTTTCCGCATTTTTAACTTAGACATTTTTTTAGTTCTAATATTACAGAAGTCTATAGGGAGTAGGTACCTTGTCCCCTTAACTCCTCCCAACAGTTTTTGGCCGATCGTTTTGAAACTTTACATGGGCTTTTAGGATGGCCTGAAGATATGCATGTGGTTTTTTTCAGAATCCTGAAATAATTTTTTATCACTTTTTCCGCATTTTTAACAGACATTTTTTTTAGTTCTAATACTACAGAAGTGTATAGGGAGTAGGTACCTTGTCCCCTTAACTCCTCCCACAGTTTTAGGCCGATCCTTTTGAAACTTTACAAGGGCTTTTAGGATGGCATGAAGATATGCATGTGGTTTTTTCAGAATCCTGAAATAATTTTTTAATACTTTTTCCGCATTTTTAACTTAGACATTTTTTGAGTTCTAATACTACAGAAGTGTATAGGGAGCAGGTACCTTGTCCCCTTAACTCCTCCCACAGTTTTTGGCCGATTCTTTTGAAACTTTACAGGTGTTTTAAGGATGGCCTGAAGATATGCATGTGGTTTTTTCAGAATCCTGAAATAATTTTTTATCACTTTTTCCGCATTTTTAACTTAGTCATTTTTTGAGTTCTAATACTACAGAAGTGTATAGGGAGTAGGTACCTTGTCTCCTTAACTCCTCCCACAGTTTTTGGCCGATCCTTTTGAAACTTTACATGGGCTTTCAGGATGGCCTGAAGATATGCATGTGGTTTTTTCAGAATCCTGAAATAATTTTTTATTACTTTTTCCGCATTTTTAACTTAGACATTTTTTGAATTCTAATACTACAGGAGTATATAGGGAGCAGGTACCTTGTCCCCTTAACTCCTCCCACAGTTTTTGGCCGATCCTTTTGAAACTTTACAGGTGCTTTAAGGATGATGGTCTGAAGATATGCATGTGGTTTATTCAGAATCCTGAAATTATTTATTATCGCTTTTTACACGTTTTGAACTTAGACATTTTTTGAGTTCTAATATTACAGAAGTCTATAGGGAGTAGGTACCTTGTCCCCTTAACTCCTCCCACAGTTTTTGGCCGATCCTTTTGAAACTTTACGTGGGCTTTTAGGATGGCCTGAAAATATGCAGGTGGATTTTTCAGAATCCTGAAATATTTTTTTATTACTTTTTTCCGCATTTTTAACTTAGACATTTTTTGAGTTCTAATATTGCAGAAGTGTATAGGGTGCAGGCACCTTGTCCCCTTAAGTCCTCCCACAGTTTTTGTCCGATCCTTTTGAAACTTTACAAGGGCTTTCAGGATGGCCTGAAGATATGCATGTGGTTTTTTTCAGAATCCTGAAATAATTTTTTACCACTTTTTCTGCATTTTTAACTTAGACATTTTTTGAGTTCTAATACTACAGAAGCGTATAGGGAGTAGGTACCTTGACCCCGTAACTCCTACCACAGTTTTAAGCCGATCCTTTGAAACTTTACAGGTGCTTTAAGGATGGTCTGAAATGCATGTGTTTTTTTTCAGAATCTTGAAATTATTTTTATCACTGGTTTCCTGCTTCAATACTTAGGTATTTGATACAGGGCCAGTGGTCCTCCGGTTAACTTTACCATTTTTAACACCTCAAATAAAAATAAGGCGGGGGACATAAATTCCCCATGGAATTTGCTTGTTGATAATAGATTCTGTCCACTGCTGTTTGAGTAGGCATCAAGTTGAAGAGGGGCAGTTCACTAGGTTGCGCCTCCGTGAAGTATTCGTGATTAACAGATGCCATATCGTTCTCAATGAAAAAATATCCTTTTTGGATCGGCTGATAATATTATTCTTGATTTGCCTTCGTCTTTTTACCTTTCTTATTTTATTTTTTTTGCGCCTGGTTTCGCGGGATTTTCTGGCAGGTGACCACTTTCTATGTCCTTTCACGCTGCTAGTTTTTCTTCTTACTGTCATTTTTCTTTTCCGTTTTATACCCTTCATGCGTTCTCTTTGAACCTCGCTATGGGCCTGTTCGGTACTTGCCTTCGAAGGAGTGATTAGATTTACAGATACAGATTCCGGCGAATAGTGTTTGTAATTCACGATCTCTCTCTCTGTTTCGACTGGAACGATGTTTGGTGAGATAGTTTTAGAAATTGATCCACCTGTTTGCAGATTCTTCAATTTTTTTCCTAAGTTTGAATGAATATGCACTAATTGTCCGGATGTCTCGTAATATTTAATCCATTTTTCGTGATTTGGCACATACAGATTTTTAGTGTCCATCTCACACGTAGAATGGAAAAGCTCTAAAATGAAGAAGCAAAGTTACTGGTTCTTTCAAGTAATTGGCTAAGGCTCCTTTTTCATTCTTAATCTGAATTTCTATTTCGTTGAACTCTCCCTTGACTACTGGAATGTAGTACAATGATGTAAAAATCTTGTTTTTATTAGTGTTTGTCACTACACGTCTTAACAGTGGTGCGTTGATACCTTCTATGATGGACTCGCCACAAACGTTGGAATAAATATATGAATAATTTCCCCGCTGTTCATTTTGAGTTATTTCCGCCAAAGCTATTTTCTATTTTCCTTGTAAGTCTAATGTTTGACTTATTCTAGCTTTAAAATGATAAGGTGCGTTATCGGGATAAAACTGTAAACTCTTGTTACTACTTATTACCATATAAAATGACATGTTTATGTTTTAATGTCCACAATAGCTGCCTAATCCACCAAGCTATTAAATTTTGAAGGCCAACCCTGGAATTTCACTAAATATTTTTCTTTTTTTCCCTTCAGTTTTCTTTTTTTCCCTTCAGTTTTCTTTTTCTTATCACCTTTTCAACTATCCAAAGGGTAGTTTCATCTTTGTTTACTTTCTGAAGTTCATCAGAGTAAAAACTTCCGATAACAGGATCTCCTGCGAAATCAACTACTTTGTACACTCCTATATTCTGACGAAAATATCGCTCCGTTACATTTCTCACCCGTCCAGGTACAAACCGCGATCTCCGTTGCCTCTTCTGAATGTGGTTTTCGACATCGGGGGCAGAAATGAATGTTTTTTTAGCTGGCTGTATCCTTCTCACAAACTCCGAAAGTGGTTCGGTTTTTGTGTAGACCTTATCGCACGCTGCTCAGTCAGTGATTTTCCTGGTTTTGATGAATCCAGGTCGATATACACGGAATTAAGGCCAACTTCACGATTATTTGAACGTGAAATCTTTCAAATGTATATTATCTTTTATTAGCTCAGGTGAGCTAATAAGTTGTTGCGGTCATGGTACCAAAGCCGTAATCCAAAATCATAAATCCATAAACGAATGACGAATCAGAATGTTCAGACCAACAGGCATGGACCCCAGAACAAAGGGTGTAATCAGGCGTCCGCGGATAGTAAGCATTACTTGGTAAGCAAGCTTCGCCCACCATGCCCATGGGCCTGAACGAAGGAAATATCGGTAGAAGCGTATGTCCGGGATTTGGGAAGTCTACTTATGGCGCGTCACTGGCAAAAACATCAGAAACAATTCTGGAAACTGCCACATTGTAGGGATTGACTAGATCATGATGTCTCCCATAGAACTTCTTAAGTGTTGCTACCAGTTTGGTTTTTTGATACCCTGGCTCAACAACTTTTGAGTGAGCACTTTCCCACGCTCCATGAAGTCCTGATAATTTGAACAAATTCTGGCATAACGGATTAACTGTGAAACGTAAACGCCGTATGCTGGTGCAGAAGGGATATTACTGCTCAGGAAAGGAAAGTTAACGATGGGAAAATTGAAGTCATCCCGTTTGTCGTAAAGCCTAGTAGTAAGTTTTCCATTGTCGATGTAGAGATAAAAATCCAAGTATGAGGAGGAGGCTGAAGTCTCCGTTGTTTCCTTTATTTCAAGTTCACGTGGGTAGATGAATTCTAAATACTCTGCAAATTTTGTGTTTTTCAGAGACAATACATCATCTATATATCTGTAGGTGAAATTGAATTGTTGTGCGAGGTGTTTCTTGCCTGCTTGGAGGAGACTTTGTACAAACTCCGCTTCATACGAGTATAAAAACAAGTCGGCAAGTAACGGTGCACAATTAGTACCCATCGGTATGCCGATTGTTTGTTGAAATATCCGACCGCCGAACTCCACAAAAATATTGTCGATTAGATATTCCAGCATCTTAATGACATCTGCATCTGAGTATTTTTGTGGTGCATCAGAGTGATCCCGAATGAAGTATGTGTCTTTGTAGCCAATGACAACATACTGAAATCGACGGTTACCATTCTTGTGGAAGAAACACTGGTTGATAATTGCCTTTAATTTAGATTTCAATTTATCATGAGGAATAGTAGTGTAAAGAGTAGAGAAATCGAAAGATTTTATACTGTTGACGGAATGAAGAGATTGTGCCTTTAGGTTTTCTAAGAGCTCTTTGGAGTTTTTCAGGATCCACATCTGATTAACACCACTTCTGTCATATGCAGTGTCACAATACTTCTGAAGGCCTTCTTTAACTGCGGTTAGTATTCGTGTTAGAATCTGAGAAAGAGGCTTGGTTGAGCACTTAGCTGAACCAGCAATATATCTCTGCATGTACGGATTAAGATAATATACGTTTGAAAGATGTCGAAAACCACATTATAATCGGATATTCCGTTTTTTCTTAGCTGTTAAAATCTCAGAGCTTCGGTCGGAAATTTCGTGTTCGCAAGTGATGTTTGGGTGTACAGAATCATGACGCTTCCGATTAGACGAATCCGGGACTTTTCTCCCCTTGGACGTTTCTCCCCTAGACTTTTCTCACCTTGGTCTTTTCTCCCCTGGTCTTTTCTCCCCTAGTCATTTCTCCCCTAGTCATTTCTCCCCTATATACAGGTAAATAAACTTAATGTGTTTAAACTGATGAAATTGTACCTAAGTTAACAATTGCCTATCATGTAAAATGATTTATGATTTTAAGAAAATAGACTCATATTTAAATAATAATTTATATTATTGAAAATCACTTGAAAATATATAATATCAATTAAAATAAGATCAAAGTGAAAATAAATTACAAAGTTTGATATTTAATTAAAGGCATGATTGCTAAATCCAAACTGCTAATTATTATTGATAATCACTTAAAAATATATCGATTAAAATAAGATCAAAGTGAAAATAAATTACAAAGTTTGATATTTAATTAAAGGCGTGATTGCTAAATCCAAACTGCTAATTATTATTAGGTTGATAATACCTATGTGCTAATTGCAGTTTAGGGCATTACCCAATTAAGAACACCTTAATTGATGCTGATTAGTAAGTTTGCATCATGGCCAAGCCATGTTCATGTATATAAACTAGAATTTTAGCTGCTGTAGTCACAACTTTCTAAGCCTAAAAACTTACAAGTTACAACCATGCCTTCACCACCGTGTATTTTCTGTTCTAAGCGTGTTTATAGTAACTCTCGTGCTGTTTCCTGCGACATCTGTCAGCGTTGGCAACACATCAAATGTGGCAACACTGGTAAGTTTATACTAAATATTTTTACTATCCAGCTAAAATGAGTTAAGTTAAGCAATTAATGAAGAATTTTGTCCCATGATATTTTGGCCTTAAAGTGCATGTCTGAGTGGAAATTTTGATAATACTATATCCCTGACTTATATATTTTTTGCATTGAAGGTAAGAACAATACAATTTTCTGTTCTGCATGTGTCATATATGTAAAACCATGTACTATAATTCTTATGTGATTTACGTTACCGGTAGGTAATGTTACCTTAGTGCGTAAGATATTTATGCATTGAAGGTAAGAACAATACAATTTTCTGTTCTGCATGTGTCATAATAATTATGTAAAACCATGTACTATAATTCTAATGTGATTTATGTTACCGGTAGGTAATGTTACCTCAGTGTGTAAGATATTTATGTTACAACACAAAGACAACAAAGAAAACAAAGGCATGTTAGTCTGATTAATTGAACATATACTTGTAAAAACAGCACTATCACAAACATAAAACTAGAAGAATGATGTTTACTAACTCGGTCTGAAGTTTTGCTATATTTTTAAGACATGCCTAGAATACAATAAAACATTTAAAAGTGTTAGTGCTTTGATATCATCTCTATTACATGAATTGCGCAATCCTATTTCTGTAGTGTATATTTACAGATAATGTATGCAAAACGAGCTTGGGCAATGTTATATTGGCGATAAATTTCATATTTCGATTTTACTTTCATTGTGAGTTTTATTATATACGAGTATATTTTTACAGAACACAATTATAATGGTAACGTAAATTACAATTTGAAATTCATTTTTAAAATACATGCGGAAATAGATGGATACCACAACTGAAAGAGATATTGCGTCTATTATTATGAGCTTTGCAATCCAGGTCATTTAATACTTAGCAAAGCACAGTTTGACTTAGGGAAGGGAACATGCATCTCGTTGTAACTTGTAGACCATATTTTACATTTATTTGTGGCTTTTCTTATTTTCTGTGGATGTTATTTCAATGATAGATATAACAGAGAAATGCTCAATAGAATAAAGCAACATGTGGAATACCATTTTAAGTGTTTTCAACACTCTAAAACACCTTTTAAACATTATGTGAATTACGTTACCTTTTTGTGAATTACGTGACCACTCATATACCATGCATAATGGTTTAATATGAACGGTATTTAAAGTACATTCAATTCAATCAAGATAAATCCCTAATGTTACCAAATACTGAAGGAACAATTTTTGGTCAATTTTAAGTATATATGGCGAAAAAATAAAATGGACCGATTGGGAATAGTCACTCTTGAAAATATTTTGTTCAATAGTTGGTGTTCCATTCATGCAAATGGTCTGGATATTGGCTTTTTGAGCTGTAGTCTATGTTAAAGTATTCATACATACTATAAACTTAACCAATGGCTGTATATCACCGATCTTGTGTGACATTGAAACATGCAGTGGCCATGCAAAATATAATGTGTAACATTTAGATACATAGTAACGTAATTCACTTTTCGCTAGTTTTTAGGGGTTGCCTACCTCAAAAACAAAAATATATTATTTTCTCGTACAGGTGCCCGGGACACCCTATTTAGGCAATTGCTTAACATAACTCGTTTTGGCTGATCATCTAACTTTTTTTAAATAAAAATTCTTTTAGTGACATTTCTAGCCTCAGTCTCGAGCTAAGAACATTAATATTGATTTACATATCCAAAGTAACCAGCATATGCATAGGTTTTCAATTTTAGGTTTAAATTTGGAATAAGTTAATTGCCTTTTTTGTTAAGAATACCTTTTTTTGACTGGTTATAATGTTCAAGCCAAATATATATATATATTATAAAGTTCTGAGATTTTAATGCTGATGGAGTGACTAATATTTTTTTTTCTGTTACAGGGATCAGCCAAGCCCGTTACCAGGACGCGGTAGATGGAGGGATCGATCTGGCGTTTGTCTGTACCACCTGCTTGCGGCCACAGGAACCACCAGTCGATGTCGAGGGTGTCGAGGACTTCGTGGAGATGGAAGACACAGAAGACCTAGACGCATCATTCAACGTAGATGTGCCAGAACCACGCCAAGAGCCCCCAGCAGACGACAACACAGAGCTGAACGAGAGTTTCAACATAGACGGGTCGTTCCAGCAGCCAGCAGAAATCCAGGAGACGTCACTGGACGACGGGCCACTGTCCACATCCATCGTTGAGGAGAGGCCTACCACCTACCAGCTGCTACCAACTGGGAGCAAGTTCGGTGGCCCCCTGGTTGTTTCCAGTGAGGGCTACTCATACTGCTTGAAGGTAAGAAATCAATCAGACACAAAGTATAAGCAAATAAATGTGCAGGTTTATGTGTTTACAATGTGGGAATAGTCTCATTTGCAGTACAATGGTTTCCCTCAAGTATGATTTTACTTCCATATGTAATAGTCATTTGTTATTTGTAGTACACACCAATTTCTTTGCTATTATGCTAAGCATGAATGATCTAATCTACCATAAGATGATTTCTCTCCACTATCACTTAAAGCGCATATTTGTGTCGAGGCGCGCCGTAAAACCCATACACACGACCAGTGACACAAACGTAATTATTTTCTTCCAGACAATAATTATTTTTACATATTCAGGTTTTGAAACAAAACATACAAATACATTTTCTTCGAGTTAAACCTATGTATAATCTTCAATGATAATTGTCTTTTTTTATATCTGGATAGTGAATATGGCGGTTAATATAACTTTAATCCATATTAATTTGTAATACTACTAACTTAATCAACAATTCTTTATCTGTTACAGAAAAAGCAGAAACGCAGCAACATCTGGCAGTGTAGTGTCCGAGGGAAGAAGATCCGCTGCTGTGCTCGTGTTATACAGGTTGGGGATGAGTTCCAGCCCGACAACACCCCACACCAGCACGCCGGTGACCCATCGCTGTTGTACAAGAAGGAGTTGAACCTTAAGGTTAGTGTATGGTATATTGATGCAGTAAAAAAATCTTAAGTGATATAATTAAGTTAATTAAGATTAAGTCAATATTAAGCTAATACTGTGGTAAATATATTTATTATTAAAGTGAACAGAAAATATTACTTTATTGTGCTTGCATATACCAAAGTACATGTTCTACGATTAGAAAACACTAGTGATATAATTAAGTTAATTAAGATTAAGTCAATATTAAGCTAATACTGTGGTAAATAATTATATTTATTATTAAAGTGAACAGAAAATATTACTTTATTGTGCTTGAATATACCAAAGTACATGTTCTACGATTAGACAACACTAGTACATGTATATTCATAGGAGCCCTATCAGTGTGTGAACTTGAACTTGTCTTTTGCAGATCAAGGCAGAGTCCAGCCGTCATATCCAGTCGTCTGCTGCCACCATCGTAGAAGAGGCCATGCAGGATGCTGGACAACGCCCCAACCTCCCAAAGCCGACGAATCTGGTGAGAACAGCGAACCGACAACGCCAACGAATGCGACCTTCAGAGCCAAAGGACCTCCACTTCGAGATCGACCACGACTTCCTGGGGTCCGAGCAGTTTGTGGTTTTCGACCTTCACCTTGGGAGAGAGCGCCACATCGCCTTTGCTACAGAGCAGCAGCTGGCAGTCCTGAAGACAGCACGGCGCTGGTTCATGGACGGCACGTTCAAGGTAAAAATGCAAACCATATTTTAAGATTCAAGAGTGCAGGTCTTTTCTTTATAACGTAAAGTGAATCTGATGCATTTTGAATAAACAGTCTGGCATTATGTCGTCAAATGGCAATAACTGGGTACAATTAGCATTGAATCGGGATGTTCCAAAGTATAAAGAAATGTTGCATACTTTGCATAGTTTGCATAGATATTTGTAAGTAATAATATATTTATTATAATCAACAGACATTTTAAACCCTTTATAATATACATAATATATTTATTCCTTATATTTGTTTATTTTCAGGTGGTCAGCGACAACAACCCATTCAAGGGTGGTCAACTGATGTCCATCCATGGGTTCGTGACCAGAGATGGTGTGAGTAAGCAGGTGCCGCTCCTCTTCGTCTTGATGTCACGTCGTCGGTGTGAAGACTACACTGCTGTCCTGAGGCGCTTATCGGAGGTGTTGGGAGAGGTCGCTGTCGAGGGTTTCGTTATGGACTTTGAAGCTGGTAAGTATTTCAAATTATATTTAGAAAACTAATAATCCAGTATAAAAGTAATATTGACATTCAACAAACTTATAATTGACACAGGGAATACGCTGTCATGATCCTCGTTAACATCATATTTTTTCTCCAATAAATACATGTATACCTGAAAAAAAAAATTAAGATAAAAAATTAAATGTTCTAAATGAGTATATAATTTCCCTAATTTTATTATTATTATTTTCAGCTGCTTGGCAAGCTGTCCGTGACGTCTATCCCGGTAAGCAGGTGAAGGGCTGTCTCTTCCACTGGAAGCAGGCCGTGTGGCGACACGCTCAGGAGATGGGACTGAAGCCGGCCTACGAGCAGCGGGGGTCGATTCATGGGTACATCCGGCAGCTGTTGGCGCTCCCGTTCCTGCCAGTCCACCACATCCCAGAAGCCTTTCACAGACTGGAAGCCAGGGCCAACTCTGACGGACTCCAGCCCTTGGTGGGGTACATCAGACGCCAGTGGATTGATTCAACACTGTTTCCTGTGGAGGACTGGTCGATATTTGGGCATACAGTTCGGACGAATAATGACACTGAAGGTAAGCATAAGGACAGCAGTACTTCTTAGTTAATCTAATTTCACAATATATGGTTAAAAGGTTAAAAAAATAAGCTTACAGTGATTTTTAATTAATTTTCATTACTACCTGTGGCTTTGGACAGAGGAAAAATTACAATATATAATCAAGACTTGCTATAATTGGGAATCAATGACTTGTGTCTCCACACAGTATAACAGTATACAACCTCAGTGTTGTTATACATGTATATTCTATCAGGTATAATGCCATTGACTTATATTTCTATATTGTGTGTTTTCAGGATGGCACAACAGACTGCGCAACAGGACCCGTGGAGCAGGACTGTCTTTCTACCTACTGGTGCCAGTGCTGCGGGCAGAGGCAGAGACTGCGGCCTGAGACATCAGGCTAGTGAGGGATGAGGGCGTCGGACGGGACCAGCGGGCAGCATACAGACGGAATGAGGAGCGTATCCAGGAGATATGGGACAAGTATACCAGTGGGGAGTACAGCACTGGGAAGATGCTGCGTGCCTGTTCTCATGTGATGGGACCTATGGATTAGTGTATGACATAAGAGTATGTGATGGTGACAATGATGATTGATGATGGTGACTGATTGATGATGATGGTGACTCATGATTGTGATGATGATGATTATTGATGACTCATGATAATTATGATTCTATTTGATATGAATGTGATTGATATGAATGTTCATTGATGATGGTGACTGATTGATGATGATGGTGACTGATGAGTGATGATTGTGATAATGACGATTATTGATGACTCATGATAATTATGATTCTATGTGATATGAATGTGATTGATATGATTGATTGATGATGGTGACTGATGATGCTGACAGGTGATGATGATGATATTTGATTATTATGTGCTGTATAAATGTGCTATTATTATGATTTGAAGAAAAAATAAAATATTAAACATATTTTATTCTCTTTTTTTATTGCCATTCATTTTAAATGGTGCTGTAATTTGAATCCCATAGGCAGGAATGGAAACCTTGCAAACAGAAGAAACTATTATTATATATTTATATAATATTTGCATTAATTGGTACATTTATATTATACTGTCTGGTTCCAAAATGGATTTCAGATTTTAAGTTATTCAGCATGGGCTTATTAAAAAAAGAACTTTAAAACCTTTCAAACAGAACAAACTTTTATTATATACATTTGTAAAATAATTTAAATTAATTGGTATACTGTCTGCTTCGAAAATGGATTTCAGATTTTAAGTTATTCAGCATGGATTTATTAAAAAAAATAACTTAATAATTAATAATAAAATAAACCTTTCAAACAGAAGAAACTATTATAATACACTTTTATATATTAATTTAAATTAATTATTACACTTATATTATTCAGTCTGGTTCCAAAATGAATTTCAGATTTTAAGTTTGAAGCATGGGTTTATTTAAAAATGAACTTTAAATACAATGGGTCTACATCCATGGGGATTTAATTCAGCATGGGTTTATTTAAAAATGAACTTTAAATACAATGGGTCTACATCCATGGGGATTTATTTTTTTCTGAAATCCTATTGAAAGATGTTAATGGTTTTACATAAATGGTCTTAATTTAAAAAATGACTATTTAATTGTTCCCCACATAAAGTTAGTTGTACACACTAATAACTTTCTATAAGACATGAAACTCTGACATAACTGGCACTGGATCCCTGGAATGTTACTGGAATGTAGTTGACACCAGTCACACCACTCAATTAAGCTTGAGCAGAAGATGAGAACTTGATAATTGACAAAAATTTCACAGGAATTTATGACAGGCTGGAATTGGAAAAGAATTTATCACCTGTGACAAATATAGTCAATATATACCAAGCAAATGGTCTGTTTGAATCAGTCTGAGGCATAGCTTAAGGAAATTCATATCAATTCATGCCTATTTTCATTCAATGTTAGTTATAGTATTTGAAAATAATTTTATGGCAAGAATAATTCATTTAACTTTAAGATGTTCAAATGATACATACAAATTATCATTTAAACATCTTAAATACACATTCATGCCATGAAATTATCTTCAAATACTATAACTAACATTGAATGAAAATGGGGGAGAAATGACCAAACAAATAGGTGAGAAAAAACTAGGGGAGAAATGACCAAGGTGAGAAAAGACCAGTTTCGTACGGTTATACGGTGTGTTTAGATGTTTTCTCAAAACACATGTGTTTTAGATTAAAACACAAGCTGTCAAAACACATAAACATATTTTTAAACTATACAGAATGGTGTTTTTAATCGGATTTAAAACGCCCATATTTACAGTATATTGTGAGCACCTTGGATCCGTCTTCCTAAAATATATAAACACAACGTACCAAACTTACATTTTTAATGTAACGGATTAGGTATACACATGAATCACTCCTACAGCCGGTTTTTTGGGGTCAGAGTAATCCTTGGAAAAAATCAGTTGGATTATTGGATATTGGAAAATCCAACTAATTCTAAGTTGGAAAAAAGGGGGTGTATTCCTTGGATTTTTTACCTGTTGGAAAATGTTTTGTAGACAGATTTAATTAATTTAAGCATGCAGGAATATGTATCATTTTCATCATTTTTTCAACTTCAGAAAATATTATTTTTCAAAACATTCAAAAGAATGCAAACATGACTGCAAAGTCTTCTTCGTTTTTTTTTTTTTTTTTGTTTGTTTTGTTTTTAAATTGATAAATCAATAAGGCAAAATGTTTTTGCAAACAGAAAAAAAAATAGAGATGAAAAGGAATGACTTGAATTTTAAAGTTATTTTTCAAAATTACTCTGTTTTCTGATAAAGTGTCTTTTTTTATCATTTCTATAACTATGCTATTAGAGCTAACATATATTGTAATCCTCCTTTCTCTTCCCATAAAAAAAAGAAATATAAAACAACAACAGATATAAGAAACATATACATCCCAAAAAGATTAAAGGAAAAAAATGCAAGCTTATATAATATCAATCCATTAACAATATGTGATTGCTTGTTAAGTTGTTTACCTCAGGTGACACTGATGCTTCCAGTGGACAAACAACTTAATTGGGTTTGTTTACATAACAATTAATAAAATACCTGCAAGGGCTTCAATATCAAACAGAACTGTTTTTTGTTGTACCAGCGGCCATTCAAAAATAGATATTCATCTAATTAATGAACCTTCTTTGAAGTTTTAATGAATGAACCCTACAAAAAACTGATGTCATGGTCTGGATTACAAATATTATTCTTTTATTATTATTATAATTATTATTATTATTATTACTGAAAATATAAAACAGTGAACAAAAATACATGTAACAAGCAAAAATTAAATATTTTGCCCCTCCCCTCCCCTCACCCTGCAACAAATGACAAAAACAGTCTGATCAGAACCTACAATGTCTGGCAACCTGCTCGCAGTTTTTAGACATATCAATCAACAGGCAGCCAAATTGACTTGTTCAAATTTAAAAACAAGTATGGTTAAGAGTTATGGTGTCCCAATTTTAACATTTGTCCCAATTTTAACATTTTGCATGCTGGGTAAAAACTTCAGCACATGACATTTTGAAATTAATTTCTTACTTTACACAGAAAATAGGATCTGACACCTCATGCAAATTGTCTCCCGAGATGACAATTTGCATGACGTGTCAGATCCTATTTTTTAGGGAAAAAATATCAACATAGTTTGTCCTCTGCTGAATTTGCCCAGAGCATGGTAAGTGTTAGGAAAAATGCGGAAGTTTTGGCAGGTAAAATTGCTAATCATGCAGAAGAAATTCAGATAAATATCAAAAAGAACAATCACTTCACTAAGTAATGACCCTGGATGAACTTACTGGCCATAGTTATTTTAATTAAAATACCTAGAATGCTGGGCAGGATATTCGGAACTGTTTTTCGTTAAGAAAATGGCAACTTGTGCAAGCTCAGATCAGAAAGCACATGCTTAATTTGGTCAGGGCATGAAAAGTTCACTTTTTCATAGCTACAAGGCCCAGAAGCCCATTATCAGACTAGATGTCCTAAAATACTTTACTGTTTATTCTGACTGGCACAGTGGCCCAGTTGGTAGCGAGCCCGCATTATGGTCGGGAGGCTGCGGGTTCAATGGCCGACCGAGTCATACCAAAGACTTTAAAAATGGTACTAGCTGCTATTTCGCTTGGCGTTCAGTATTAAGGAAGTAGAGCTAGGAATCAGAACTGGTTAGCCCGGTGTCAGTATAATGCAACTGGGTGGAATATCATGTCATGTGTCTGGTGCGTGATGTTTCAGTGAGGCAAGAGTTTGTTTTTTTCAGAAAATATATTTTTTTTTTTTTTTTTTACTTTTTTACAATAATAAGATTTTTATTTGAATATTCTGGCTCTTTTCACAATCAATATTCAAAGCAATCTATTCACTGTTACAGAAATGGTCTATGCGTGTTATTTAGTATTTTTGTTCATCATGTACATATTAATTTTGTGCATATTTGTGGTTTACTGGTCAACACATAAAACTAACACAGAAATGACACAACAGAAGTTTCATCCTAGTCCATAAAATAACATGGAAAGTGGCTACAACTCATTTATTCCTTCTATCATCATTCCTTTGTTTTAAAAATTATTATATCTCTACCTGTACCAGTCTCTGGGCAAATTCAGCAGATGGGAAATTTTTGATATGTTTTCTTGCTTTTCCCTGAAAACAGGACTTGATATTTCATGCAGACTGTCTCCACTGGGGACAATTTGCATGAAATGTCAAAATCCTGTTTCCTGGGAAAAACGAGAGAAATATTTCAAACTGTTGTCTAATTTTACCCAGAATGCTGAGCATTAAAGAACCCCATTTTTTGATAGACAAGGATATTTTTGCATTCCAATCTGACATTACAGTTACAGTTTACAGATTTTTAACGCTGCCAGGCAACTGAGTCACATAGAGGCAGCGCCAGATAAACCCAGATTAGTTTTACTGGACTACTGACATTAAGTCACTTCTTAAGATTTATAGTGGATAAATTTTATTATGTAAAACACTCAAATTCAAATTTGTAACAGTATCTGATATGACCAGTCAGTCACCTGAATAGATCTGTCAATCATCTGATAATACCTGTCATTCATCTTGCATATCACATTACCCAAAAACATCTGACCAATGAAATTGCACAGCTGAAAAGCTCTACCTTCCATTTGTTAAAAAAAAGAAATCTGCAAGCAAAGCCTAATTAGTATTCCAAATCAATAGTTCAAAAACATTTTTTTTTTCAGTTTTGCAGCTGTCACGGTAAAAAAAAAAACAAAAAAAAAAACTATAACAAAACAACAAACAAACTAAAAAAAAAAATGGCACCAAGTGAGTCACTGGAAGAAACAAGGATTTTGAAAGAAGTAAAAAAATATACAGTTAAACAATTGTGACCTTTGACATAGACAACGTAAACATTATTTAGTTTGTTAGTGTTTTTTTTATTATTATTATTATTATTAAAGACACATATTCCATTGCTAACATCCTAATGACCCTATTAGAGAAATATGCAGTTAGTTGATCATACATCTGTGGTGACCTATGGCTCTCAAACAGGTAGGGGCCACATATGGAGAAATCCGTTTTTAGCAGATGATAAATGGCTAGAAGTATAAAAACAAAAAAAGTTTTTATTCATTTATCCATTTGAAACCATTTTGATAAAGTATAGAATTTGAAGGTTAAAAAGTTTCATAAATATGTGTAACCTTTCCACTCTCTGGGCAATTTCAGCAGACAATATATTTGATGATACTTTTCTTATTTTTTCCAGGCAACAGGATTTGACATTTCATGCAAGTTGTCTCTAGAGGAGACAGTTTTCATGAAATGTCAAATCCAGATTTCTGGGGAAAATAAAACTATTTCAAAATGTTATCTTCTGAAAATTGATGTTTAGCACTCTCTGGGCAATTTCAGCAGACAACACATTGATGATATGTTTATTTTTTTTTTTCAGAAAACAATTTGACATTTGGAGACAATTTGCATGAAATGTCAAATCCTGTTTCCTTGGAAAATAAGAAACTATTTCAAAATGTCTGCTGAAAATTGATGCTTAGCACTCTGGGAACAAATTTCAACAGACAACATTTAGAAATACTTATTTTTCCCAGAAAACAACAAGCTGTTTTTTTAGAAAAATATCATCAATTTGTTATCTATCATCTACGGAATTAGCCCAGAGAGTGATAAAGGTTGTGCACTGATGGGCGGACAGCCATTCTAAAGTACACCTGTGAGATCTTAAAATAAACCATGGGATAACTTTCAAAACTGAAAAGTATCCCATGGTCCAGCTATGGTATAATTTTCGGTTTTGAAAATGAACTTTAGTTGTTTTTTTTAACATAGAGACAATACCATGGTTCGTGAGCATGTATGATGCGATAATGCACGAGCGTGAGCGGTACATGCGCAGAACCATGGTGTAACTGATTTATCACATTTTCATGCATGCAGATCATCTACAACGCGAGATATTTCATGCTTAATGTTGGGAATTTAGGCTACTATGTGATAAGTTAAGGGTAATCACAAGCCTAATGTAAGGTGCTCAAATAAATATTCTTGTATTTTACACATGGCACATCCAGCTGTGAGATCACTGACAATGCTAATAGGACATAAAAACCAAAGGAAAAAAAATCGGTGAAAATTAGCATTTTAAATGTTTGCACAGAAAAAATTGTTGTGTTCAAAGTGGCTCAAGCATTCCTACGCAAGTTTATCTTTTTGAAATTTAAACTGAAATGTACTCTAATACATGATGTAATTTTCCTGAATTTTTGGACAAACATGTCTGGGTAAACAGTCCAGACCAAGATCACAGAGGAGCAGCTTCATCTGTGTCTACACTGTTTGTCACTCCGTATACATCAGATTGGACCTCTTGTTCTAAGCTAAGCCCATCATGTTCAAATTAAAGGATGATTTCAAGGAATTTTGATGTGCAAAATATTGGGATTTTTATAGGTAATGTATGCAAAAATTTTGGCCCTCACATGAACTTTTACAAAAATACAGCTTTAATTTCCTGTCACTTCAGTAACTGGTATAATTCAATAAAACAGGAATAAATGAATGAAAAATATTTTAAGACAATTTACAGATCACAGTTTTATAAATAATAATAAAAAAAAAAAAAAAAATGGATGGGTAATTGTCCGCCGTTAGGTTAAAGACACAATTTGGATTGCATAACACCATAATGACCATAAACAGATAAAGATAAGAAATCCTTGGTGACTTTGGCCACCCTTATAGGTAGGGGCCTGATAAGGGGAAATTATTGATATCAGCGAAGTTTATGATCAAGACAGAGAAACAGATAAGGTGGGTAATTTGGTGATAATTTGATGTTTTTTTTTCTTTTTATTCAATAAAATATAGCTGGTTGTTTTCATTAGAATAACCTCTCCAAGGAAGTTCTAATGAATACCCACAACCTATTTTATGGAGAAGTACAGACACTTATGCCTTTGTATGCCAGTTTATCACAAATGCCCTTTTTATCTGGTTCTTGTATGCATAAATTTCTATAAATTTCCAGTATAACTAATTTAGTAGCTTTGTCAAACTAAAAGATAATCACTGAAAAGGGTTTAATAAATAAATCCATTGTTCAGGAAAAGCATAATTTTGGAGCACTTTTTTTTTTCTTCCGACAGACATCTGAGAATTATCGTCTACCATATCACGCTATGGGCAGTTTCAGCAGACAACAAATTAAGATTTTTCTTATTTTCCCCATAAAATAGGATTTGAAATGTCAAATCCCATTTTCTGTGAAAAATTAATAAAAAATCCTTATTCTTCTTTCTTTCCCAGCAGTTCAATGCCTTTCTACTTGCAGTAAAGAATGATTGATTATTAATGTTTGAAAGTACTGGAAAACATGTTGTGTCATAAAAATGCAATATACAACGGAAAAATTTTACAGTTTTTGGCAGATACTAAAGAAACAAATCACGTTAATTTCTGCAAAATAACATGTACCCTCAGTGAAGACTTGGATCAGCCTGCGCATCCCACAGGCTGATCAGTCTGTGTTATTTGGACAGAGGTTTTTCAAGAACTAATGCAGCAAAATATCAGTGTTTTGTCATATTACATGGTAAAAAGAAAAGAATTTTTTCAATTGACTTTTTTTGTCTTCTTAATGATAACAATATTCAGGCCGATTACTGCACTGTGCAGTTAGGTTTTTCAAAATGACCAGAAGAAAAAAATATTGTAAAATATCCACCTGATAAAGACAGTTTAGACAAAGATCAGCAGTGGACTTCATAATAGGATTATTTAATGATGCTTATGTGACATTTGTTTCCGATATTCTTTATAAAAGCATATGTTGTTGGTACTGATTTGAATCAAGACAATTCAAATGAGCACCAACAACATATGCTTTTATTTAAAGCAGATAAAATTACTTGGCTGTAATCTGAAACTACGAAATGTTTGACTGTACACTTATGAGGGAGTGTGCGGTAATATGGTATGTTGGAGTTTTAGAGTTACCAATACCTAAATAAATAAATGTTATTGTAGAATATATTGTTTTTGTTTTATTTCATTCATCTCAGGAGAAATATGTCAAGTCCAGACAAAATATATAAATTTCAGCAAATGCTAATTTTTAGCTCGCCTGAACAACGTTCACGGATAGCTGTTGTACTACTCTTGGCATCCATTAATGTTAAAGTTTTTGCTAAAGCTTTTAAGATCTCATTTATCTAATCTTATCACCGATTTGATTCATCTTTGGTATGATTATACATATTGATTCAAACTTTTGCGCAGTGCCATGCCCACCACCCTAGGTCATGTCAAGGTCTTAGACTTAAAATTTTCAGGTTAAAAATTTACGCCAAAGTTTTTAGGACCTTATTATTTTTTTATTTGATTGACAAGCGCAAGTTCAGGCGAGCTATCCTGTCTGGCGACAGGTCTTGTTATCGGGACACGTGGAGCATGCAGGGGTATTTTTCTTATTTTCTGCTCAAAAATTAATTGTGGGTACTCCTTAGAATTGCCATAATGAAGAGCAAAAACAGGAATAAATATCACAAATTATTATCTGATAAATGTCACTCCTAGAGCCATGAAAAACATAAGTATTAAATGTTATCCTCTTGCAAGGGTTACACGTCTAAATTGACTCTTTGAATAATTAAATATGTCACTTTGGTGAACTTAGTTACCGTAAAGATCCTAAAAATTGGGATGCATTTGGCAGGTAATGTAATTGTTCTTGAGTTTGAACAAGTAAATTTTACCACATAATAAAATGTCAAAAGGCTGAGAAAATATGGCAAATAGTGTAGACCTTAATCAGAGCAGTTTGATCAGAGTAATCTAATCTGGACTTACTTATTTGTTCATGCATTTCTGTCTTAAATTTTATGAACTAAACGGTATCAGCAAAATGTATTGTCCAAACGGTAAAATGGTCCAAAATGGTCACTTTTGTCCAGATACTATTTCATTGAATTAATTCTATCATGTTATTTGAGTGTCCTTGATGAACGCTTAGCACCCTGGGTAAAATTTTCAGCAGATGACAGTAAAACTCCATTCACTCCTTATTTTCTCTACTTGTTTTTTTTTTTTTTTTTTTTTCTGTTTGCAATAAGCCTTCACCTTTTTTGACTGATCGTTTTCAAAAAAAAAAAAAAAAAAAAAAAAAAAAAACATATTTGCATTCTTTTATCAGAAGACAGAATAGTTTTGAAAAATAATACTTTCCAAAGTTGAGAAAAGATGAAAGTGACGCATATTCCGACATGCTTAAATTAATTAAATCTATCTACAAAAAATTTTCCAACAGGTAAAAATCCAAGGAATACACCCCATTTTTTCCAACGGAACTAGTTGGATTTTCCAATTTCCAATAATCCAACTGGTTTTTTCCAAGGATTACACCTACCCGGTTTTTTGGCGACACTGGTAGAGTGATTGACTTTCTTCAGAAGAGGCAACGGAGATCGCGGTTTGTACCTGGACGGGTGACCGCGGTACTTGACTTCGTAGAAGACCCGGATTTACGCTACATTGGTGGCAGCGGTGGAATGGAATACAGTGTCCTTAGTGTTGTAAAGGCTCCGCCCTCGGATTTGCCAAGTGAGGCGTGTGTGACTTCGGGACAAAGTCAAGAGACAGAGGGGGAGAAATGTAACGGATTATAATCGCTTCTACAGCCTCGCTACGAAAGCCGGCTTTTATGGCGACAATGGTAGAGTGATTGGCTGTTTTAAGAAGTTAAGCAACCGAGATCGCGGTTAGTACCATCCTGGATGGGTGACCGCGGTGCTTGACTTCGTCTAGAACCTTTCCAGAATTTATCTGTCTCAAAGTAACCTGCTAAATATCCTTTCAGGATAAATCATTTTAATGAAAATAAAGTGCTGATACATATACAGCCCAATTAGGAAGATAAGAAACAATAAGGCCAAAACAAAATATATTGTGTGGTTCCTGTTACATGGTTTTGAAAAATAGGGTGGGTAGGTAGGAAAAACATTTTATTTTTTTAGATTATTTTTTTTTTCTTTTTGGTCAAGAATTATGGCTTGTATTTTGTAATACTGCTGTTTCCTAACAATTTACATGTTTGTTATGTG
This sequence comes from Anodontia alba, assembly GCA_964016985.1. Classification (NCBI taxonomy): domain Eukaryota; kingdom Metazoa; phylum Mollusca; class Bivalvia; order Lucinida; family Lucinidae; genus Anodontia; species Anodontia alba. Next base: position 56,270,808 of record OZ024835.1, read on the forward strand.
AAAACTAGTGATAAAATCTGAATAAAATGTTGCACCATTTTTTACCTTTTATTTTCTATACCTTGCTTGGGGCCCAACAGTATTAATAGCATGTTGTCTAAAATGATAGTGTCCATCTCTGCATACGTAAGACTCAAGCCAGCATGTATAGAAACAAACTAGTCAAGAACTCCACGGAGGACCATATCACACCTGCACTGGGTGAAATGACTACTGTATGCAATGTAGGTGAATCAAACCGGGTCATGGTGCATGCATGAAGAGTATGTCAAGGACTAATACTAGGACAGAAAAAATATATACGAGATTCCTATTACATGCTTTCGAGAACTGTTATTGAAAGGACAAGTATTAACTACTAGTTTAAATTCAAAAGTTCATAAAGCCAAAATAGGGAGAAACTGCAAGAAATGGTAAATTTGGTGTTCAGTCCAATTTAATATAGTCCGAAAAATGAAAGAATCTGAACAGCAGCAGAAAGATTATCACACACATTTTCGTGCATTTTTTTTTACTATGCCAACAGAAAGTTCTCAAAGGCATTAAATAGAAACATCCAGATCAAACCAGTCTTGCATATTCCTTGGTCAGCAATCAGACATAACAGATAGACTAAATATACTGTAAAACCTCTTGGGATTGGACAGTTTTTAAGGCCTTAGCAAACAGTGAAGACCCAAATCAGAATGCTCTTCCACATTTATTGGCCAGCAGTTATAATAAGATAGACTCAGTATACTGTTAAAACTGTCCTGGTTGCTTCTTCTGCACATGTCTGCAGTACAGATGAAAGAGGCTCTTCTGTTTTCTGTTTCTCACATATAAATAATAGGCACTTAACGGAAAACGTGCTGATTAGATCTCCAATCGTCTGAAAGCCTTGGACCTGGAATCATGAGCTTGACATAAGAGTTGTATCACGAGAAAACCTGCTTTAAGCATATGCACAACAAAGGTGCAGGTCAGCCTGCGCTTCCACGCAGCCTGATCCTCACCTTTGTAATTTGCTGCCTTCATAGTATACAAATGTACCTCTACTTTCTATATCTTATGTGGCTGAGTAGGCCAGTTTGAGTACAACCTGGTCAGAAACCATAAAGACATCTTTTCTTGTCAGAGGCTCATATTCGGTTAGAGTGTCTATGGGTGAAGCATTGAATTTAAATAGTAACACCACATTCAACCGGTTTCAAAAAATCTTTCATGACAGGGACTTATCCTGGTCTTAATCCCCCTAAAAACTGGTCCAATCCCCCTAAAAAACTAAGTAAACATGAAAAAAAAAAATAGGCAGAGGTTCCCCAGAGGTGCTGGCCAGATATGTTCACCCCCTACCCATATATAAACAAAAATATGTTTGTATATTCTTCCATCCCCCCATCCCAGAAAAATTCCTGCTTATCCCCCCCCCCCCCCGCCCCCCGCCCTAAAAAAAATTTGAACAGAGGTTCCCCAGAGGCGCTGGCCAGATATGTTCACCCTCTACAATATTTAAACAAATATGTTTGTATATTCTTCCCTCACCAACCCCCCCCCCCCCCAAAAAAAAAAAAACCTTGCGCACATCCCCCCCCCCCCACGACACACAAAGTCAACACTAAAAAAAAAAAACGAGCAGGTGACGATGACCTATGTATCTCGGCCGATCGAACCGTCTTATTCATACAGTTTGAGATAAAATAATATAAATAGGTCATAAAAATGGCAGAAAAAGAATAACATACCAGAAATCATCCCCATTCGTTGCTATTTTAGAAAAAAAATACTGCAATATTGGTAAATATGCACTCTACCCATGTGGGTTTACGGCTCTTGGGATTTACTCTCGGCTTTTAGTCCCTCCCTTGTTTCCTTACGAAGAGCGCATGCGTTCATTAAACCGCCCTTGTTTACTTACGAAGAGCGCATGCGCCCATCAAAACATAATGTAAATATCCGGTAAATGTATAGCGAAAGAAGGAAAAAGTTGTGTCGTATGAGCGCCGCCATTTTTGTTTACTGAATTGGTACTGCGAAATACCGTATTGTCGTGTCAGATAAAATACGGGACTACCGGAAAAAAAAGTCCGAAACGTAAAAAAAATTTCTTAATTCGATACAAGCAAAAATGTTTAGGGTCGGGCATCAAAATTAGGCACGGTCAGGCGACCGGAACCACACATATATTTTGTTTTGGCCTAAGGTTAGGTAATTGGGTTCGATTTAGATTCTTACGACATGCAAAAAGAGAAAAGTCCAGGGAGTGCCACAATCACAAACCGCAGCCCTTCCCAGACCCCAAGAGGAAGAGGAAACCGACAAATGTAAACAAGCACAAACCGAACAAATGTACGAAAAGCAATAAGAATTAGCTCTCTCTTCCCCAAGCGAGGTAATCGCAATACTATAAGGACTGAAAAAACACAAGAACAAAATGACACACGGAAAGACATACAACAAATCGCCTCGTAGAATAAACAACAAAGCAACAAAGACTAACACCGGGACCACCGCCTTAGAACGGTCGGTAGAGCAAACCACCGGGAGGTTTAAAGTACTTTTACAGCTAGCTTACTTCACTCTGGGTCCCGATGCTACTCTTAATACAGAAATACATAAAAATTCGGTTCGCTTAAAGGCTCCCAACTCAGTCAATGCATCAAAGCGAAAACATTAAATTCAAATTAATCACTATAATAAACAAAGACGAGTACTCATGGCTGATTCTACTGTATGCCAGAGTAAATGAAAACCAATAGTTGAACCACGGCGGGCCAAGCCAAAGTAATATCGTCAAGCCCCAACCCATTGGTTAAAGTTTTACGAAGAGGCCGTCATTGGGTCTGAGGCCTGAACCGCCGTCGTGCAAATAAAAGAGTGAAGCAGCGCCATCAACAATGATTGGATTGACAACTAGGCATGCAGTCTGCCGCTATATCCAATTCTTTCATAACCGTTAATAAGTTTCCTGAATTGCTCCGAAAAGTTAGATTTACCTACAATTTTTTAGCTCGCCTATACGAAGTACAAGAAGAGCTATTGTAGTCACCCCGGTCGTCCACGTTTGCGTTTGCGTTCCCGTTCCCGTTCCCGTTCCCGTCACACTGCGTTAAAGTTTTTCAAATGCTTATATCTCAACAGTCACTCCTCACAGAGGCATCAAATTTGGAACTTAGGTACCTTGGAGGGTCTTCTGAGATTCCAAGAGAATAAACCCCTGGGTTCATGCCCCTGGGTGGGGCTAGGGGTCAGAATCTAGGACACCTTTGTAATACTGTATTAAAGTTTTTCAAATTCTTATATCTTGACTTTCACTCCTCATAGAGCATTCATATTTAGAATTTGGGTACCTGGAGGAGTCTTCTGAGATTCCAAAAGAACATACCCCTGGGTTCATACCTCAGGGTGGGCCTTGGAGTGGGGCTAGGGGTCAAAATCTAGGACACATTTGTAAAATCTTATATGCCTACAGGTTATAGACACAACTGGTTATACATCAGCTAACTATGTGACATCGGTTTAAGTGTAAGAGAGTGAAGGTCATGGTGACCTACATTTTACGGTCCAGGTCACTTAGATTTCACGGTCCAGTGATTTTGCCTTATATCTTGAATACTATTTGTTGGATAAATGTCACACCTGGGATATTACTTCCATGTGACCCAATGAATGACCACTTACTATATCTAGGTCATTGTGACCTATATTTCATGGTTCAGTGATTTTGCCTTATATCTTGAATACTATTTGTTGGATAAATGTCACACCTGGGATATTACTTCCATGTGACCCAATGAATGACCACTTACTATATCTAGGTCATTGTGACCTATATTTCATGGTTCAGTGATTTTGCCGTATATCTTGAATACTATTTGTTGGATAAATGTCACACCTGGGATATTAGTTCCTTGTGACCCGATTATTGACGTCAAAATATATCTCTGTTGGTGTGACCTATATTTCATGGTTCAGTGATTTTGCCTTATATCTTGAATACTATTTGTTGGATAAATGTCACACCTGGGATATTAGTTCCATGTGACCCAATGAATGACCACTTACTATATCTAGGTCATTGTGACCTATATTTCATGGTTCAGTGATTTTGCCTTATATCTTGAATACTATTTGTTGGATAAATGTCACACCTGGGACATTAGTTCCTTGTGACCCGATTATTGATGTCAAAATACATCTCTGTTGGTGTGACCTATATTTCATGGTTCAGTGATTTTGCCTTATATCTTGAATACTATTTGTTGGATAAATGTCACACCTGGGATATTAGTTCCTTGTGACCCGATTATTGACGTCAAAATATATCTCTGTTGGTGTGACCTATATTTCATGGTTCAGTGATTTTGCCTTATATCTTGAATACTATTTGTTGGATAAATGTCACACCTGGGATATTACTTCCATGTGACCCAATGAATGACCACTTACTATATCTAGGTCATTGTGACCTATATTTCATGGTTCAGTGATTTTGCCGTATATCTTGAATACTATTTGTTGGATAAATGTCACACCTGGGATATTAGTTCCTTGTGACCCGATTATTGACGTCAAAATATATCTCTGTTGGTGTGACCTATATTTCATGGTTCAGTGATTTTGCCTTATATCTTGAATACTATTTGTTGGATAAATGTCACACCTGGGATATTACTTCCATGTGACCCAATGAATGACCACTTACTATATCTAGGTCATTGTGACCTATATTTCATGGTTCAGTGATTTTGCCTTATATCTTAAATACTATTTGTTGGATAAATGTCACACCTGGGATATTAGTTCCTTGTGACCTGATTACTGACGTCAAAATATATCTCTGTTGGTGTGACCTATATTTCATGGTTCAGTGATTTTGCCTTATATCTTGAATACTATTTGTTGGATAAATGTCACACCTGGGATATTAGTTCCTTGTGACCCGATTATTGACGTCAAAATATATCTGTTGGTGTGACCTATATTTCATGGTTCAGTGATTTTGCCTTATATCTTGAATACTATTTGTTGGATAAATGTCACACCTGGAATATTACTTCCATGTGACCCAATGAATGACCACTTACTATATCTAGGTCATTGTGACCTATATTCCATGGTTCAGTGATTTTGCCTTATATCTTGAATACTATTTGTTGGATAAATGTCACACCTGGGATATTAGTTCCTTGTGACCCGATTATTGACGTCCAAATATATCTCTGTTGGTGTGACCTATATTTCATGGTTCAGTGATTTTGCCTTATATCTGGAAAACTATTTGTTGGATAAATGTCACACCTGGGATATTAGTTCCATGTGACCCAATGAACAACCACTTACTATATCTAGGTCATTGTGACCTATATTTCATGCTTCAGTGATTTTGCCTTTTATTTTTATAACTATGTCATGGAGAATTGTCATACCTGGATTATTATATCTATGTGACAAAATGATTTACATACAAATACATCTAGGTCAGTGTGACCTATATTATATGGCTTAATGATAAAAATGTTACAATATAAAATGTACCCAGCAGGCGAGCTCGCTGTCCTACGACAGCTCTTGTCTAAATCTGTACACACTAAGTCACCGTAAAATTCGGGTTCCCATATACTTTGTTGCAGAAGTGTTTTCAGCACTGTGTCTGCGATAAAATTTCGAAAACGCCTTACGAAGTTTAAAATAACGACAGCCCTGCCTAAGAAGTTTCACAGTAAGGGCTTTATTACGGTTGCAAATTGTAACAAAGGAATGAAGCTTAGCTGAAAAAGAATCCCGCCTATCGTGGGAATCGAACCCGGTCTGTCCGGATAAAAACATCCAATACTGTAACCACTGAGACAAAGGGTCGACTACCTGACGCAGTTGTCAGAGATTGAATATATATCTACAAGCTATGTGTAATCTGCCAAGGCAGATAATCAAAGGAATGAGTTCTAGGCCGTAAAACTCCTCCTTTTTAAGGAAGTCATCACCGGCCTCGGTGGCTCAGTTAGATGCGCCGTCCGACTGGAGACCAGGAGGTCGCGGGTTCAACCCCCGCCGAGGTCGGCAACATTCTTTCGTGGAGATTGATCATGAAATATTTTCTACGGTCATTCTCTCCCTTCCGCTGATTCAAGAAGGGCAGTTGTCAGTTTCTGGCAAAAGAATGTGCACACTACTGGTTAACCGCTTAGAGGACTAAGCCTGCCCAGTAAACGTGTGGTTAGGTAAACTGACCGCGTTTGACATGACCCCATTGGGTTGACTGGGCCGTAAAACCTCAACACAAACAAACAATAAGGAAGTCATCATTTATGATTTATGATGATGCGAAGCCATATTCGGTGAAATAAAGTCCTCTCCCGGACGAGCCCCCATCTTACGACATGAACGTCGTAACAAAGGAATGAAGCATATCCGAAAAAAAATTCCCGCCTATCGTGGGAAGCGAACCCGGTCTGTCCGGATAAAAATCCTATACTCTAACCACTGAGCCTAAGAGTCGACTCCCTGACTGTTACGAGCCAGGCGTAACGAGAAAGAAATGAAAGTGAAACCAGCAACCAGCTTTAAATTATTAACAGTATTTATTCACAAAAAAAAATAAGACAAGATTCAAAACAAAATAATGTAAGTAAACAGTACCTTTCAAGGTTATGTCACAAAGTCCCTCAAAAATAACCCACAAGAATTTATAAAACAAATCCTTTGCATAACAGTTTCTGATCCCATAATTTAAAGTTCCTGAATTCAGAATTTAAGTCCAGAATGAATAAAATATTAAAGTAATCCAGTATAGAATAATTTTTAAAGTAATCCAGTATAGAATAATTTCCAATGAAAGTATACAAAGATGCCCATATGAAAATCTTTTCTCCTTATATAATATCAAAGAACGTTCAAGAAAAAGAATTTACTACATGCATCTCTTATTTTCCAGATCCAGTCAAGAAACTTCTAAATTTTCTATGACATGCCAAAAATAACTCGGTCTAGAATCAAGGACATAAACAACTTGTTATTGTAAACGTGCTTTTCCAGAAAGTTATTTTTGGAAACATAGTAAATAAAGCTATTTATGGAAACATAGTAAACATGATGTTTAAAGTAATTGAATACCCTATATATAACACTGACGCAGTTGTCAGAGATTGAATATATACCTACAAGCTATAGTAGTGCGAAGACTAAAGATTACACCTAGTGCACTCGGTGTTCACTACGTTTAGACGAGGAACAGACGTCGAAGTGAACTAGAAGTTAACTCCAAAGTGCTTCACTAGGGAGTGAACACCGAGTTCACTAGGGCCTGTCTTGTGTAGTTAATCATACAGGAGATTATATGTCAGACAATAGTGCACTTACTTTATCTTATTGGATAGTTTTGAAAGGATACTTTTATGATATTTTTATTAAATTATTTAATTTGTAATTATTCTGCTCATGATCAGGGACTTAAAATGGCAACTCATATTCTTATTGTTATAATATAAGAATATAAATTAAAACAAGTTTTTGATACTAATTAGATTATTTCAATTACTATTATTATTAATTTTAATAGTAGTAGTAGTAGAGTAGTATAAAATAATCTTATGTTATAAGAAATGTCATAAGAAATTAAGAAATAACATTATAACAAAATGACAATAATATTATTATTGATTTTTTTTTTTCAGAAATAATTATAATAGTAAATCAATCTGTTCATCTGCTCACATGCTTTGGGTCATTATCCTGCGTCAGTCTATGCCCGTTTGGAAATTTTTTCCTTATAAATGGAATGAATTGGTCACGTAATATTTCCTGATGGTAAGTGGAATCCATTCTGCCGGTGAAAATATGAATAATTGTTGCCTCTCTCCTGGAAATCCCAGCCCACACATGTACTGGATGTTTGGATACACCTTTCAGAACGCGAGGTTCGCCCCGCTTGTACAGACTCTTTCGCGCATAGTTTTGGATTTTGATCGTTGATTCATGAATGAAAATAACCATGAAAGTTTTCATGGTTTCTGACGCATTTCAAAGCACATTCTAGTCGCTTTGGTTTATTAACATGTCTTATAGTCTGACAGTACGAGTATTTGGTGTTACTACTGGTCCAGCCAAGCATATATGCCCGAAAGCATATCCAGAAATCGTCAACGTATAAAGAACCGTTTGTTTTATAATCATTTTATAATATCGTTCAATTTCACGTTGAATAAAGAAAGTCAGACAGGGTCGATCCTATACGCACTTGTATAGTACGATCTTCAAGAAAACTTTTTATAAAGTTTGGTAATCTTCCTCTAAGACCGAAGTTGTGTAGGTCTTTCAATATTCCATATCGCCAGGTGGTATCGTAGGCTTTCTCCAGCGCCAACATGTGCTCTTTTAATAAAAGCATCACGGATCAAAGTTTCCAGTCTAAATTATCATTGGTACTGCGTTCACCTCGGAATCGCGACTGAAACTTTGATATAAGATTGTTAGATTCTAAGTACGAAACAAGTCGTTTGTTTATCATTCTCGCCAGAGTTTTGCAAAGGCAACTTGTTAGCGCTATTGGTCTGTAATTTGTTGGTTCTGCATGGTCCTTTCCTGGTTTGGGAACAGGAATAATAGCTTTCTGGTAAAAAATTTTGTTGTCCAGATACTGAAAATGTGTAAAAGCGTGTCAACAGAGGAGTCGGGAAGGTGTTTAAGCATTTGATAATGGATGTCATCAGGGCCAGTGGCTGTATCTTTTGATGTAGCGATAGCATCTTTTAATTCTGTTACGTTAAACAGACTGTTATATTGTTCATTACTGGAAGAGCTGAAATTAAGTTTGATCTTTTCTTTTTGTTTTTTGATATTTTGAAACTTCTCTGGATAATTTCGAGATAAGGAATTATCCAAAAAAGTTTCCCAAAAGGTGTTTACTATGTCTTCTTTTGATGTGGCCTTTGTTTCACGTTTTGTATTAAATGGGTAAACCTTGGTGTTTTTTATTTACCGGATATTTTTCGTATCATATCCCAAACCTTTTAAATATGAGTTTTATGATTTAGATTTGAAACATAAGATTTCCGTGGCTTGCGTTTGGAGGCTTTAATTGTCCGACGGGCCTTTGCTCTAAAAATCTTTACATCGTTCAAGTTCTCTTTTATTGGACATTTGGATAACTTCGATAATGCTTGTTTGCGCTGTTTTATGGCATCTTTGCATGCATCATTGTACCAAGTCTTGCTTTTCTTTGGATTGGTTGAGATCTTTGGTATACATTTATTAGATATGTCAAGAAGAGAAAAAGTAAGCTCAGCTATTGAATCTGAAGAATTTTTCAAACTTTTCTGGTTTGATACTTTCTACACATAAAGAATGATATAATTCCCAATTGGCATTATTTAATTTCCATTTTGTGTTGATCGTTCGCAGAGGTATTTACACTTTCGAACATAACAGGGAAGTGATCACTTCCGCACTGATCAGCATATACGGACCAGTCAGAGTCTAAAAAGAGAGATCTATAGAAGACAAATGTCCTGTTGCAGGATGGAGATAAGTGTAAGATTTATCATTCATCAAGCAAAGATTGTTATTTACAATAAAATTTTCAATAATGTCTCCTCTATTGTTATTATCTTTACATCCCCCAAAAATGTTGTGCCCATTAACCTACTAAAATATAGGGTGCAGGAAGTTGACTTAGTAATGTTTGGAGATGTTCAGTTGTTAAGGAAAACGCAGGGTGTATATATACAGAACACATTTTTATCTTGGTAAACTATGATCAAGATAGCTATGTCAGTCTACCAGTCTCAAGGGTGATAAATATTTACTCACAGATCGAGGGCATCACGAAAATACGCCTATATAATTTTGACCTATTTTGACCTTTTGATAATTTTATATAGTAAACCTGGGGTTTACAGGGGTATATATTATTTTTCTTATTTCTGCTCAAAAACATAGATTGAGGGTACTCGTTAGAACCGCCTCGGCGGTTCTAACGAGTACCCAAAATCTATGTTTTGAGCAGAAATAGAAAAAATATCAGAATTTTTCATCTGAAAATTTGCAGTTTTTGGAGATGAAATTTTCAATATATTTGTATAGGCGTGTTTTTGTAATGGCATATACATGTGTACACATAACTTTTCCCATTTAGAGTATCCAAGTGGAATCTGATGACACTTTAAGCAATGACCTGTTGTGATTGAAAAATGTACAAGGTTGGGTCTTCTATCAACTGTTCTCTGGGAGAAAACTGTACATAATGTAAACTAACATGTTGTCTTGTTCTCTTTAAACAAATCAGTGAGTAAATTAACCAATCAACTTTCAAGCTTTTTTCCCTGCCAATCAGGGCTCGGAGATACACTCTGAGTACAAACATGAGTATTATAAAACTGCTCAAAAGGTCTGAGCCTGTCCAGACAAATGGTTTGAATCAGACCATGATGTCACCATCCCTGCATATAAACCTTAGTGGTTTGTTTGGGTCATAGGGCTTGAGATGTCATTTAATCTCAATGTCAAGTCAAAGTCCCACAAAATTGGAAGGAATCGACCTAAACAATGCCTAAAACCTCAACACAAACAAACAAACTTGAAAGCTATAAACATACCTCTTTCACATCATCAATCCAGAAGTGTCTCATATATTCTAAGGCATCACAAAATGATTTCACTGAAAGCTGACTTTCAATGTACAGAACAATAATTAGTTCCATGAAGTCTAAATGGAATGCAACTACTGGCTTTTCTGGAGTAGCTGGCCAAAACCTATAGCGCAGCACAGTGAGTGGTTCCTTTTCACAGGCAAAATGTAAAATTGGCCATGTGCTGATTACCTATTGTTACGAGCCAAGCGTAACGAGAAAGAAATGAAAGAGAAACCAGCAACAAGCTTTAAAATACTAACAATATTTATTCACAAAAAAATGAGACAAGATTCAAAACATAAGAATGTAAGTAGACAGTACCTTTCAAGTTTATGTCACAAAGTCCCTCTGAAATAATCCACGAGAATTTATAAAACAAATCCTTGAATAACAGTTTCTGATTCCACAATTTAAAGTTCCTGAATTCAGAATTTAAGTCCAAAATGAATGTTATTGAAGTAATCCAGTATAGAATAATTTCCAGTGAAAGTAAACAAAGATGCCCAGATGAAAATCTTTTCCCCTTATATAATATCAAAGAACGTTCTAGAAAAAGAATTTACTACAAGCATCCCTTATTTTCCAGGTTCCTTCAAGAAACTTCCAAATGTTCTATGATATGCCAAAAATAACTCAGTCCAGAATCAAGAACATAAACAACATGTTATTGTAAACATGTTCCAGAAAGTTATTTTTGGAAACATAGTAAATAAAGCTCTTATGGAAACATAGTAAACACGATGTTTAAAATAATTGAACACCCTGTTATATAACACCATAAAAGATGAGCTGGCACTTTATTAAAACATTGTAAAAAGTTATTATCAAACTCTCTAGAGAAAAGAAAATTTGATGAATATATGGTAGAATAAACAGAAGATATAGTGTCAGTTTTCCTTGCCCAAGCCCAAGCTGCAGTTTGTAAGAAACGGGACAAGAAATTTCAACACAGAATGAACTAAGTACTGTTTGTAGGAATCTGTAAAAGATGAAGTCAGTTAGTAAATCTTATTTTTATATTTACAGAAAAAGTACGTTTTCTTTTATTTATACTTTTAGGCAAAAAACTCTGAGCAGCTGCTTTTTTATACAACAATCAGCCTTTCTAGTAGCCCAATAAAAGGCCCAGAATAAATGCATGTGTGAATAGGAAGTGACCTATATGTTAGATGTTTACATAGAGTTCAAAACCATCAGCTAGATTCTTTATACCATATAAGCTTTTCCTAATTTGACAATCTGTTGGCATAACTGCATACTTTTTTGCAGTTGCGTCTAAACCTCCGAAATAACTACTACAGCTTAAATAAAAGGTTTATTTGTACCTTTTCACACAGAATATAAACAGTGTGTGTGTGCCATCACAATGAAAGTAGTTCAATAAACGTCAGAAGATTGCCTTTGGAAATCAAGTCCACACTACGGAATAGAAAATGGGAGTCTCAAGTTGTTAATCTTCTAAATTGTTTACAATCTTTTTTTGCTGGTCTTAATTCTTTCCATCATTAATGGCAAATCCTTGTAATTTCTCCATTGTGGTATAAATTTAACACATGCCTGGTGCCTTTTATAATAATAAAATGGTATCGGTATGCCTTTTACAATTTTCAGCCAGTCAGTAGTACTGGCTTTCTACAGTGGAAATAACATTGAGCTATTTATTTTTCACTTGTGAAAGGAAATCATATTATATCATTTGTGAAAATATAATTTACTTATTTTAGTTATGCATTGCTTTAAATGCTGAGTATAAACAAAAACATGAGTGATCATACCATTTACATCCACAACACAAAGCTCTCTGAGGTAACAACTGTCACAGTCATGGTCAAGCCTTCTCATTGTTGTTATCTCCCTCTTCGTCAGTGGAACAAACATTTTACCCTGAAAAAACAAAAACAAAACGATCAAACTTCAATGGATGTCGCACCTTCACTCCCCCCCTCCCCCCCCCCCCCCCCGCACACTAAACCATTGATATAGGAATTTAATTGAAAGCATATTCATTTTCTCATATGATGCATGAGGTTGGGCTCGAAAAAGCGGAAAATGTGACAAAAATAAATTTAAAAATCATATCCAAACCACGCGCACTTCTGCAGACACGGGTGAAAACATGTGCAAAGTTTCAAAAAGGCCAGTTTAAAATTGTATGAGAAGTTGCAATCACAAGGTACCCACTGTCTATAAATATGAGGTCAGAAAATGACAAAATTCTTAAAGTACAAAAAAAGTGACAAAAAGGCAAGGATTATGTGAAAAGCACATGCAGATCTTCAAACTATGGAGAAAACATGAGCAAAGTTTCAAAACGATTAGTATAAAATACGAAAAATTTCAAAACAATCAGTAAAAAACTAAGATAAGTTGTGCCCACAAGAGGTACCAAACTGTCTATATATTGAGGGAGAAAAATGAGTAAGGTCACAATGCGGAAAAAATGACAAAAATGTTCTAACAATGATACCTAAACCACATGCACATCTTCATACAATAATGAATACACATGCTAAAAAAAAGGTAAGAGAAAAGTCCAGGGAATGCCACAATCACAAACCGCAGCCCTTCCCAGACCCCAAGAGGAAGAGGAAACCGACAAATCCAAACAAGCACAAATCGAACAAACGTACGAAAAGCACTAAGATGAGCTCTCTCTTCCCCAAGCGAGGTAATCGCAATACTAAAAGGACTAAAAAACAAAATGACACATGGAAAGACATACAACAAATCGCCTCGTAGAATAAACCACAAAGCAACAAAGAGTAAGACTTACACCGGGACCACCGCCTTAGAACGGTCAGTAGAGTAAACCACCGGGGGGGTTTAAAGCACTTTTACAGCCAGCTAACTTCACCCTGGGTCCCGATGCTACTCTTAATACAGAAACACATAAAAATTCGGTTCGCATAAAAGCTCCCAACTCAGTCAAAAAACACTAAAATCAAATTAATGATTATAATAAACAAAGATGAGTACTCATGGTTAATTCTACTGTATGCCAGAGTAAATGAAAACCAATAGTTGAACCATGGCGGGCCAAGCCAATGACATATCGTCAAGCCCCAACCCACTAGTTAAAGTTTTACGAAGAGGCCGTCATTGGGTCTGAGGCCCGAACCGCCATCAACAATGATTGGGTTGACAACTAGGCATGCAGTCTGCCACATAATATCCAGGCTATAGCTTTTATAACGGTTAATAAGTTTTCTGAATTGCTCCGAAAAATTGTTTACCTACAATTTTTCTAAATCTGTACACTAAGTCACCGTAAAATTCTGGTTCCGATATACCTTGTTGCAGAAGTGTTTTAAGACTGACGCAATATTTTTCTAACAAGGCACTGTGTCTGCGATAAAATTTCGAAAACGCCTAACGAAGTTTAAAATAACGATAGCCCTGCCTAAGAAGTTTGGCAGTAAGGGCTTTATTACGGTAGTTAAAGTCATTAAGATTTGAATAAGCTCTGTCGAATATAATAAGTTGAGATATGTATACCCGATATGAGGTACGCCGGGGGACATCGCCATCCAGAAAAGGGAAATTGACTATACCAAAATCAAAATCGTCTCGTTTATCATAAATTTTGGTGGAAACCGTACCATTAGAAATACATAGATTCAAATCCAAAAAAGGTGCCTCGGTATCGGAAGAATTTGCTCTATTTAATTGGAGTTCCGTAGAGTATATAAATATTGTCAATAAGTTTCAAGCAATCAATATAAAACTGTAAGAGGAGTTGTGCTCAAGAGGTACCCACTGTCTATATATTGAGGTGAAAAAAGACTAAGTGCACAATGTGGAAAAAAGTGACAAAAAATGTTCTAACAATCATACCCAAACCACATGCACATCTTCATACCATAATGAAAACACACGCAAAGTTTCAAAACAATCAGTATAAAACTGTCAGTGGAGTTGTGCTCGCAAGAGGTACCCACAGTCTAAATACTGAGGTGTCCATATATTGAGGTGAAAAAAAGACTAAGTTCACAATGTGAAAAAGTGACAAAAATAATTATATCCTAACCACATGCACATCCTCATGAAGAAAACCGTGCAAAGTTTCAAAATGATCGGTTCAAAACTGTAAGCGGAGATGCGCTCACAAGACACCCAGGGTAAATGATGACAGGTGGACAAACGGACGGAAACTTGCACGCCTAAGTCGTCCTGCTAAAGCGGATGTGACAAAAACACCTATTCTTGAATCTTGATCTGATGATTAATCCGGAGCAAGGTTCCACCTATCAGCTGTTAGAGACCTAATGTCTTAACCACTAGGCCAGAGACCAGTTTCAGAACTGCTAACCAATTTAAGAACTGCTGAACTCAAGCTGATTCAGTGGGTGAATTAAAACAGAACAAAAACAAACCAGGCTGGCCCTTAAATAAGCTCACAGTATGACATAGGTTACTGGCAACCTGTGCTTAGGAAAGCCAAGACCAAAATAATGATCTTTCAGTAGTTATAAGCCTTCAGACAACTGTAACCAAAAGAAAGGTTTTCCACTGCCCCAATCAGAACATCACAAATGTCAATTATAGGCCATGTGTTCCCTTAATACAAACTCTGAGATCCCATTGGGGATTTTAAAGATTTATATGGACAAGCTTTTCCAAACCTATATATATCATAATCAGATTTTTTATTAACGTGCAGGTACAGGGGCAACAGCCACATCAGTGGGCCCCCCATCCAGACAGCTGGCCTGCTGCACGCATGGCAGATCTCACACCAGATCTCTAGGTATTTCTGTTCCAAAAACCTGTGGCAAAATAAACATTTTTGCATAATACAGACAAACCTGGCATTAATTCAAAATTTACAAGTCAGTAACATAAATCTTGACATCAAGACATACAGTAGGTGTGAACAACACGAATGAAGAATTGATCTTGACAAAAACAAAAAAAAAAAAAAAAAAAAAAAAAAATGAAATACTTAACACAAAACCGACATAAAATTCAGAAGAGGCTATTAAATAATAAACATGCATGTTTCAGGTTTTATGTCAGAAAAATAGGTAGAGCAGGCATTTTTTTTCTTTCAACAATAGAAAGATAAGGAAGAAGAAAAGGATAATGTTTCATATTTCTTATCAGAAACTATGTTGTGGGTACTTGTTAGAATTGCATCTAAAAGATTATTTGAATAAGTACCCATAACATATGTTTTGATGGGGAAATAAGAAAAACATATCCCCAAATAACCTACAATACTCCTCATTATCTGGAGCTGTGCAGAAATATATAAATTTTGCGCAAGAGCCCACAAAAAAGCATAATGAATTCAAACTCCTTGTTTTTTCTTCAACTAGAAATGTGTCCACAGTACACGGATGCCCCAGCTCTGGGGTACCTGACTATAAAACTGCAAAATTCTACCTTGTACAAATGCCTTAACCTGAGTCTAACAGGATCGCGTACGTACGTACGTACACACATTCGTACAGACGGATGTACATTTGTACGCACGTACGGAAAACCTAAAAACTATATGCCCCGCCATCATCCGATGCGGGGGCATATAAACATGTAACTTTTTTCTTAGTTTTCAAAAAAAAACTTTGGGTAGGATCAGGACATCCTAAACACATGTTTTATAAGGGCAGATTTATCTTGACCTCAAGATACAGGTAATTGTTGGCATATAATAGTGGGAACTGCTTCATTTAATTTTAGGATTACCAAGGCTAGGGGTTTCCAAATGACGTTAAATCATTAATATTTGAATTGAATGATATCTGACTGATCAGATATAAGCTATTGTTTTATTTTCAAATCCACCTATATTAGGCACATGGAACAATACAATCCGGTGAACCTCGAAGCTGCATTATTTGCAGTAGTAGGCAACATTACTGCAGTCAAGACATCTTATTATTTCCTCCTCCTTTCTTCCACACATCTGACGTATAGGTCATACTAGACTAACACACATTCTTATCTACTCAAACGAGAAGATCAGCCATTTTGTATCAGCTGTAATGAACCTTTTACGGTAAAACACTTTCTGATCGATTGCATTGAATTCTCTCATGTACGACGTCAATTCTTCCAAACAAATGACCTGAGATACTTATTTGAAAATGTACCAACTGATAACATACTTATGTTTTTAAAACACATCAATCTTTTTAACAAAGTATAACTGCTTTAATTTTTAAATTCGTTCTAGTTTTACATTTTATGCATTTGTGACATCATTATAATCGTTTCATTACAGAACCATATTAGTTCACCATTTTGACGCAAATGACCCTCATGGGTTGATGCGTCGTTAAACCTGAACTCATCATCATCTTCCACACATCTGACAACTGAAAGTGGCTGGAGAAAATTCTTCTCTTCTTATTTCCAGGAGGTTGGACCGTATTGACTCCCATGCTTCTGAAACCGTTTTTTTACGGTTGAAATATTTACTCGATATAACTGAAAATAGAAGTACAATCGTCTTACTTTGGAGTCAAATGGTTGTGACGTGAGAGATGACGACATTGTGTCACCGGTAACAAAGTTCCCCAAGGCTGGTTGGCAGGACACATTCATTTTATAAGAACACATGCAGAAATTGTATGTCTATTGCTTTGTGAATATCATGTGTAGTAACAAATAGCATTTTATCGCTGTTTGATTTGGTCTTGGAAAAAAAGGGATAAATTATATTTATAAATAATAAAGAATTACTCAGCAATGGATGATGTAACTGAAACAGTGTAGACCCATATCAAAAGCTGCAGCAACCAGCTTCTGATCAGGGACCACAGTGATTGCTTAACATACAGGAATTTAAGACAACACTTATTTATAGCCTCACTATTCCTGTTGCTATGACATCAGACTGCTGTGTAATGAAAGGATTGGACACTTGCACTGGGTAACCCAAACAGTGTAGACCCAGATCAAAAGCCGCAGATACCAGCTTATTATCAGGGTCTGCTCTAGTTGCTTAAAGTACAGGAATTTAAGGGTAAGACCAAACAGTCCCAAGTCATTGTTCAGGAACATTTTCCAGCCTACCCTCCAATGCAAGCGTCCAACCAGGGCTATCGGTGCTTTGGTTAGAGCTAATCTCAGTGCTTTTCGTACGTTTGTTCGATTTGTGCTTGTTTGGATTTGTCGGTTTCCTCTTCCTCTTGGGTCTGGGAAGGGCTGCGGTTTGTGATTGTGGCACTCCCTGGACTTTTCTCTGACCTTTTTTTTTCACTTGTTGCCAACCACCAAAATGAGCACTGAGCACAAAACATGTTTGCCTGGTAGAAGACAACTCAGGGAACAGCCCTATAAAAATGTTTTATCATAATATTTGCGTTGACTGGATTCACAAGAAAAGATGTATTTTTCCAATTTTCCATTACATGTACGAGACAATGATAATTTTAAGTTGCCATAACAAGTTTGCAGCATCAGACATTCATAAAACAAACTTTAAATTACCTTTGGACCAAACTGACTGAATATACACCAATGTCTGTTCTACAAATCCTTCCTGCTGGAAAACTAAAAATTATAATGCCTGCTAGTATTCAAATTCTTAGTCATCGACCCATACAAGAACAATTTCATACATGTATTTCAGGAACTGTAAATAATATCTTAACATCTCAATGTAGTATCTTCCTCAATTCACAAGTAATAGTTTAGGCCTAAAAAAAGGTCTTCTATCTGGAAACTGGTCAGATTGTTTTGTTCCCCTACCCCCTACCCAAAAGTTTTGTTTTTTTTTTGTTTGTTTTTTTTTGCAGATTTCAACCTTGGAAGTACTGAACTACTTCCAGTCTGGCTAATCATTGCAATAATTAGCATAAGCCACCCGTCATTAACAGCATGCACCTGTTGATCAATACAAGTGTGACACTGGAAAAAACATGGCTACATCTTTTCTAGTGACAATTTACACCAATAAATGTTCACACGCTCCCTGGAAACTGCTATTACCAGACAAAACACTCTAAAACCTAATTTGTAAGTACACAGTCATGTTGACTTTGTTAAAGAAAAATTAAAAAAAAAACACTTTAGATATTTCCAGAAACAAAACGTTTTTTAGAGTTATCTGGCACAAGTATTTAGATTAATATTAATAGGCTGATAAACTCTTAAAAAATGATTATTGATACTGATTCTGTAACAACTGAATACTCTTGCTGCATCTATTACATCATTTTCCTATAAAGGGGCATATTGTTTGTCTCTTGTGCATCTTGATTTGCAGGCTTATTAAAATAAGTCATCAAATGCTTACTGACTATGCATAGAGTGGTTTTGAGCCTCACAATAATGGTTAAAATATAAGACATTAAGACAGAAAGGTAAAATTATGACAAAATCGTCAGCGATTACTAATCAATCGGAACACAAGGACTGTTATCAATTATCATCACAGCCAGCTAACAGGACTGATAATCCATTGTTTTTTTTTTCAGCGCTGATTACCCAGCTCTAATAGACTAGAAGTACCTAACTTGGATGCAACATCAGATATATTGCAAATGGCATCCTGGCAGTTATGAACTTCACAGCAGTTATTGTACCTGGATTCCCCTCATAGAAATACTCACTGGCTGTGCATTTACTGGTTGAGTTAAGCTGGTTGTTGAAGACGCGGCATAATATTCTTCTGGGATTAAAGTTCTTGGATGAGTATTTCGTTATGGAATCAATCTAAATGAAATGGTTCTTTGGTGATTTCCGCGTATAGTCAGTCTTTTGACTTTATGGGTTTCTTTTCACATGAAAAACGTCTCATTCTGCAGGAAAGACACATTATAATAATAACAATAAATAAATAAATATTTAATAATACGTTAAAAATCTTGTGGCTGCCCCTGACATTTTTCTAACCAGAGGACCCAATGGTCCTGTAGCTCACCTGAGACTATTTGTTCTGCGCAAGTTTCTGGTAACAATTTTAAACTGAAACATATGGGTACGGTAACCGACACAGTTTGAAAACCCTTTGGTCTCTGTATCCCATAGTAACTTAGTATGGAACTTAGTATGACACTTCACATAAATATTTGTCTTTGACAAAGCTGCATACCAAACATCAAAGGCATGTGCCTGTTTTACCTATAGGAGTCCCTGTAAAAAATTTGATCTTTCCCTATATTCAACCCTTACATACCCTACGAGGTGTTTTGGCTATGGCTCCATCGTGTATGGATCTGCTAGACGATCCTGTCTAGAGATGTTGGACACTGTACACCACCAGGTTCTTCGTTTGGCATCGGGAGCTTTTCGAACATCACCTTGTTCATTACTCAACTGATGCACTTCTGGTTGGTGATGATGATGTTGCGGGTCTATGCTAGATCTAGACACATTTTTCCAATGATACATTATGTAATATTTTCTATGGTCACTCTCTTCCTTTAGCAAATTTAAGAAGGGCAGTTGCTGGTATCTTGGAAAGAATATGCACTGGTTTTACTCTTTTTTTCTTTTAACTATAAGCACGCGATTTATGTATAAAGATCCTATTCCATAACATGATCAAACCACAGTGAGTGGAGTTAATATGGTTACCTGCTGGTAATAGTAGTTGGATGTTCTGTACTGGTTGAGCTACTTGTCTGGGTGGTCGTACTGCAATAAAAAACTGTGTGGGTAACTTTGGAACACACACACACACACACACACACACACACACACACACACAGATGGCAATCTTGAAGATAAGATGAAGCTGTCTTTATTTTGGTAATCACAGTATGGATTCTGTAATGTATTTTAGTGCAACCACATGGTGCATGTACTGTGCAAACATGCAGATCAAAAGCTTACAAAACTTCTTGAAATAAACTAGAAGTGTTTCAGATGAAAACGTGGTCGCCGACCCTGAATGTGTCCAAATACAACTTGACATTAAAATGAGGTCAAGGTCACCAAAGTAATATAAAGACATTGTTATGGTGTCATGATACACTGTACCGTGTTTGATCAGAATTCTTCCAAAGATTAAAGAAGTTAAAGCAAACGTTCAACAGATTTTGGACATGTGTGACCGAAAAAAGTAGATCAAGGTCATTGTTCAGGAAATACAGTACACATGGTGCAAAATTTCTTTGCTAAGTTTTATGTCACAAAAACAACTATCAAGAGGTGACCTAGATTTTTAAGACTCTTGTGAAAGCCTGGAGAAGACGAAAATCAACCCCCACCCCCAACACTGATTTATAAGGCAAGTAGTTTAAGCACTACACCACGGAGAACGTGACTATCGTTGCACTTATCACAGTTATGTAAACTTGAAAATTAAGCCAAGGGTCACCAGATTCACTTCAAGTCTTCTGAAGGTTGCAATAATCTACTGAATCAAGTTTGACCAAAATTCATAATTCTTTCATATGAGATAAGGTGCAGACAAGTTTTAGAACTTTTATTTTATTTTTTTTTTTTCAATTTTGTTTTTCTTTTTTTTGTATTAGAAAATTCATAAAGCATAATAGCAAATGCGAAAAATTCTAGTAAATGTATTCAAATGTAAAATGCAATATTTCATAAGCTGTCATGCACATCAATTTGGTACTCTTATTTTGTAAGAATCGACACAATGATCCAAAACTGAAGAAATGGGGGTTAATGATCCTAAACTCAGGAACTCCTGACCCCAGTGTTTGTTTTCTGTTGACCGTCTCAAGGCAGTCGTTCCTTTGCAGTTTCTTATTTGTTAATTGGAATTGGTGTACATATTTTTTTCCTTATGTCAATGGCTCTTTCTTTTCTTTTGCAGGCTTAAATTGCTGGTTTCATTTATCATGGCATTCCTGAGTAGACTTTTCTTTCTATTAAACAATGTGAGCATGCAAGAAATGATGAAAGTCAAAGATAAAAAATACGTGTATTGTATGAATATAGCCAGAGCTGCTGTTGGGCAGCATAGCTTTCCTGAATGGTGCCTTGCCAATCACACCTTGCTATAAAAACGTTGTTTTTTTTTTTGTTTTTTTTTTAATTAATGTCACAGACGGCAGCCTGTACAAAATTATACAGTCATAACAGAGGCTGAAAATGGAAGAATTTTACACCTGTATTTTCAGTTTACAGAGAATTTCTTCATGAGGGGAAATACAACAAATTATGGGAGTTCATTAGATTTTAGGGCGTGGAACAGATGTAAAACAGGCCTGATTCAGACAAGTAATATGCAAATTAGACAGAGCAGGAAAATTCCAAATACAGCTTGACAGGTGTAATTATGTTTACTGGCGTAAATAGACAGGTCTTACAGGCGTGATTTTTACATAACTCAGAAGCGTAATTCAAAATCAGGGGCATACAGCCAAAAATAACTGTCGTAAATCATTTGCTGGCGTACATTTGAGTACTTGCTGGAAATTTGTACAGTCATTTAATATTACCTGCCACAGGAAACGGAAAATAAATAAATAAGAAAAAAAAAATAAATAAATAAAATAAACAAATAGAAAAAGTAATCCAAATAAAAGTAACTAGAGCTGTCAGAGGACCTGACTATAGCCCCGCTACAGTGCCATCTTTTTAAATTTTGAAAACCCACCAAGGGACATAAATCCAAGAGTTACTGAGCATTGGCCCCTATTCTGGTTTACACAATACATCCAGTCATTGTCCATGTTTACTCGAACTTTCAGCTTTTTAGTTTTCATAATTCCTGTGAAATCTGTTACAAAAATTTTCAAGAATGAATAACTCCATGAATTATGTACGAGCGCCTGGCCACCATTCTGCCATAACACCTTCCTTACTTTAGAGAGCAAGTTTGGTATAAGTTTCATCAAAGTAGGACCACAAACATACAAGTTATTGAGCAAAATGCATTTAATGTTTTTTTGAAAAATTACCAAGGGACAAAACTCGATGAGTTATGGACCATTGGCCCCTATTTCTGTATACACAACACATCCGGTCATTATCCATGTTTTTACGAACTTTTAGCTTTCTAGTTTGCATAGTTCCTGAGAAATCTGCTACGAAAATTTTCAAGAATGGCAAATTTGAAAACCTATCAAGGGACATAACTCAAAGTGTTATGATCCTTAGCCCCTATTCTGCAACTACAGTTTCCTAACCTTAGAGACCAAGTGTGGTATAAGGTTCATTGAAGAAGGACCACAAACATAAAAGTTATCAAGCAAAATGCATTTAAATTTTGGAAACTACTCAGGGACATCTCCAAGTTATGAACCCTTGGCCCCTATTCCGGTATGCCTCTGGGCAGGACAAAACCAGCTAGAAGGCATCGCGACTGACGAGGCCTCGGATCTGGATACATAATAATAAATGCTGTGTTATATATTTACATCTGTATTGCTTCAACATTCAGGAGTAGCTTCAGCTTTTTTTTCGCCATAATGAGAAACTGCTCTAAGTGGTAGAACTTCTCTGGGCAAGCCAGTAAATGTTATATTCCCATTCATGACCTGTTTATATGGGAAGGCCACAGTACATCCAGAAGCAACTGCTGAAATGCACGCATATGAAAAATATCTTTCATGTAATTTAAAAGCTGAGGATTAACATTTCTAACAATTAGTTTTCATTTAAATATAGTACCTTTATGCGTGGATTTTTTGGGGGAGGGGTGGTATACGTGTTGTAAAAGAAGACCCACTACGCAAACTGTGTATTACTTTTCAACAGTTTGAAAGACATTGTCACTATAACGGAATTTTACTTAAAATTCCTAATTTGCACCAAAACTTTATTTCCAGCATATGATATATGTATGCAAAAACTTATAATTCCCAATAGTTTATATACAATAGTGTGTATGTACATGCGAAGAGATTTTAAAAATATGTTACATGAATGTACTTTATTCTGGACAAATCATTTTAAAAAGAATATAGCTGGTACAAAAGCAATATTGACTGCAGAGTGAGGCTTCGCAAATTCATTGCCGGTATCATGTAGAAACAGTCAGAAGGACCATCAATTTGTTAATCAAACATATCTGGAGATTTGCTTTTATAATTTCACTTCCTGTGCATAATGGATGCATCATACGTACAAAATTTGTCCTTCCTGTAATTTTGAGCAACCATACACGTTAATCATTAAATGTTAGAAGCCAAAAACAAATGTCAGTGGCATATATATATATAGGATGCCCCCATATCAGCCAAAATAATAATTATCTATATAATTTAGACAAATTATTGCACATTTTTACAGTAGCAATAGGAAAATCTTCAGACTTGCTTTGCTTGCTGTATATCAACAGAAACAAAAATGCTGAACATCAATAAACTTTTACTCTCTTACCATATAAATGGTTCATATGGCACTGAGCCTTATTCCGGAGCTCCTGAAGATCAGTCTTCGTCTGCTTTGGCTGAATATCTAAAGAACAGGACACAAATACTGCTTATATTAGGTCCTACATTCAATATTCTCTTTGTTGCTGTGTTAATTTGTTACTTTTAAAGTTATCATCTGAAAAGATTATATAACTAGAAATGTGTCCAAACGATATGGATGCCCCCGTCTGAAAAACTTAAACGCAAATTGCTAACGCCAGCCGGGGGCAGACGGACAGGGTAACGCTATATGCCCTTTCCATCATTCTTCGAATGGCGGGAGCATAAAAACATAAACTGACTGAAACGATTTCACAGTATTCTGAGCTCCTCTTTTTTCAGACACCATGACTGTTATTCATTGTCACAGCCCTACATATTCAAACCTCAATAGCTTGAACACTGATGGTTAATTTACCACGGCAAATCGGAACTCTTTTTTGAGTCTTTACGAAAATCTTCCTAAAACTCAAGAAAACAAATATTGAAGGAAATTTTCTTATTTTATGATGAAATTGTATGTTGTGTTTTCTCATCAAATCACCTCATCCAGGCGATTCTAATAAGGGCATACAACAAAATATTATTGTGTAGAAAATCAAAAAGATTTTCCTAAATTATTGTTATTTGCCTCCTGACCTGGGACCATGATTACTCAGTTGCTTTTATTACCCATATCTCAAACTAATTTCCATAGCATGTCATGTTTTTCTCTTAGAGATTTTGACCCTCACCTTCCCGACTATTACTATATCAAAATCGGGTTAGTTGGGTATTGCGTTTCCATATGTTTCTGGTGACTGAGGCCATAAATCTCTGCCAAGATGCCAATAAAATGATACTCCATTATGTACTTAGTTAAGTAATTCTGATAAGAAACCTGCACACAAAATTTTTTAATGTTATAAAAACGTCCTGATAACGTTTTGAGAACGTTATTTTAAAGTATGCAGGAAATGTTCTAATAACGATTTTGTAAGACGTGTAAATAACGTTAAAATAAAGTTTTTTTTTGAATGTTATATAAAACGTTTTTAAAGTATGCTGGAAATGTTCTAATAACGATTTGGTAAGACGTTTATATTACGTTAAAATGGCATTTTTTACGTTATCATGACATATTTTAAATCGTTATGAAAACGTCATAATAACGTTTTGATTAGGTTATTTTGAAGTTTATTATAATTTTCTAGTAATGTTATTTCTTAAATGCAAAATACTGTTTTAAGAACGCTTACAAAGTATCTCAACATACATCAAAATCGACTTAGAACATTCCAAAAACCTCTTGAAATTGGCAGCCCGAAGCGAACCCAATCGATGTGCGAGCCAATGGCAGACACATTGAATAACAACGACTCTGCTAAATTGGAACTGCAATATATTTCTCACTATAAACAAGAAGGGAACAAATCAAGGTATGTAGATGATCTGGGGCATTACAGACAATAACAGTCGCTGCAAGACTTCTACAAGACTAAAACATTTCCTTTTAATTCAGCTTTCACAGCAGTTATACATGTACTACAAGACTGAGACATTTTCTGTCAATTGCTTTCACTGCAGCTATACATGTACTTGTGGCAGAGGTCCTTTAATCCAATTTTTAATTCATCTACCACACAATTTAGATTTTTAATTGAAAGACAAGAATATACACCTTTTAACTTTTTATTCCCCTATTTACATTGACAATAATAACAAAATTCTGTCTTTATATAGCAGAGGCATCTCACCACAAACGAACGTGCAGCATTTAAAACCCGTGCTGCACGAGAAATCGAAGGGCTCCGACGACACCAGGCTCCGTCAGAAGCACGTGCAGTTATTACATCACGTGCACCGTACAGTCAATGAAATGGCTCCGTCGTAACTTCGCGCCATTCGCGACACTCCCAGCAGGAAGTGTCTACCACTGATGATACTGCTGGAAACATGTAACGTTTGAATATACAAGTCTGTTATCAACATACCACCGTCTCCGCAACACCGCTCCCATGAACATATCATCAACAACATATGAATTATCCATGGCCACAGTCTCGTCCTCATCACTACTAATCACAATTACACTGCCAGCGTCACTAGCAGCAGCCACTTCATCCCCCGAAACTCTGTCACCATCCACATCAGCACCGTTTTCACCAACGTCATCTTCACCATTATCAGCAACCACCTCTCCTACCACACTGATATCATTAGCATTAGCAGCTTCACTGTCCGGCAACTGGTTATCACTTACAGGCTCCAACACTTCAACATCAATGTCACCTTCAAGACAATCCTCCACAACATCACTAGTACCCTCATCCAACATGTTTAACTCGAAGTCACCGACAGTATCACAATAACCCTGCACTGTCACCATATTTTCGCGTTCTTCTAACAAGTCCAGAATTGTATCATCATCGCTCACCATTTCATATTCACTTATCTGCTGGGGAACATCTCCACGACGTGCGTTTAATGTTGCTTCAATGGCGTCGCTCTTGTTGTAACCATGTACCCAGACCAGGTGACGTGACAAATAGCTCCTGCGGATAAACTTGGACGCACACGACGATTCCACACAATTCCAATGCTCTGTGCCCGAATGATGCTCCTTGGTGTGTCTTTTAAGATTTCTCTTATGTTTATATGATTTCCCACACCTGTCACAAAGATATCTTGGCATTCTGAAACACAGTTACTGTATTTAATAAGGACGTTAACTCAATGACTGTCTGCACTGATAATACTATATACTGTGAACTTTACATACATATACACCCATACAATTCACGTGCAGACTATGTATCGTTAAAAACGACTCCGTTATAGGTATACTATACTGTCTTTGCTCCTCTGGCTAAAATATCTTTACCTGTGTATATTTGTCAGTCACACGAGCTGCACAGGTAATGACATGTTTATTTTACGACAAACATTCTTTTATGCGCCGTAGAGTTTCACCTACAGTGCTCCGTTTGGGTCGTACACTTAATGGAGTTGTATTTGTTGAACTTGAAATACTCTGAGGGGTAATTGTGTCTACATTTTCAGTTATTTCTAACGGGTACAACAGATTTAAGGGGCGTCCTATGACCCGCCCAGAAGGCAATTGTAGCTTCGCAGAACGTGTTTCTCCGTCACGACTTGACACAGGGGAAACAACTTTAGCTAATTTCCAACACCCCCTAGGAATGTCGTCCTTTACAAGTACAATGTCTCCAGCGGTTGGAAAATGGGAGGACTGAATTCTTTTACTCTGTATTTGGGATTGTGTTCTTTCTCTAAGACTAAGTAAGTATTCTTCTCTCCATGTGTTCCAGAACTTATCGAGTAGTTTTTGACCTTGTTTCCACATTTCTAGCAATTTTGTTCCAGTGCTTTCACAAGGTATGTACTCATTTTCTCCAACATCACTTTCTGGGATACCGATTCGCGGATTCAGTGTAAGAAAATGTCCAGGAGTGAGCGTTACCCTAGAATTGATATCCTCACCGACATAAACTAATGGTCGGGAATTCAACACTGCTTCTACCTCTTTGATCAACGTTTGCATTTGAATGAGTGTCAATAACTTTTTTCCTAGTGTTTTACGCAGCGCTCTTTTCACGAGTCCTACAAGCCTTTCGTAAAACCCACCCATCCAGGGGGCCATCTCAACAATGAATATCCATTTGGTCCCAACATTAGAGGAATAACTTTGCACGTCTTCACACTGTGTCACATTTTTCCACACAGAATCGAGCGATTCACTTGCTGATTTAAATTTCTTTGCGTTATCACTAATTACCACACTTGGTAAGCCTCTATGCGCAATAAATCGCCTGAAACACAAAAGGAACTCCTGGGCTGTCATATCCTGTATAATTTCCAAATGCACGGCACGAATCACAAGACAAGTGAACAAACACACCCAAATTTTCTTTGTTCCTTCAGCACTCTTTATGAACAGTGGTCCTAAGTAATCCAATCCTGTTCGAGAGAAAGGTGGTGCTTCTGTAACTCGAAGTGGTGGCAATGGTGCCATTGGAGGAAGTTTGTAAGGGCCTCCCTCGTGCCTTCTACAAACCATACAACTTTGAATCACTTGTCGAACACATGCGCGACCCTTAGGAATCCAGAATGAGTTCCTTATTTGACTGAGGGTTTGAGATGCACCTGCGTGAAAGTTTTGTTTGTGAATTCTTTCGATCATAAGGCGTGTGAAGTTTTCCTTGGTGGGTAGTAGCGCTGGTCGCCTTGCACCTTCTGTAAGGTCAGAATTATCGAGTCTACCTTTGCACCGTAACAGACCTAGTTCATCTACATACAACCCTAGCTGTTTCTGTAAATTATTTTGCGTTTTGCCAGAGATAGCGTGAAATACGTCAGCATGGTGTTTCCTTTGAATGAATCTTATCCACATCCTTTCAGCGTCTTTAAGCTCCTCACTTGTCAAATATGCACATTGATTGGCACACTTTCTTACCTTATTGATAAACCGCAGTGCATATGCGGTAACTCTAATCAGTTTTGTCACTGAAGAATATTTTCTATCGTCTAATTCGAATGGGGAATGCAACTGATTAACACTTTCGCAGGCACTTCCGGTAGGAGAAAGACAACTTGCTTCTTTAGATTCCCTGTGTTTCTTCAATTCTGATTCATAGTCATATCTTGCTTGCTGATTCATACTGACCTCTGACCCTGGCCATTCTGTTGGATGCTTTTTCAACCACTGTGGACCCTGCCACCAAAGTTCATTTTCACAAATCTTCTGTAGTGTACAACCGCGTGTAGCAATATCTGCTGGATTTTCCTTTGTAGAAACATATCCGAATGAAACAGCACTATGAGATTTTATTTCACGAACTCTGTTTGCTACAAACACTGTCAAATCTTTGTCACTACAAATCCATTTGAGAACACATTGAGAATCTGTCCACAAGAAATTGTCAACTATAGACAGTTTCAATTGTTGTTGCACAAAGTTTAAGCACCTAACACCAATCAGTACAGCCATTAACTCTGCTCTAGGTATTGTCATTCCCTTCACAGGTGTGAGCCTTGTTTTAGCGAACAGTAAATCCACCTTTGAATCATATCCATCTGTCTGGTGTAGGTATATCAGAGTAGCATATGCGTTTGAAGAAGCATCACAAAAACAAACTAGCCGGTTCTGAGTGTCACAATTTGTTTCCATCTTAACACATCTAGGTAGCTGATAATCTGAGATATTTTGAATGTCTACTTTTATGTCCGACCATGCATGTAAATCCTCATGAGGAATCGTGTCATCCCAGTCAAGACCCTTACACCACAATGTTTGAAGCATAACCTTCCCTCGGAGTAATACTGGAGAAAACAGACCTTGAGGGTCAAACACGGATGCTATTGTTTTCAGAACAATGCGTTTGGTTGGCTCTTGTGCTTCTGTAGGCATTACTGTGTTTTTCAAAGATATACTGTCGTTTTCAGTGTCCCATATGTGTCCTAAAACTTTAGTAGTCCGACATGAGGATTTATCTGCTGCTGGCAGAATATTGTTAACATCACTGCTGTTTGATAGCCATTCACGAAGGTTAAGTGATGCATCAGAGAATATAGCCTTTGCTCCGTTGTAAAACTGAATTGCATCACCTGCTGATTCTGTTCCAGAAATCACATTATCAACATAAATGTCTTCCTTAAGCCTTTTTGTTATCTCACAATTGTACGAATCAAGGTGATGTTCAACGGTGGCTCCCAGCAGAAACGGGCTAGAAATCACACCAAAAGGTACTCTGCAAAAACGATACTCCTGTATATTGTCACGAGTTATACTAGCAATTTCCAGATCCTTCAACCAAAGAAATCTAGTCACATCCCGCTGGTTTGACTGTAGACCGATCTGCAAGAATGCTTTCTCTATGTCAGCAACGATCCCTACTCTATTCAGCCTAAATCGGAGGAGAATTCCACACAGGTCCTTTAGAAGAACAGGTCCCCTATAGAGGCATTCGTTTAGACTTTTGTTGCTCATTTTGGTCTTTGCAGATGCATCGTATACAATGCGCAGCTTTGTTGTTGACTTTGTTGGAGTAACTACTGCATGATGTGGGAGATAGTGTATCATTGCTCCACTGTCAACACCATTCACTGTCTCTATAACTCCCTTTCCTAACTGGTCCTTTAATATGGAATCATATTTATGTAAGAATTCTGGTTGATTCCTCAGTTTTGACACAACCGATTTCAGCCGACCAACAGCAAGTTCTCTGTTTACAGGTAACTCAGGAAACTCCTCCTTCCACGGCCAGGTCACTTGATAACGACCGTTTTCAAACTTTAACGTCTCATTGAACTGACGTAATGCACTTTCATTATCAAAGCATTGTGGGTGGTCTACGATCCCTATGCCTTCCACATTCCAGAAGTCTTCCAAGTCAGGCTTTGTTGGCAGAGTGGAATCAAGGGAAGTTAATCCTTCTGTACCTGTAATACCGTTCCCATATGTAAGGACGAACAAACTTGACTGCGTTGTGTCACCACTATGAGTGTCTGTTGTTCGACCAGTGAGGATCCAACCTAGTTTAGACGAAAGTAAGTACAAGCCTGGTTGTATTTCAATTTTTTTAGAAAGAATTAGATCCAGGTAGTAGTCGTTACCAATCAGTAACTCAATGGTAGATGACTCACTTTCTGTAGGAATACTGTCATCTAACTCAATACTTCTCACCAGATGTTCTATTTGACTGGAAACCAGCTTCACTGAATTCCGTTGGATGGTTCCACTGATAGTAGGCACGATGTTTGCACGAATAGTGAAATACTCTCCATTGTTAAGTGTAAGGTTCAGTTCTGTAGACGTTGTTGTTACTGTCTTTGGTGTATCAGTTCCGAACGTGGCGAGTTTTATCTGTTCTTGGCCGTTTCTCTTCAGGTCAAGTTGCTCCGCCAGATGTTCGGTTATGTACGTCCTTTGGGAACCAGAATCAAAGAGAAGTCGCACAGTCTGGCTTCTAGTACTGTCGGGGTTTCTGATTTCTGTCTTTGCAGTCTGCATCAGGACGAATTCTCCAGATGAGATCAGAGCATTTTCACCTTGCACTCCACTTTGCTCCGTCAAAGCATTCACTTCCTGTGGTGATCGAACGTCATTTGACTGTTTGAACTTCTTTGGACATAAACTCCTATGATGGTCATTAGCTTTCCCACAATGCACGCACACTTTGCTCCGTTTACACTCCTTGGCAAGATGGCCAATTCTTAAACATTTAAAGCAGCTGTCCTTTAACTGTTGTTTCCGGTCCTTTAAAGTTCGAAACGTAGGACATTCGTCACTCCAGTGGTGTTTAGAACAATATCGGCACATTTCTAAGTAATTTAAACCTGACATCTGTTTGGCATCAGCTACAAGTGCCTCCGCCGAGCCTATGGACGTCGATGCACGCTTATCACCCCTTTGTCTAAAATCAAAATGCTGTGAAGGTTTTGACTGACTTTGGCTTGGTTTTTGGCCTACGAATGATTTGCTTTTTCCCTCGAATCCCTTAGAACTGTGCTCCGTCGGCTTTTGTTTTACCTCAGATTTTTCACGCGCTTTTACATAGCTACGCAGCGTTTCAATCAATCTCTGTGTATCCCACTCATCATCTGCGCCCTTCATGATTTCAAGCTGAAGTAAAACTTCCTGTGGCAATTTTGCCTTCACCATAGAAACAAACACATCCTGGTTGATATTTTGTTTTAACACTTCGAGACTACGTAGGTGCCTTTGAAACCTATCAAGGAGCAACCTCAAACTACACGTATTGTTACTTGCAACCTGCAGATTGATAATCTGGCTGTAATGCAAATCTACGACTTCTTGTTTGTTGCCAAAACGTTCTTTCAAACTCGCGATGGCAATATTATAATTTTCATGTGACAAAGCCAAACCAGACACTACACGGGCTGCTTCACCTGATAGCTTGCTCATAAAATAGCTGAATTTTTCTATGTTTGAAAGCCTACTGTTGTTGTGTATTGTGCACTCAAAGGAATCCCAAAATTCACTCCATTTCAAACGGTCACCACTATATGAAACTATATCAATCTTCGGAAGCTTCACAGAACTACTTTTTTCTAACGCACTTATTTTTTCCTGTTCCTTCATTTTATTTTGCTGATGGTCAAGAAGTTCCTGTTGCTGCTTCATTTGAGTAAATATGACGGTTTGCATGTCAGCAAGTTTTTCTGCATCCGATTTTGTCGCTAATTTACTCGTAACAGTTTCCTTTTCTTTTGATTCAATCAAAGTTTCTTTCATTTGCTTTAAATCGATGCAACACTCCATTGCATCAGCACAAATTTGGCTATCTTATCCTAAGATAGTGTCCAAATAGTCACTTTCCGTCTCGTCAAGAGCACATGACAATTTTTCTGTTTGAATTTCAACCTTTTCACTGTACATTTTCATTTTTTCAACGCATTTTTTTATTTCAATTAGGACCCTATCTACGTCGATCTGATCAGGATCA
This sequence comes from Anodontia alba, assembly GCA_964016985.1. Classification (NCBI taxonomy): domain Eukaryota; kingdom Metazoa; phylum Mollusca; class Bivalvia; order Lucinida; family Lucinidae; genus Anodontia; species Anodontia alba. The sequence goes on from OZ024835.1 coordinate 56,303,166, forward strand.
TAGTGTAGAATGTCCGAAGCGATTGCTATTTCTTTTTCAAGGAAATTCCTGTACCTTGTCCTTATACCCTTTAGGTATGAAATTTGTGTAGACATTTTTTCACAATGAATACAAATAAATTTCACTTACTTGTTCAATCTCCCGGGTTCCGGCGCCATATATGTGGCAGAGATCCTTTAATCCAATTTTTAATTCATCTACCACACAATTTAGATTTTTAATTGAAAGACAAGAATATACACCTTTTAATTCCCCTATTTACATTGACAATAATAACAAAATTCTGTCTTTATATAGCAGAGGCATCTCACCACAAACGAACGTGCAGCATTTAAAACCCGTGCTGCACGAGAAATCGAAGGGCTCCGACGACACCAGGCTCCGTCAGAAGCACGTGCAGTTATTACATCACGTGCACCGTACAGTCAATGAAATGGCTCCGTCGTAACTTCGCGCCATTCGCGACAGTACTACAAGACCGAGACATTTTCTTTTTATCCAGCTTTCACAGCAGCTATACATGTACTACAAGACCGAGACATTTTCTTTCAATTCAGCTTTCACATCAGCAATACATGTACTATAAGAATGAGAATTTTCTTTCAATTCAGCTTTCAAGGGAAATATAAACATCAAAATATACAGTAGAACTTTGATAGCATGAACACCAATGGCTCGTTTACCAAGCTGTCGAACTCTTTCTCTAGTCCCTAAGAAATTCTTTCAACAGCTCCAAATAATGGGATAATTGATGGAGATTTGTCTTATCATGTTTCACACAGAATACCTATATTTTTTGCTGGCCTCGGTGGCTCAGCTGGATGCGCCGTCTGACTGAAATCCTGGAGGTCGCGGGTTCAACCCCCGTCCAGGTCGGTAACATTCTTTCGTGGAGCTTTATCATGAAATATTTTCTACAGTAAAACTCTCCCTTCCGCTGATTCAAAAAGGGCAGTTGTCAGTTTCTGGCGAAAGAATGTGCACTATACTGGTTAACCGCTTAGAGGACTAAACCTGCCCAGTAAACGTGTGGTTAAGTAAACTGACCACGCTCGACATGACCCCACTGGGTTGACTGGGCCATAAAACCTCAACACAACCAACCATACCCATATTTTATTTAATATTGTGAAGATAATTATTTTAAGTATGCCTCCAGAACTGTTCAGAGAACCTCACGGGCTCAGCTTTTCCAATAGTAGGCGGCAGCTCGTTGAGGCTAAATTGCCATCTTGTCTTCAAGCACAATCTTCTATATTTTGTCTTTCTGAGATTACCTCTTAAATATTTTCACTAGCTGCCCTCTACTAAGCATTTTAGCCGCCTACTTCTAAATATATTGAAAAGGCTTAGAACTGTCACTATGAGTAACCCCCAGACGTTTACAAGGCAGGCTTAGTCCTCTATATTATAAGCGGTTAACTAGTATATTGTGCACATTCTTTCGCCAGAAAATGACAGCTGCCCTTCTTGAATCAGCGGAAGGGAGAGAATGACCGTAGAAAATATTTCATGATCAATCTTCACGAAAGAATGTTGCCGACCTCGACGGGTGGTTGAATCCGCAACCTCCTGGTCTATAGTCGGACGGCGCATCCAACTGAGCCACCGAGGACAGCTTTAAGTAAAGAAGTTTAGGCATAGCATATTAAAGAACATATGTAACATTTCATTCAGTTTCTAGCAGGCATGAACACACTCAAGAATAAAAAGAATCCGGGCAGGACAAAACCAAATAGAAAGCATCGCGACTGACGAGGCCTCGGATCTGCCTGCACATCTGCAGTCTTCATTCTTCACACGAGCCTTCTCTGTTAGCCAAGGATCAAGCAAAAAGGGGAGATTAAGACCTAGCTAGCCTGATGCACTGGCTGATCTAAATCGTCGCTTGCCGCATAGCTCTTCATGTAGATTTTGTCATGTTCCAGCTCTTCTGCTGATTCAGTAGCACAGTCTGGGACAGTATTCAAATTTAACACTAAGTATTCTTTTCATCTCGACATTAAACATCCTAATCATCTTCTTCAGATCTGTCATTCTCTCTATTTTTTTGATTCTGAAATTATAAGAACAAATACCATGGTTTCAGTGACAAACATGCCTACTATTTTCGAATTGCCAAGCCTAGTCCAGAGAGCCAGACTGTCGGAGTAAATGATTATTTTATGAGACATGTCTAGACTTATGTCTTCTAAACTAAAAATTAAACTATTAACTGTTAATTTGCACCCCCCACCCCCCTCCACCCCCCCACCCCCATCTTTTGGGGCACAGAAATGGATTAGGCTGCTCTACATATTATTGTCTAACAATCAAGCAAGTTTCAGCTTGATCTGATGTAACTGTTAAGAGTTAGCCGGAAATAAAAAAGTTTACAGAAACTTTCACAGGGGCATGACTATGCTATTATTTAGTGGACTGTAACTTCGAAACAATATGAGCTGCTCCACATCATGGTCTAACTAAAAATTAAGTTTAAGCTTGATCGGATGTTAACTAATTAACGGTAGGAGGAGTAAGCCAGAAATGAAAAGTTTACAGAAATTTTCAAAGTAGCATAACTCTGCTAATATTTGGTGGACTGTAACCTAGAAATATTATGCGCTGCTCTACATCATAGTCTAACTATAAATCAAGTTTAAGCCTGATTGTATGCAAACTTAAGTGCAGTTGTCCGGAAACGAAAAAGTTTACAGACCGACAAAAGGACGCCAGCCCTGTTACGTCCCATTTTTTAAATAGTCGTGTAATAATAATAACAAAAAATAATAATAGGTGCAGACAGTGTTTAACATATTGACGCCAGACCACTTAACGCAGTTGGCTACGTCTGAATCACGAGCCAGAGGTCGCTGAGTCAACTCCCAAGTCTAGCTTCATACATTCATAGAGATCATGAAATAATTTCTATGGTCATTTTCCCACTTCAGTTAGCTGATTCAATCAGGGCAGTAGTCAGTTACTTGCTAAAGCGTCTGACTAGTGATCAATTCACCGTTCCAATACCTGCTGGTGTCGGCAACGTTCTTTCGTGGGGACTGATCAGAGAATCTTTTCTACCAACATTCAATTCCTTCCGCTGAATTAAGAAGGGCTGTTTATTGTCTCTTTCTGGCGAAAGAATGTGCACTGTACCGGTTAACCACTTGTATAAGCCTGCCCAGGAAGTGTGATTAGGTAAAATGAATGTCTCCAGAATGACCTAAATAGTGTTGACCGGTAAACAAACAAAACTGGTTTAATTAAAGAGGTCTAAGCCAGAATAGGAACAGTGTGATTAGGTTAACTGAATGTCGTAATTTATCTGTTACAGCGATAAACCTCAATAAAAATACAACTAACATAGCCAGTATAGATAAAAAATGGGTTTGAGGCTTTGCACAGGTCCCGCCTCCATAAATTCAAACTTGTAATGCCAATTTACATCCAAACAATCCCATCTGCCTATTACTAATCCCTAGTGTGTGACGGGTGCAAAGCCAAAGTTTCACATCACAGACTTACCTGTACAACAAGTACATTGATGCCCCTTGGCCTGTTTGGAGCTTGCTTTAACGTGTTCATTATGTGAAGTTCAGCTTCCTTGTCGCTACCATATTTGAAATTTCTTTTGAATGCCCCTGAAAAAGTTGGATTAACTATAACATTTTCTCTCTAAAAGAAGGAAGTCAATAGCTCTTTATAAATGTACTACCTCTGAACCTATGGTTAAAATTAAATAATTAAGAATAATGTCTATGGCCTTTTATCTCTTAAGAAATACCAATGACTGTTGACAATACAGTTTGTACATTTGATTGGGGTCTGACTTTGGTTAAATGTCAATAGCTTGTTCGGTCTTTGCAATACAAATCTATGTACCTCTTCCCATTTCCCCTCAAGAAAAAGATCAGGCCTGAATGATAGATTTTAAGTTCTAATGAATCCTGTTATTTTTTTATAAATATCAAACGCTTCAAAAGATGAGCAAGTCAAAGCTTTTATCAAATAAAATTTAAACATTTTTTAGGTATCTGTTGGATTATTGTTTGAAAAAGTTTCAGTCAGCAACAGGTAATATCGCTAGTCTCAACCTCATACAGCATAGTTTCTGTGGAGTGAATTTTCTAGTTTTTTTTTTTTTTTTTTTTTTTTTTTTCCATGGCGACCAACTGACATGAGCAGTGGGCATGAAATAATATGGCTGACAGAAGATATCTCAAGGGACATTTCTATGAAAATTTTTCAAAAATCTGCAATGGCTGAGAAGTTTCGTGCCGTTTTTTCAATTTTCCCCCATTTAAGTCAATGGTAACTCTAATTTGCCATATTAACCAAACAGTAGATAGCCTATTTTCACAAGAGCTCTGCTAGTTAAGGCATTGTACGCCTGTGGCAAGTAATTAAAACGTAGATCATAAACTGACTCCTGTATAATTCAGCTGGCCTCGGTGGCTCAGTTGGATGCGCCGTCCGACTGGAGACCAGGAGGTCGCGGGTTCAACCCCCGCCGAGGTCGGCAACATTCTTTCGTGGAGATTGATCATGAAATATTTTCTACGGTCATTCTCTCTTTTCCGCTGATTCAAGAAGAGCAGTTGTCAGTTTCTGGCGAAAGAATGTGCACATTACTGGTTAGAGGACTAATCCTGCCTATTAGAAGACTATTCAGCAGCTGACATAAACAGATGGTATTTTCGGATGCAGGTTTTCTTGGCAGTTCAAGGGTTAAATAACTATAAATCATGAACATTGTACACTAATTTTACATTCTTCGACTCGACCATTTTTTTTTTTAAATTTTTTTTTTTTTCATTTTAAATCTCTTATCTTTTGCTATATGAATATCTGTGTCGATAATATTTCATGTTTAAGCATCCTCCATAGGAAAAGTCATTTGAATGTTTTTACAGACAGCATGATGTGTAAAACATCAACAATCAATGAATTTGCTAAAAAAAGTTAAATAATGAGCATATTTGAAAATAAATATACATACAGCTGTTACTACTAGATGATGATGCCTGCCGATTGTCTGGTGTCTGAGATAGATCACTGCCTGAACCAAGCCTTCGAGTTTCAGATGGGCTCGATGAAGAAGAGTGAGGCGTTGAAGGTTGTCCAGGTGAAAACAGGCGCTGGGAAGATGTTGAATGAGGTATTGATGGATATCCTGGTGATAACTGGCGCTGGGAAGACAGTGTAGTTTGCTGAGGTGTTTAAGGATGTCCTGGTGAGCATTTAGGCTGGGAAGAGGATGTAAAATGCGATCTTGGCGTATGGGCCTGCTGTAGCTCAGAAGTTATAACTGGTGATGTAACCACAGTACATTATATAAAATGGAAACATAAATAAGAATAGGGCTGGCTCATCACGGCTGAAAAGATAATCGATATTCAGTCCTGTCATTGTGATCAATAACCAAATAGTAATCAGTTAAGATCTGGTCATAATTTTACTTTCTGACTTAATGTTTAAGAATAGAAAACAAATAAACGACTATCAGCAAATCAGTAATGGCAATATATATTATATATATATTTTTTTGTGGAAATACAATACATGTAATTGATCGTTTAATCGATTATCTGATTAATTGTGCCTACCTTACATAAGATGATGCAAAATATTTTAAGTGTCATGCTTTGACATTAAGCCAGAAAGGTAAATTTATGACCAAATCTTTTAGTGATTACTAATTCCATTCTCGACTGCAGATAGGACATATGACTGATTATGATTACAGCTCCGATTAGCCATCCATCATACATACAATACTATACCTGCAATGATAATTCTAACTAAGAATAACATGGGAGAAAATATCTCTCAAAATGTCACCAGAATATTATCCCTGTACCTACTTTCACGTGAAGGTTCATTTACAGAGGTGCTTTATTACACCATAATTAAATAGGCACTACTACAAAAAGTGAATACCCGGTACTACAAACCAGATCAATCAGCTTTAACAGTGTATGACAAAGATATGACTATCCGAAATTTTACATCCGTACGGAGACTAATTTCAAGCTGCCTCATTGATACATATTGGTATTTTATAATAGTATGTAATAACACAGAAATTCGTTAACTTTTGAAATAACCTACTCAATTTCTATTTTCTGTCCTTGTATACATACCTTAAAACGTCACCTTTATAATCAGTTCACTAATGGAAATTGTTTTGCTGCAACCAATAAAATGATCACCATGCACAAAGGATATAATGTTAAAATTTCCCACTCAATGGTCCTTTTTTTTAGACACTGCATTTACCCATTATCATTTTAGATTTAGTTAATAAATCATTAATACCATTTGCATCAAGATAGAAAATATAAAAAAAATTGACTTGTTAAGAAAAATATTTGACTGCCCTTAACAGTTTGCAAGCTGTGAATACTGACAATTTAATTGTTCTTCATGTGTCATTTATAAAATACTTTTAAGATTAATACATTTAACACCTAACCTTCGAAATTAGCTTACTGAACATTTGTTCTATTTCGCTTGATGGTTGAGAAACTTGCACATCTACAGGATGTTCCACTTCACCTGATGATTCCAAAGCTTGAAACAGAATGTAAAAGAACAGTAGTATTGTCAACTTTTATCCTGCTGAATAAATCAATTTAGAAATACAAATTTCTGACTATCAAACAATTTATTTTACTTGATATAATTTATCCATTCAATTCACTAACTGCATGACAAACTGGGTATATCCTGAGAAGCCATTTGATCTGGATCGTTCTTGTTTGCAAAGGTAAATGTTCTTGTGTTCAGCAGGATAAGGGTTAAGAGTATTGCATGCAACACGCTCACTAGTGGAACGATAATACAAGGTTACCCAGGAAAAGACACAAAGGCCTTGACAGCGTACAGATGAGGAGCTGCTCACCTTTAGCTGGGAAAAAGACAAACACTTGCTGACCCCTGGGTATTAAACTTTCCGCCTTGTCGAGGCCCTGGGGGCTCAATTTCCACTGGGAACGTTGCTAGCTTGGTGAGCAGTAATTGTCCCATTTGGGAAGAGCGAAGAGGAAATACCACCTGTTTGCCGTGGGTGGCGTCCCGTAAGCTGGAAGAAGGAGTTCTGGAGGTTGAGGGTTATCTGGAGTACGGTATTCAGATGCCTAACACACCTCTTTGGCCTGGATTTCGGTGTAGACGGGTGATCCCGTAAAGAAGGAGTTCTGGAGGTTGAGGATTATCTGGAGTGCGGTATTTCAGATGCCTAACACACCTCTTTGGCCTGGATTTCGGTGTAGACGGGTGATCGTGCGGCCCGGCACGATCAATCGGCTGGTCGCGCCGAGCCCTAGGAATAATTCTTTATTTTCTCTTCCTTCTTTTGTATCATCCTGATACATACCGTTTGCTCATCAGACTTATTCACAACCTTTCCATTCCTAGAAGGCGGTGGCTTAACGGGTCAATCGTGCGACTACTTAATCGTGCGAGTATATCTTTTGTGTATCTCTAACACTTAAGGAGTTTGGAAAGCCACTCCTTTATAGTGTTCCCTAGTAGGGCTCAACGGTAGGCGGAGAGCACGGAGGATGAATTCTTTTTCTTTTCTCTTCATGGATACTTACAATAAACGAAAACGGACTAACCAAAATATCTCAGATGAAGATCAATCAGACAATGACTATTCTTCCAAAACCCCATCTGAAAACAACTCTCAACATTTCCGCGTTTCATAGTAATAGAAAGTTTACAAGAAAATAGAAGTATAACCTCACTATCTCCTTTTCTTATTCAAAAAGTCATTCACAGTATATCTGGTGAACCGGAAAGTATAAAGAAACTACAAAGGTCAGATCAACTCTTCATTGAAGTTAAAAAGAAGGCACATGCCGAAAATCTCCTGCGTACAACGACTTTTCACGACCTAAAAGTACGCGTGTATCCCCATACATCATTAAACACATCCAAAGGGGTAATTCTCTGCGCAAAAATACGAAATTGCAGCGATCAGGAGATACTGGACGGCACTAAACATCAAGGAGTCACAGCAGTAAAAAGATTTAAAATTAGACGAGACGGTAAACTAAAAGATACTAATACTTTCGTTTTTACTTTTAATACACCAACTCTGCCAAAAACTGTAAACGTAGCATATTTTAGAGTTAATGTAGAATTTTACATACCAAATCCACTGCGTTGCCACCATTGTAAAAAATATGGACATCATGAGGACAGGTGTTCTAAAGATCCAGTATGCCCAAACTGTGGCGAAACAACAAGTCACAGTGAAAAAGATTGTAAAAAAGAACCAAAATGCATAAACGGTGGACAAAATCATAATGCTAACTCAAAAGACTGTCAAATTTGGCACAAAGAAAAGGAGATTCTTAGGTTAAAATTCACCAGAAATATCTCTTTCACCGAAGCGTGGAAAATTGTTGAAGCTCCTACGACAACTCCTGGAGTAAGCTATGCAAGCATCACCCAGTCATCCGTAAAAAAGATGTCTGTGGTTGATGCAGTCACTCAAACTGACTCAATCCCTGGTCTAGAGACACTAGAACAGCTAAAAACGAAAAACAAGATCGAGACGCACCAAAACTTGAATACGGAACAAACTGTCACTGAAAATAGTCAAACTGCACCACCTTCTAATGAAACACAAAATCAAGAGAAAATTCTAAAAAATGCTACAATTTAGATGATCAAGAAGGATCGAAAGAAACAAACACAAGCAAAATTGAAAAGTCAATCATCTCAAAAACAACAAACGCACATCACATCGGACAGAAATCGGAAAGGATCAAGAGACCAAATTAAACATCACAACAGGTTCGGGTCACTGAGTGACAGTAGCGATATGGAGTATCTTGATGCTCCAACGCCACGAACTGATACTAATAGATCGAGGTCGCCAATAACAGCGCCTTAGTTGCTAGTCTGCTAAAAATCTCTCTATATAATGGATTTAAAACACAAAATTATACAAGGAACTGTCGAGGTCTTAAATCAAGCTATAATGAGCTTTTACTACTTCTAACATTATTAAATCCATCAGTTTTTTGTTTACAAGAAACTTTTTTTAAAAACTGATGACAAAATCAATACAAAAGATTTCAATGTATATAACTATATATACTCAGACGGTCAGAAACTATCTGGTGGGAGTTCAGTTTTTGTAAGGTCTTGTTTGCCACAAAGACAGATCAAAATAACTACACAGCTACAAGCTGTGGCAGTCTCAGTTACTTTGGATAAAGAAATTACAGTCTGTTCTATATATATACCACCTTCTTTTTCCTTAAGAGCAGAATATCTCCACTACTAGGTCAACTTCCTTCACCGTATCTTTTAGTAGGTGACTTAAATGGTCACAGCATTCTTTGGGGATGCGGAGATAATAACAATAGAGGCGAAATTATTGAAGATTTTATTATAAAGAACGATCTTTGCTTGATGAATCACAAATCTTATACTTACCTTCATCCTGCAACAGGCCATTTCTCTTCTTTAGATCTCTCTTTGTGTCATCCATCTCTCATCTTAGACTTTAACTGGTCAGAATATAATGATGATCAGTGCAGAAGTGATCACTTCCCTGTTATTAGCTCATCTGAGCACGAAGTGCTCATGGTGAGCTATTGTGGTCAGTCAATGTCCGTCGTCCGTCGTCCGTCGTGCGGCGTCAACAATTGCTTTTAAAGCCTACTCCTCCTACACCCCTGGGCCAATTGACTTGATACTTGGTAAGAAGCATCGGGGTGACTTGTAGATCAAAAATAGCAAAAATCGTTCCGATCGGAAATCCAAGATGGCCGCCATGGCCGCCATCTTGAAAATCTATTTTTCGCTTCTCCTCCTGAACCGAAAGGCCAATTGACTCCAAACTTGCTAGGAACTATCAGGGTGACTTGTAGATCAAAAATAGCTAAAATCGTGCTGATCGGAAATCCAAGATGGCCGCCATAGCCGCCATCTTGAAAATCTATTTTTCGCTTCTTCTCCTGAACCGAAAGGCCAGTTGACTCCAAACTTACTAGGAAGCATCAGGGTGACTTGTAGATCAAAAATAGCTAAAATCGTGCCGATCGGAAATCCAAGATGGCCGCCATGGCCGCCATCTTGAAAATTTATTTTTCGCTTCTTCTCCTGAACTGAAAGGCCAATTGATTCCAAACTTGCTTGGAAGCATCGGGGTGACTTGTAGATCAAAAATAGCTATAATCGTGCCGATCGGAAATCCAAGATGGCCGCCATGGCGGCCATCTTGAAAATCTATTTTTTGCTTCTTCTCCTGAACCGAAAGGCCAATTGACTCCAAACTTGCTAGGAAGCATTAGGATGACTTGTAGATCAAAAATAGATAAAATCGTGCCGATCGGAAATGTGCCGATCGGAAATCCAAGATGGCCGCCATCTTGAAAATCTATTTTTCGCTTCTTCTCCTAAACCGAAAAGCCAATTGACTCCAAACTTGGTAGGAGGCATTGGGGTGACTTATAGATCAAAAATAGCTAAAATCGTGCCTATTGGAAATCCAAGATGGCCGCCATGGCAGCCATCTTGAAAATCTATTTTTTGCTTCTGCTCCTAAACCGAAAGGCCAGTTGACTCCAAACTTGGTAGGAAGCATCGGGGTGACTTGTAGATCAAAAATAGCTAAAATCATGCCGATCGTAAAACCAGGATGGGCGCCATGGCAGCCATCTTGAAAATCTATTATTTGCTTCTTCTCCTGAACCGAAAGGCCAGTTGACTTGAAACTTGGTAGGAAGCATTTGGGTGACTTGTAGATCAAAAATAGCTAAAATCATGCCGATCGTAAATCCAAGATGGCCGCCATGGCGGCTATCTTGAAAATCTATTTTTCGCTTCTTCTCCTAAACCCAAAAGTCACTTAACTCGAAACTAAGTAGGAAGCATCAGGGTGACTTGTAGATCAAATATAGCTAAAATCGTTCTGATCAGAAATCCCAGATGGCCACCATGGCCGCCATCTTGAAAATCTATTTAGCTATTTCTCCTGCACCGAAAGGCCAATTAACTCCAAACTTTGTAGGAGACATTGGGGTGACTTGTAGATCAAAAATAGCTAAAATCTTGCAATCGGATATCCAAGATGGCCGCCATGGCAGCCATCTTGAAAATCTATTTTTCGCCTCTTCTCCTGAACTGAAAGGCCAGTTGACTCGAAACTTGGTAGGAAGCATTGGGGTGACTTGTAGATCAAAAATAGCTAAAATCGTGCCGATCGTAAATCCAAGTTGGCTGCCATTTAGAGTTTGTTCAAATGATCACGCTCAATTGACTGGCATGCCATATATCTTCTTCTTCAAAATAAAGAACTGCTTAAATGATGATCTTTTCATTAGTTGCGATGACAGGATTGGAAAAATGTTGCATAACATCTGCATATCTGCAGTGGCTATGTCACTCAGGTGAGCGACCCGTGGCCCGTGGGCCTCTTGTTATCGAAAATGTAAATACCTCTTCGAACGATCATAACTCAAAATGGAAATTAAATAAGGCAAATCGGGAATTGTACCATTCTTTAGGTGAAGAAAGTATCAAACCAGAAAGGTTTGAAAATTCCTTAGACCCTATAGCTGATTTTACTTCTCTGCTTGACATATCTAATAAAAGTATACCAAAGACCTCGACAAATCCGAAGAAAAGCAGGCCGTGGTACAATGATGAATGCAAAGATGCCATAAAACAGCGCAAGCAAGCATTATCAAAGTTCTGCAGATATCCAACAAAGGAGAACTTGAACAAGTTTAAAAACTTCAGAGCAAAGGCTCGTCGAACAATAAAGGCCTCCAATCACAAATCGTGGGAATCTTACGTTCCGAATTTAAATCATAAAACTCCAATTAAAAAGGTTTGGGATATGATACGAAAAATATCTGGTAAATCTAAATCGCCCAGTTTCACCCATTTAAATACAAAACGCCGGCCTCGGTGGCTCGGTTGGATGCGCCGTCCGACTGGAGACCAGGAGGTCGCGGGTTCAACCCCCGCCAAGGTCGGCAACATTCTTTCGTGGAGATTGATCATGAAATATTTTCTACGGTCATTCTCTCCCTTCCGCTGATTCAAGAAGGGCAGTTGTCAGTTTCTGGCGAAAGAATGTGCACAGTACTGGTTAACCGCTTAGAGGACTAAGCTTGCCCAGTAAACGTGTGGTTAGGTAAACTGACCGCGCTCGACATGACCCCATTGGGTTGACTGGGCCGTAAAACCTCAACACACATTAAATACAAAACGTGGAACAAAGGCCACATCAAAGGAAGAGATCGCAAATGCACTAGGCGAAACTTTTTTGGATAATTCCTCATCTCGGAATTATTCAGAGAAGTTTCAAAACATCAAAAAACAAGAAGAAAAGATCAAACTTAATTTCACCTCTTCAAATACTGAAGAATATAACAGTCTGTTTAACATAACAGAACTTAAAGATGCTATTGCAGTATCAAAAGATACAGCTACAGGCCCTGATGACATCCATTATCAGATGCTTAAACACCTTCCCGAAACCGCCCTTGACACACTTTTACATATTTTCAACGGTATATGGACAACAGGAGGTTTTCCAGAAAGCTGGCGTTTGGCCACAATTATACCTATTCCCAAACCAGGGAAAGACCATGCAGAACCAACAAACTACAGACCAATAGCGCTAACATGTTGCCTTTGTAAAACATTAGAGAGAATGATAAACAAACGACTTGTTTGGTACTTAGAATCTAACAATCTCATAACAAAGTTTCAGTCGGGAATCCGAGCTGAACGTAGTATTAATGACAATTTAGTTAGACTAGAAACTTTTATCCGCGATGCTTTTATCAAACGAGAACATGTAGTTGCTGTATTTTTCGATTTGGAAAAAGCCTACGATACTACTTGGCGATACGGAATTTTGAAAGACCTACACAACTTTGGTCTGAAAGGAAGACTACCAAAATTTATTCAAAGTTTTCTTGAAGATCGTACTGTACAAGTGCGTGTAGGATCGACTCTCTCTGACCTCTATGATCAAGAGCAGGGCGTTCCTCAAGGTGCCATACTTTCAACCACTTTATTCAACGTGAAATTAAACGATATTATAAACTGTCTGGATTACAAGACAGATGGTTCTTTGTACGTTGATGATTTCTGTATATGTTTTCGCTCGAAAAATATGCGCACAATAGAAAGACATCTACAGCAATGTCTAAATAGAATTGAAGACTGGGCAACAAGAAATGGCTTTAAATTTTCCAAATCGAAAACTCAGTGCGTTCATTTCTGTCAACAACGGAAAATACACAACGATCCAGTGCTCTACATATATGGATCTCAAATACCAGTTGTTGCCGAATCAAAATTTCTTGGGGTTATATTTGATAGAAAATTCTCCTTCATACCCCATATAAAATACGTGAAAGCGAAATGTTTAAAAGCATTAAACCTTTTAAAAGTTTTATCTCACACAAGTTGGGGTGCGGACAGAACAACTCTTCTTCACCTATATCGTTCTTTAATTCGATCAAAACTTGATTATGGGTCCATCGTATATGGATCTGCTAGAAAATCTTATCTACAGATGTTAGACACTGTACATAATCAAGGACTTCGTTTGGCATTGGAAGCTTTTCGTACGTCGCTAGTATCTAGTCTTAACGTGGAAGCAGATGAGCCATCGTTACGGCAACGCAGAGAAAAATTGTCCCTTCAATATGCCGTCAGATTTGCTGCTAACCCTTCTAACCCTGCTTTTGAAGTCACATTTCCACCACAATTACAGGAATATTATGAAAGAAAACCTAACGCAATTAAATCCTTTGGCCTTCGTATAGCACCATTTTTAGAATCTGCTAATATTAATATTAAAAACATCCAAAAAACACTCTTTTTCTGATATTCCATCCTGGCGCATTACTAAGCCAACTATTCTTTTCCATTTACACAACAGCAAAAAGTCACCTTCTGATTCACATCTCATGAAACAAAACTTCCAAGAATTGCTATCGCGACTTTCAGATTATCAACACATCTACACTGATGGCTGAAAAGTTGAAGATAAGGTTGGCTGTGCGTATATATCGGGCAGCCACCATGAAAAGATCCGTCTTACTGATGGCTCATCTATTTTCACTGCTGAATCCAAGGCTATTGATATGGCTTTGGATTACGTTATGAATAACTCTTTAGATAACAAATTCGTTATTTTCTCGGACTCCCTTTCTGTTTTGAAATCTCTAAACCACACATCTTCAAAAAATCCCAAAATTCAGAACCTGATAGAAAAACATCAAGAGTTATCGAAAACTAAGGAAATTTTGTTCTGTTGGCTCCCCAGCCATGTTGGCATAAAAGGTAACGAGGCTGCCGATGTAAAAGCAAAGGCCTCACTCGATCTAGAAATTTCTAATTTTAAACTTCCGTGTACAGATTTTAAACCTTTTATCAACAGGTACATCTTATCCAAATGGTAGATGTCCTGGGACAGAGCGACATTCAATAAACTACATGGAATAAAACCGGTTCTTGGTAAAAATACCTTTTATCGAACATTAAGGCGAGAAGAAGTGGTTCTTACTCGTCTACGTATAGGTCATACTAGACTCACACATTCTTATCTACTCAAACGAGAAGATCAGCCATTTTGTATCAACTATTATGAACCTTTTTCCTGATCGACTGCATTGAATTTTTTCATGTGCGATGTCAATTCTTCCAGACAAATGACCCGAGATACTTATTTGAAAATGTACCGGCTGAAATTATACTTGTCTTTTTAAAACACATCAACCTTTTTAACAAAGTATAACTGCTTTAATTTTTAAATTCGTTCTAGTTTTACATTTTATGCATATATGACTTACCATTATAACCGTTTCGTTACAGAGACATGTTAGTTCACCCTTTTGACGCAAATGACCCTCATGGGTTGATGCGTCGTTAAACCTGAACTCAACAACACTTGCTGACTTGCTAAAACAGGGTAAAACACAGTCTTTGCGAGTTCAAATATAGCCACTTGCAGAGCCAAAGGTGGCAAGCATTAATGGAAAGGAAAATAGTTTTGCCAAGCTTATTGCATAAATTTAAAAGGTGAAAACTATCTATTTATTTCAGATGCCTCAAATAAAACAAAAACATACATCTTTTCCAGTCTGTCTTAATTTCCCTCTGACGTTTGGGATAGGCTTTGGGTTCTGATTTGATCAGTTCCTGAAGTTCCTTTACTCATTAATTTTAAAATCAAATTCAACAAGATTGGCGAAGACGAATTTTGTCCCAGTTCCTTTCCCTGCTTGGTCTGTAAGATAGACTGAAATAAAAACAAACAAGACAAAAATAATTATGCTCAAATCAATCTCGCATTGTGCAATAGCAGATCATCATCGGGACAATTACAATATAAACAAGCTTCTATCAGAGCCTAGTGTAAAGATTACAAGCGTTGCTATCTTATATTTGTTTGTTTCAGAGTTTATGGCCTAGCAACACTATCTGGGTCATATAGGGTCGGTCAGCCTTGTCAGGCTTATACATAAGCGGTTAACCAGTATAGTGCACATTCTTCCGCCAGAAAATGACAACTGCCCTCCTTGAATCAGCATAAGGGAGAGAATGGCCGCAGAAAAGATTCCATGATCAACCTCCTGCTATCTTGTGTAAAAAAATGGCGCCACATTGTTTGATCAGACTTCATTGGTTGCTCAGGAGCTACCGCAATGTCTAATCAGTTATTGCCTTATATCGTACAACGGTTGCTAAGGGTTTACTTTACGGTTCTCCAAGGGCATATCCAGACTGCCATTCATCAATAAGTGCTCATATTTTCATATTGACGCAGAGGAACCTATTTCTAACCTGCTGTATTTCATTCCGATAGAAATGGTGGAGGTGTCGGTAAAACAGGTGTTTTCTTAGCTCTCTTGGCTGGATGTTGTTCAATGTCTGTGTCTTCATCTGTGGAAAGTAATTAACAATATGGAAAGTCAAATATCGAAACGACCAGTTTATGATTTCAAAATGTTTGGCTTTAAAAGATTCTTTATTTTTATAAAAACAAAATCAAAACAAAAACAAAAAAATATATGCATAATACTTCTATATACTGTATTTGTACACCCCTGGGTATTAAACTTTCCGCCTTGGCTAGGCCCTGGGGGCTCAATTCCCACTGGGAACGTTGCTAGCTTGGTGAGCAGTAATTGTCCCCTTTGGGAAGAGCGAAGAGGAAATACCACCCGTTTGCCGTGGGTGGCAACCCGTAAGTCGGAAGAAGGGATCCTGGAGGTTGAGAGTTATTGGGAGTTTGTTCTCTCCTGATGGCTCAACACGCCTCTTTGGCCTGGATTTCGGTGTAGAAGGGTGTCCGTGAGACCCGGCACGGTCAATCGGCTGGTCGCGCCAAGCCCTAGGACAAATCTTTTCTTTCTCTTCCTTGTCTTTTGTATCATACTGATACTTACCGTTTGCTCATAAGTCTTATTTCTCAACCTTTCCAATCCTAAGAAGGCGGCGGCTAAACGGGTCAATCGTGCAGCATTTTGCTCGTGCGAGTATATCTTCTGTGTATCTCTAGCACAAGTGAGTAGGAAAGCCACTCCATTTATGTGTTCCCTTGTTGGGCTCCATGGTGGGTGGAGAGCATGGAGGACGAATTTTAATACTTTTTCATCATGGGTTTTGATAAAAGAAAAAAAACTAGACAATGTCCAGACTCAGATATTTCAGATTTTGACGATAGCACTCAACCTCCAACTACCTCAAATGATACACCAACTCAACATTTTCCGCGCTTCATTCTAGTTGAAAGTAAAGACGAGAAGAGAGAAATTACATCTTTGTCCCCGTTTTTGATACAAAAAGTAATTCAGAGCATAGCTGGTGAACCCGAAAACATCAAAAAACTACACAGGTCGAATCAGCTGCTCATTGAGGTATCAAAAAAAGCCCATGCCGAGAATCTCCTTCGTGCACAGACTTTTCACGACTTAAAAGTCAGAGTGTACCCTCATACCTCGCTGAATTCCTCAAAAGGGGTAATTCGTTGTCCCGAATTGAGGAATTGCGGCGAGGATGAGATTCTCGAGGGCACAAGATCTCAAGGAGTAACTGGAGTTAAAAGATTCAAAGTAAAACGAAACGGAGAGTTAAAAGACACAAACACCTTTGTCTTTACATTCAATACACCAGTCTTACCTAAGACGGTCAAAGTTGCATACTTTAGAGTCAACGTAGAAGTCTACATACCAAATCCTTTGCGTTGTCATCACTGCCAAAAATATGGACACCATGAGGATAGGTGTTCCAAAGACCCTATCTGCTCAAAATGTGGTCAAATAGCCGAACACTCCGAAAGTAGATGTACAAACGAATTACACTGTGTAAATTGTGGTGAAAAAAAAAACAGTGCCGACTCTAAAGAATGTCGAATTTGGCACAAAGAAAAAGAAATCTTACGTATAAAGTTCACCAGAAATATTTCTTTCTTTGAAGCGCGGAAACTCGTTGAGGCTCCTACTCCAATTCCTGGAATAAGTTATGCAAACATCACCCAGTCTTCTATGAAAAAAGTTTCTGTAGTTGATACTGCCACTCAAACTGATCCAATAATTATCATAGACTCTGCAGTTCAACCAAGTTCAACAAACACAAACAGCCAAACAGAGGAACTGCAAAGACAAAACGTTCAAACTAACAACGGAACCAGAAGTCAAACAAAGACACCTATCGAGGAGAAAAAAACAGAGGTTGGCCTGAAAAAAGCCACCATTGAGATGATAAAAAAAGATTTGAAGAAACAACAACAGAAAGAAAGACAAGCAAGAAGTCATTCATCACCATCTAAGAAAGACCAAACAAAAATAAAATCTAGTCAAGGAACAAAAAACCTAGTCCCATCAAACAGAGAACGAAAAGGTGAAAATGATGATATTCAACAGCATAACCGATTTGGATCTTTGAGTGACAGTAGCGATGATATGGAGTTAGGAGAAGCTCCAGATCGCCCACGAACTAACAACAATAGATCAAGATCAAGAGAAAATAATCACGCCAGTAGTAGTAATAATAGATCAAAGTCACCAATAACATATCCTTAGTTTCTAGTCTAACTAAAATCTAACAACTCTTAAATGAATTTAAATCACAGAATAATACAATGGAACTGTCGAGGTCTAAGGTCAAACTATAATGAGATCTTATTACTTTTATCTTTATTGAGTCCATCAGTTTTTTGCTTGCAAGAAACTTTTTTAAAAACTGATGATCAATTTAATATCAGAGATTTCAATACATACAATTATATAAATTCGGAAGGCCAGAGGCCGTCTGGTGGAAGCTCAATCTTAGTTCACTCTTCATGTCCGCAGCGAGAAATTAAACTTGTAACCAATCTTCAAGCCGTTGCGGTTTCTGTCACTTTAGATAAAGAAATTACTATTTGTTCTGTGTATATACCTCCGAACTTTCATTTAGAGACCGAACTTTTAGACACTTTACTCAAACAACTTCCTTCACCCTATATACTAGTTGGTGACTTCAATGGTCACAATATCCTTTGGGGATGTAAAGATAACAACCCTAAAGGTAATATTATTGAAGACTTTATAACCAAAAACGATCTTTGTCTTATGAATGACAAATCTCATACCTATCTCCATCCTGCAACTGGAAATTTCTCTTCGTTAGATCTTTCCATGTGTCATCCATCTCTACTGCTAGATTTCGACTGGACGGTCAGTGAAGATCAACATGGAAGTGATCACTTCCCTGTTATTATTGAAAGCGTAAATAATTCCACGAACGATCACAACGCAAAGTGGAAACTGAATAAAGCAAATTGGGAATTATATCATTCATTATGCGAAGAAAGTCTCAAAATAGATAAGTTTAACAATTCCTTAGATCCTCTAGATGATTTTACTTCTTCTCTTCTCGATATCTCTAACAAAAGTATACCGAAAACCTCGACAAATCCAAAGAAAAGCAAGCCGTGGTACAATGATGAATGCAAAGATGCTATAAAACAGCGCAAGCAAGCATTATCAAAGTTCTGCAGATATCCAACAAAGGAGAACTTGAATAAGGTTAAAGATTTCAGAGCAAAGGCTCGTCGAACAATAAAGACCTCCAAACGCAGATCATGGAAATCTTACGTTTCGAATTTAAATAATAAAACTCCAATTAAAAAGGTTTGGGATATGATACGAAAAATATCTGGTAAATCAAAATCACTCAGTTTCACCCACTTAAATACAAAACGTGGAACAAAGGCCACATCAAAGGAAGAGATAGCAAATACACTTGGCGAAACTTTTTTGGATAATTCCTCATCTCGGAATTATTCAAAGAAGTTTCAAAACATTAAAAAACAAGAAGAAAAGATCAAACTTAATTTCACCTCTTCAAATACCGAAGAATATAACAGTCTATTTAATATAACAGAACTTAAAGATGCTATAGCAGTGTCAAAAGATACAGCTACAGGCCCTGATGACATCCATTACCAGATGCTTAAACACCTTCCCGAAACCGCCCTTGACACACTTTTACATATTTTCAACGAGATATGGACAACAGGGTTTTTTCCAGAAAGCTGGCGTTTGGCCACAGTTATACCTATTCCCAAACCAGGGAAAGATCATGCAGAACCAACAAACTACAGACCAATAGCGCTAACAAGTTGCCTTTGCAAAACATTAGAGAGAATGATAAACAAACGACTTGTTTGGTACTTAGAATCTAACAATCTTATCACAAAGTTTCAGTCGGGATTCCGTGCTGAACGTAGTACCAATGATAATTTAGTTAGACTAGAAACTTTTATCCGCGATGCTTTTATAAAACGAGAACATGTAGTCGCTGTATTTTTCGATTTGGAAAAAGCCTACGATACTACTTGGCGATACGGAATTTTGAAAGATCTTCACAACTTTGGTATGAAAGGAAGACTACCAAACTTTATTAAAAGTTTTCTTGAAGATCGTACTATACAAGTGCGTGTAGGATCGACCCTCTCTGACCTCTATGATCAAGAGCAGGGCGTTCCTCAAGGAGCCATACTTTCAACCACTTTATTCAACGTGAAATTAAACGATATTATAAACTGTCTAGATTACAAGACAGATAGTTCTTTGTACGTTGATGATTTCTGTATATGTTTTCGCTCGAAAAATATGCGCACAATAGAAAGACATCTACAGCAATGTCTAAACAGAATTGAAGACTGGGCAACAAGAAATGGCTTTAAATTTTCCAAATCGAAAACGCAGTGCGTTCATTTCTGTCAACAACGGAAAATACACAATGATCCAGCACTCTACATATATGGATCTCAAATACCAGTTGTTGCCGAATCAAAATTTCTTGGGGTTATATTTGATAGAAAACTCTCCTTCATACCCCATATAAAATACGTGAAAGCGAAATGTTTAAAAGCATTAAGCCTTTTAAAAGTTTTATCTCACACAAGTTGGGGTGCGGACAGAACAACTCTTCTTCATCTATATCGTTCTTTAATTCGATCAAAACTTGATTATGGGTCCATCGTATATGGATCTGCTAGAAAATCTTATCTACAGATGTTAGACACTGTACATAATCAAGGACTTCGTTTGGCATTGGGAGCTTTTCGTACGTCTCCAATATCGAGTCTTAACGTGGAAGCAGATGAGCCATCGTTATGGCTACGCAGAGAAAAATTGTCCCTTCAGTATGCCATCAGACTTGCTGCTAACCCTTCTAACCCTGCCTTTGAAGTCACATTTCCACCACAATTTCAGGAATATTATGAAAGAAAATCTAATGCAATTAAATCCTTCGGGCTTCGTATAGCACCACTTTTAGAATCTGCTAATATTAACACTAAAAACATCCAAAAGCACTCTTTTTCTGATATTCCATCCTGGTGCATTACTAAACCAACTATTCTTTTCGATTTACACAATAGCAAAAAGTCACTTTCTGATTCACATCTCATGAAACAAAACTTCCAAGAATTACAATCGCGACTTTCAGATTATCAACACATCTACACTGATGGCTCAAAAGTTGAAGAAAAGGTTGGCTGTGCATATATATCGGGCAGCCACCATGAAAAGATCCGTCTTCCTGATGGCTCATCTATTTTCACTGCTGAATCCAAGGCTATTGATATGGCTTTGGATTACGTTATGAATAATTCTTCAGATAACAAATTCGTTATTTTCTCGGACTCCCTTTCTGTTTTGGAATCTCTAAACCACACATCTTCAAAAAATCCCAAAATTCAGAACCTGATAGAAAAACACCACAAGTTATCGAAAACTAAGGAAATTATATTCTGTTGGCTCCCCAGCCATGTTGGCATAAAAGGTAATGAGGCTGCCGATGTAAAAGCAAAGGCCTCACTCGAACTAGAAATTTCTTATTTTAAACTTCCATGTACAGATTTTAAACCTTTTATCAACAGGTACATCTTATCCAAATGGCAGCTGTCATGGGACAGAACAACATTCAATAAACTACATGAAATAAAACCGGTTCTTGGTAAAAATACCATTTATCGATCATTAAGGCGAGAAGAAGTGGTTCTTACTCGTCTACGTATAGGTCATACTAGACTCACACATTCTTATCTGCTCAAACGAGAAGATCAGCCATTTTGTATCAGCTGTAATGAACCTTTTACGGTGAAACACTTCCTGATCGACTGCATTGAATTCTCTCATGTGCGACGTCAATTCTTTCAAACAAATGACCTGAGATACTTATTTGAAAATGTACCTGCTGATAATATACTGGTCTTTTTAAAACACATTAACCTTTTTAACAAAGTATAACTGCTTTAATTTTTGAATTCATTCTAGTTTAAAATCTTATGCATATATGACTTATCTTTATAGCCGTTTCATTACAGAACCATGTTAGTTTACCATTTTGACGCAAATGACCCTCATGGGTTGATGCGTCGTTAAACCTGAACTCATCATCATCTGTATTTGTACAAATGAATGCTCCCAGTGAACTGATCTCGAATTTAGTCAATGAAATCTGTAAACCAGATTTTTTTTGTAAAACTGCAAACCTGATGGATTTATCATGATCAAAAATGGGTGGGGCACTGATGATGTGGGATGCTATTTTCAATTAAAACTCCAGCTTATAGAGTACCAGCAAATAGGTTTAGGCAAATGGAAGAAGATGAGCAAACAAACAAATACTGTTCAAATAAATAACAATGTCCTATCCCATTACCATTGTTCTGATCAGATGGCTTAAAACACTGCAATAGTAGGGGTTGTCTTGTTAAGCAGGATAAGGGTCAACATATATCTTTATCTCAGTTCTATAGTATTTACAAAAAGCAGTGAACAGATTGATTATAAAATTCTAAAAAAAAAAAAAAAAAAAAAAAAAAGAAGAAGAAAATGAAAACGGCTGGCTTTGTGGGAAGAGGAGTGTATAAGTGCTATTTCTGGTGAAACCAAACCAAAAACAGTCACTCGACAAACACGACAAAGAAATGAAAATCAAACGGACCGATATATCGAAATTTCATATCAGTTAATTAATCAGTTAACAGAATAAAACTCCTCGGGAACTATTTGCTAAGATTAGTATAATCATAAAGTTTTGAGTGATTCTGTATAAATGTTTCATCACTCTTTCTTGTATTTCACCTACCCAATTTGTGTGCAATTTGTTCATCAGCCCCTAATGCACAGATTGGAGGACATGTTATAGTAATCAGTCACTGCTGACTAAAAATGTTGCAAGGAGTATTTGCCTCATCAACCCAGGCTGCCTCAAATGTATGTCACCGTTTTTCACAAATGCTACAATTTTATTAACAATATCCCCAACTTTTTGTGAACCATATTTATAGAGCATCTAACAGTTGGTAGAGTGCCAGACTCCTGATCCAGAGCAAAGTTCAAATCCAACATGCAGTGTGGTGTTTGTCCTTGAGCAAGAAACTTTTCAATTAACTTTATCTTTTTGGTTAACCAAAAGGTTAACCTGGGAAGATGCCCGACACAAGCCCGGACATCGCGATATTGAATGAAAGATGGACCTTTTTTTTAAAAAAAAAAGTTAAAAAAATCTACCTTCACTTTCGCTCTCAGTGTCACTAAATTTACTGTTCGTCTTCCTCTTCCTCCTGTGCTCTGTCTCTGACTCTGATTCCAGGTTTGAGGTATCTTCTGCCCGTTTTGATAATACCTTTGCCCGGGAATATGATTCTGTAAGAGGTAACAGGTTATGGCAGTTCTTAGAATACTAGTAGCAACTTGATAGTGAGGCTGTCACTATGTGGTTTTCATTATCAATTACTGGTTAAGTGAAACTAAGTGATTATATACATGTATATAGATTAATTGTAGACTTGTTTTTCTTATTTCAGATGTTTTGACAATTACTCATTTCAAATCCTTTCTGTTTCTTTAATAATACTATTTATACTCTAAACCAATCAGCCAGCCTTGGTAGCTCAGTTGAATGCGCATCAGACTGATGAACTTGAGGTCGGCAACCGTTTTTTATGGAAGCTGATCATGAAATCTTTTCTACAGTCATTCTGTCCCTCCCACTGATTTAAGAAGGGGGTGCAGTTTGTTTCTGGTGACAGAATGTGTACTGTTTCACATGTCCTTAATACTTATGTATAAGCATGTCAAGAAAGTTAGCGAAACTAACTGGCTTGGTATGACCTGAACGAGTTGACTGGGCAAAACAAAACAAACTCTACACAAATCTAAATTGACCCAAACAGATACCTTTTATTTCATTTTATTTATCAGCATTCTTCAGATTAGAAGTGAGATAAAGTATGTTTATATTCATAATAGAATGTTTAATATCTGCACCAAGGAATTTGTCGCAATCCTGAAAACCTGAAATTCAAGATCATTATCAGTTCATCAGACTTAATTATGAATTTGACATTGTGGATAATACTAATGAAGATACCAATATAGTGCCATAATGAAAAGTAAGGGGGAAAAAGACAATAAAAAACACATATAGAGTATTAAAGGCCTAAAAAAATCGCTGCGTTTCCGCTAATATGCCCCCCACTCCCCACCCCCCCCCCCCCAAAAAAAAAAAAAAAAAAAAAAAGAGTTAGGGCCAAAAAAAAGAGTTAGGGCCGATACATAAAAAAAGTTGGTGCGCCATCAACTGTGTGCTCTGGTTTTTAAATGTTTTTTCTTTGGACTGTTTATTTTGCGGTTTTACGTTCCTGTCTGAATTATTTTGGAGACATTGCTTCCAATTTTCAGGGACTTTTACCCGACATTGAGATGAAATAGCATCTGTGGCCGTACCACCCAATCAAACCTACAGGGTTTATATGCAGCGACAGGCCGTCTAAGGCAAATGAGGAAATCAAATCCTACAAGACTTCTGGCCTGCTCCCCAATAAACACTTGTTTCCCTGAAGCTTTAGTGGCACCCAGGCAAACCAGGTCAACATTACAGCCATTTAGTTCTTGAAGCTGAAATTATATGTATGATGTCAATGAAGGGAACTACTGTGAAAACACAAGCGAACAGAAATACTGCGTCTGTATGTTGTCCAAAAATGGAAGAAAAGTAAAATGGTTGTAGTTCTTGAAAAATGAACTTCAGCATATGGGTTGATTCTATGGTTGATGCTATGGATTTCTTTGTCATTTATCAAACCAGTCTTGGTGTTTGCGAGATACTGGTCCTAGAGAATCCATTGCTGAAGAGTGAACGGTGACTCTGAAGACTGTTCAGCTCTCATCTACATCTTCTGAACTGTGTTCCAGTGCATCTAAACGGCTGCAGAGATCGTTGACGAATGCTTGCCTCTTGCTGGCTTGTTTCAGCTTGGAGACATTCAATTTCTTCGGCACCTTCTTGCCTTGTGGTCGTCGTACAGGCTGAATGCGCAGGTTGAGTTTACTGGCAACAAGCCTGTGATCTGTCCAACAGTCTGCACCACACATGGTTTTTGTCACTCTGACATCCTGTCTGTCCTTCCTTCGCACTATGACATAGTCAGTGAGATGCCAGTGTTTGGAGCGAGGGTGCATTTATGATATCTTTCTGCGAGTTAGACGGAAGACTGTGTTGGTGATCAGTAATTCATGCTCTGCAAACTTCCTTAAAAGGAGGAGTCTATTGCTGTTGCACTTCCGTACACCTTAAGATCCAATCACTCCTTCCCAGGTTTTGTGGTCTGTGCCACTCTGGCATTGAAGTCCCCGAGGAGGATGAGTTTGTCTGTCCGGGGTGCTGCAGAAATCACAGGATCCAGATCATCATAGAACTTGTCTTTAACCGCATCTGGGTTAGAATGACTTTAGAAAATATTTCGTGGAGATTGATCATGAAACATTTTCTACGGTTTTTCTCTCCCTTCCGCTGATTCAAGAAGGGCAGTTGTCAGTTTCTGGCGAAAGAATGTGCACAATACTGGTAAACCGCTTAGAGGACTAAGCCTGCCCAGTAAACGTGTGGTTAGGTTAACTGACCGCGCTCGACATGACCCCATTGGGTTTACTGGGCCGTAAAACCTCAACACAAACAAAATCATCTGGGTTGGTCATTGTAGGTGCATAGGCACTTACAATCGTTGCTTGCCTCTTGCCAGATAAGGGAAGTCTCAGCGTCTTCAGGCGGTCATTTATGCATTTTGGAGGTCCTGAGGGCTTGCTGACTAGGTGTGAATTGATGGCGAATCCTACTCCTGCTTCACGCCGCTCTTCTTTCTTGCGTCCGCTCCAGAAGAAAGTGTAGCCAGCACCAACTTCTTTTAAAAGCCCTTCCTCTGGAAGGCGCGTCTCACTCTGAGCTGCTATCTCGACTTTGTATCGGTCAAGTTCTCTACCAACTAGAGCTATTCTTCGCTGAGGTCTGTCAGAACCAGAACTGTCCATTAGGGTGCGCACATTCCAAGCGTCGATGGTTAAAAGTATCGCCTTCATCTTCTTTTTTTTTGTTCGACCTCTAAGTGGGATTCCCGCTGATCGAGGTTAACCAGCCAGGAGTTTTGAAGCAGGCAATTGTTTAGGGCACATTTTCTAGCCCCTTCCCCATGCTACATGAGCAGTGCGATCCTAAAAAGGTCTGCTCAGTCGCTCAGTTCGGCTGCCGAATTCCCCATACTGCTTCGTTCTTAAAGAAAGGGACCATATAGAACCAAGCCGCCAGTGTGCAGGTCTGCAACTACAGCTTCCAGTGTTTTCTCACCAGCTGCTTCGCCGCTCGCTCATCGCCACAGGGCTTCTGTATGACTTGCATATGTGTGCTTGCTGTGAATTTGTGTTGCTGATTGAGATGAGATGCGCTTTGATTGGATGATAGTGAGGGAGAGGCGCGCAGAGTCAACCTCACTCTCGTCCTGACCTAGCTGGACCCAGACGCAAGACAGTGTCAGTACTTCTGGAGCTAAGCCCGAATGAAGTGGATGTCCATGACTTCTGTTGTGCCTTGTCATGCTGCTCTCCATGCTCCACGCTGCTGCATCGCCGTTTGGGCCGTTGAATCATAGTAATGATTTCCTCCGCCCCAGCTGCCAAAGCCTTCCTTTCTATTTTACATAACTGGAACAGGCAAATCCAGATATGCAGAGTTTTGTTTGGAGTTGCCAACTCCTAGATGGATTGCCGACCAGGGCTTGAGAGCTCCATCTACCCTAGATATTGCTGCACAGTCGGTTAACAACTATATAGAAGCAATAACTTAAATGTCTTATGTAGCACAATGCTATTGTAATGCTAACACATAACTAGATGCTGACTTTCAGACCGTTAATTCGTCGCTAAAATGCCTTTTTCCAACAGAAATATTTCTTTTATCTCAAAATGATTAATTTTGCAAAATTATGCATAAAAAATGTATTTGCAGTTTCGAGAGTACCTTTACCCTTTTCTCATATAATTCCTATAATCAAACAGAAACTAGAAATGTGTCCACAGTACACGGATGCCCCCGCTGTGGGGTACCTGACTATAAAACTGCAAACTTCTACCTGGTACAAATGCCTTAACCTGAGTCTAACAGGATCACGTACCTACGTGAAAACATAAAAACTATATGCCCCCGGCATCATCCGATGCGGGGGCATAAAAATGAAAAGGTTAGAAGCGGGCCTCTGGCCTGGTGAGTAAGAGCCCGGCCTCTTAACCATCAGGCATATCAACGCTGTTGGTTCGTTCTTCGTTCAGGTCACATGTAAGATGCCAAGGTCTGCAACGGAAGGCCAGGGCGTTTTTCATCAGGTATTCTGATTTTCGTCCACCTCCGATTAACGATAAGCTCGAAATAAGAGAAATAATCTTGAAAATGTCGTAAAAAATACAAAAAAAAAAACAACAACAAAAAAAAACGAAAGGTTAGAATTAAAAACTGAACTGAATCGAGAAAAAACTTGTATCACTGTAACCCTTTTACAAAGGTAGCAAAACTTTTCTTTTTAATCCTCACACCTTCTGAACCTCGAAAACATTGAAAAGATATGTCATGATCAAAGTTCAAGAGGAACAGGGCATCAGAATACGGGCCAAGCAGCATCCTAAAAGTATTTCTTGTGATTGCTACACAGCCAGGAATAGTAACAATGAACCAGAATGTAATCATTATTCGAGCCATGTCACGAGAAAACCTGTGAACAATAAAAGTTTAGACCAGCCTGCACATCGGATCATGACCTTGGTTTTGACAAAATGGTACAGTACCTTTGATTCCTGTATCTAAAATTTCAAAACTCTTTTGTAGCTGAGAAGGCTGGTTTGTGTCCTATCTGGTCGCTGAAGTCAGGTTTCTTGTGATGTGGCTCAACTTACTTTTGTTAACCTGGTGAAATATGAAGAGTGGCAGAAGAATGGAGTACCTTGCAAATCAATCTTAACTTTATGGCAGTCCTACCGTACCATCATACTGTTACCAGCCAAATAGCTAGATACATTTTCAAGCTCAGCAAAAGAGGATTTCGTCAGTTTGATTTGTTTCATGGCCTTTCACCACTATTAAGGTCACTTGAATTTACCTAACCACACTGTTGCTCTTTCTGTGACTTCTGATTAATGTGGTATGTATGTGTGTGCTTCCAAGTCATGACTGCAGTCTCGTTGTACCTTTGGGAACATGGAACTTTTTTTTAGATAGGGGGTCTGAACTACCGAACAATAATCACAGCGCAGGGCCGTGCGGCATAGTGGAGATGTCTGAGACATAATATTGATCTTGTAAAATACAGGAATGTTGTATGTACTCATTAGCTTTGCCTCAATGAGGTGATTCTAATGAGTAAAAAATGTTCAACTATAATTTCCCACCATAAGCATGTTGCGCGGCCAGATATCTCTGGCAAACATTGACGAAATTTGCCCATTAGCAATCCCAAACCAGATCTCCTTCATACCAATGCATGTACCAAGTTTGGTTAAAATTTACTGAAGCTATCGTCCAGAGACGAAAATATACGCGTGTCTCGGGCATATAACTCCCGAAATTTGACCATGAGCAATCCCAAACCAGATCTCCACAATATAAATGCGCATACTAAGTTTGGTGAAAATCCATTGATGTTTACTCAAGTTACTACCCTGAAACGAAAATATGGGCGTGTTTTGGGCAGATAAATCCGTCAAAATTTGACGAAAATTGCCCATTAGCAATCCCCATCCAGATCACAACATCGATGCACACACCAAGTTTGATGATGATCCATTGCTGTTGCCTCAAGTTATCATCTGCAAACGAAATAGGGACGGATGGACGGACAGGCGAACGGACGGCTGACGAACGGACCGATGGACAGGCACACGGATGGCCAACGTGAAACCATAATACCCCGCCTCTATCGTGTGGTGGGGTATAAAAATTATATACATTTTTCATGAAACAATCCTTAATACAATGTATATCGATAATTGGAGCTATGGAAAGAATTCCCTTGGGACTTAAGAACGAGTTTGAATTAGCCAGGGAAAAGGAGAGATCCCTGTTCGAGTTATCCCAATTTCACTGTAATTCTTTTTTAATGACTTTGGAGGTTTGTGATCACTGACTGTGGCTTTTTCTTTTGACATTCATCATAGTCCTTACCTTTCTTTTCATGGACATAACAGTTGAAACTGCTCATCCCTCTACTATACATAACCTTCGGATATGTATATTTTCTACCCTTTATAGTCTTGTTTTTGTTTCCTATCCAATCCTAAAATGAAGTAAACCATATGTAACAAACAAATTTTTGTCATTAGACAGCATAGCTCCCGTGGAAAGATGTTTTAATCAAGTCTCTCCGTCTCTCAGAGAAAGGGAAAAAGAATAGACAGCCAGCCCAGAGTAGATGAAACTAGAAATGTGGCCTAAGGACACAGATGCCCCTGCCTGAAAAGCTTAAATGCAAACTGCTAATGCCGGACGTGGGTGGTGATGGATGGACGGACAGACTTGGCTAGCACTATATGCCCTTTCCACCATTCTTTGAGTGGCGGGAGATAACAATGAACACTCTGATCTCGCACCTGCTGCAAACGCAACAGGTCCTCGCCCTATTTAAACCAAGCCAGTAGGATGCCCTTGAATTGAATACTACACAACAATATTACAATGACATAAACTCACTGTAAGCATTTAACAGCCAATGCCTGAGATATATCATTAGCTGATGAAGTTGAATTTAATATCCAATGCCTGAGATATATCATTTGCTGAAGAAGTTGGTATTGATTACTTATTTTCAGTCTTGTGTGTTTTTTTGTTTGCAAAGACAATATTTATAGCAAAAGAGCTAGTACATTGAGGTTTTAAAGAACAAGTCTATTTCATTTTCAAACACTCAAACAAGATGGACATTAGCACTACACTGTCAGAGTGTTGGATTCTAAAAGAATTAAAGTTCTGTCCATTAAATAAAACATCTCAAACATTTCAATGGTGGAAATGAATTCCACATTGTTGAATCTAGCCCAGGCTTCAACAAGTATCAAACTGTCGTATTCAGCAAATCCATTAACCAGATTTGATAAGAAAATGTCAAAAAAATAAAAGAAAATCTTGAATGATTCGCCAAAATTTCAAGTGCTCTCAAATTCGATACTGTCAAATTTAGTATTACATGTGGACATGGTCTATGAATGATGTTGCCTGTGAAAACTGGACACTTTGAAATCTGGACAGATTTCTAGTTTATAGTTGTCCAAAGAACAAATTATGGTTTAAAATAACGCTGATATCTTATTGGTTTCCTTTTCGCAATAGTACAATGCAATAACAATTGAGTCAATTGATATGACGTTTTGTGTCATATTTTTTCTTGTTGATGTATGGGTTAGAAAAAGAAAACCAAAAACGTTTATATCCCCACCCCACGTGATCATGTCGCAGGCAGATCTCTGTCAAAAATTGACGAAATTTGCCCATTTGTTAAGCAGAATTCCACAATATCAATGCACATCTCAAATGTGGTGAATATCCATTGAGAATTACTCAAGTTATTGTCCTGAAAGTAAAATATGGATGCATTGCAGGCAGATAACTGTTAAAAACAGAAGATTTGCACATTAGCAATATGAAAGTAGATCTCAACAATATCAGTGCAATATATATACCAAGTCTGATGATAATACATTTACTAAAGTGATCATCCAGACCTGAAAATAAGGACATGTCGCGGGCTGATAACTGTCAAAAATTGACGAAATTTACACATCAGCAATCCCAAACAAGATCCTCACAATATCAATGCACACACCGAGTTTGGTGGAAATCAGTTGATATTTACTACAGTTTTCACCCAGAAATGAAACCGGACATATTGCGGGCAGATAACTCTGTCAAAAATTGACAAGATTCGCCCATTAAAATCCCTAACCAGATCTCAACAGTATTAGTGCACACACCAAGTTTGGTGAAAATCCAGTAGTATTTACTCGAGTTATCAGCCTGAAACAAAAATATGGATGGATGGACAGAAGACAGGCAGATACATGAACAGCGAACGTGGTATCATAATACCCAGGCACTATCGTGTAGCGGGGTATGAAAAGAAGTCAAAACTGGCCTCTGATGCAGACTGAGAAATCCTTTCAGCAATCACATTAACTGATATTAGATACGTTTGGAAATCAGTGTTGAGAAGGCATCAACCATGCTTTGTCAATTGTGGCAGGGATATATAAGAAAAAAAAGCACTCTGTCTAGCATAGCTCTTCCGCATGACCTTGCAAAAACTGTGGTCCTTCTTCTTGATTTACTGTCCTTGTACTTGTTTTTCTATTACTAAGAAAAAGGTAAATCTATATAGGTAACATATATGTATATGTTTACAGCACCATATAGGAGAGGATAAATAGAGGCTGAAGTAACATCCAATCCTTTGACATCTGTAATTTTTTATGTATATTTGTGGCACAGCTATATGTATTCCTATGATAAAAACATTGAATACAGGTAAATAAAACAAAAGCTGTGCCAGTTTTAGGCACAAGCTCGACTTCAATTTAAGACAAATGGCATTAAAAGAGTATGAACTCACAAACCCTGCTGCACTTTCTATGGAATAGGTATGCGGACAAATGTCCATTGCTTGAAGTGGGATACAATGTTTTAAGAGGAGGTTAAATAGCTCTCAGCGGATACAATTTTTTTAAGAGGAGGTTAAATAGCTCTCAGCTCTAGAGCTCTAGAGCCTATTGGCACAACTTTTTGCATATGTAGGAATATGAAGGTAAGTTGTGAATGACTGCATTCATGATTGCATCATACAACAAAACAAGCCCAAACAAAAGGTTAGTCCGACTGACAGACTTAGAGAAGGATTAAAACATATGTATACACAAAATCCATACATGTACACATACAACTACAACTTGTGGTGGAAGACCTGTCTTCAAAACTGCTTCTTCATGAAGTTCCTGGCATTTTCTCCTTTTGGAATTCACCACCCCCCTCTCATACAGCCTCTTAAGAATTTCCAGCTGATCTGGTGAAATGTCAGTCTTCTATAAATAAAAATATAGTTAACTACATGAACTAACCCTTGTTCCGCTGAACACAACAACCCAACTTTTACAAACAGTGTAGATCCAGATCAAGAAGCCATCTGATCAGAATTTGCACTGTTTGTCATTCAGTTTGCAAATTTGAATGAATACATGTACATTATATCAAGCAATTAAATTGGCTGGTAGTCAGAAATGGGGGCGGATAAGCTCATTTAGACAGCAAGATAAGGGTTAATGTTTTAGAAAACTAGAAATGTGTCCTAATGACATGGATGCCCATGCCTGAAAACTTAAATGCCAATTTTGAAACGCAAATTGCTAACGCCAAATTCTAAACGCAAATTACTAACGCCGGACGGATGGACAGGTAGGTGTATTACTATATGCCCTTTCAACCATTCTTCGAATGGCCCAGGCATAAAAACAGCAGTGCTGTGATTGGTCCACTTCTTCAGAAGACTAGAAATGTGCCCAAAAGACATGATTGTCCCTGCCTGAGACACGGAAATGAAAAGTGTGACCTGTATTTAAAAGTGATATGATAGAAAGTTCTGCAAAGTTTGAATGAAATCAATGCATCTCTTCAAAAGTCACTGAGCGGAAACGAACAAAAAAAACTAATTCTAAAAAGGGCCATAACTCAGCCAAAATTTGGCGAAATTACCAATATCGAACTTGACCTGTATTTTACAGTGATATAAAGGCCTGCAAAGTTTGAATGACATCAACGCATCTCTGTAGCCAGTTTCAATCCAGATCTTCTGGCCCACTCTTTTAGGTTAAAAAAAAAAAAAAAAAAAAAAAATGAAAGAAAATGAAAACAATCTATGTATGCTGTATTTGAGTTAAATTTCAAAGGTGCTGCTTAATCCTGCAGATGCTCAGGACGATTTGCATGACACAGGGGTTAGCCTAGAACTTTGCGTCAGGTTGTCAACAGAAACCTCTTGCCATTTCTGTCATTTGCAGTAAGTTTCAAAACAAATCTCTTTTAAGTCTATTTCATATACCTTTTTCATAAGGCCTTAAAGAAACTAAGTGTGTTTCAGGGTACATGAAATTTAAAAACAGGGACGGTAGGTTGGAAAATATCTTTATTTTGATAAAAGGTTTTACATGGGGATGATAGGGAAACAATATGGCTGAACGGGGAAATCCCTTTGAAATCCCGGACAACTGCTAAAAAATTTTAGCGTCTTGGGCAAAAATTTAGGCACGGTCAGGTAACCTGAAACGCACAACTATTTTTTAGGCCTGACTTTATACTTGTATCAAGCCAAAGGGAATGACAACTGTTTGGGGATAAAAGTTTGATGACAGCAGGAACATCTTGTTATTTCCTGCAAGTTTTACAAAATCTCTTTGAAATTTGTACAATTTTTTTTTTTTTTTTTTCATTATTTTTTGTTTGTTTGATTTGTTGCTTTACGTCCACAGTAAACAGCTGCGGTCATGTTGGAATGGTCAGATACTTAACCACACTGTTCCTGTACAATCCTACCGGAGGCAGTTAACCAGTATTTAGTGTCCATTCTTTCACAAGGAACTGCCAACTTGCTCTTCTTGAATCAGCAGATGAGAGATTTTTTTCCACGAAAGAATGTGCCAGGCACGAGGGTCGATCACGGGGCCGCTCGCTTACAAAGCGGACACTACCGACCAAGCTACCGCGCCCGTTTTTTGTTGTTTTTTTTTCCGTCATGATTTTAAGCATGTATACAGCCCAGAACAGAGACAGACATCAACAAGGGATCAACAGAAACATCTTGTCACATCATTCATTTATGCAAGTGTCAAAATAAGTTCTCTAAAAGGTCTTATTTTATACGATTATACGTATTTTATACGATTTTTAGAAAAAAAATTAATACACAGACTGCACCCCTGTTGACAAATTTTGATGACAACAGAAACTTCTTATCACCTCCGCCTGTTGTTAGTTTAAAAACATAGACAGGTTGTGAATATTTCTGCTTAGCTCCAGCTTTGTATTTTTATGGACTTCAGAGGAAAAGCTTTTTTTTTCACAGTTTAGCTTTTTTGTTGCCATGGCAATCAATCAGATATAAAGGTTTGGACAAAAATGATATGTAACAAAGAGGACTACTGCAGGAACGTTTCTTAAAGCTTTCATCAAAATATCTGCAGTGGCAAAACAATAAAGGCAAATTTTTAATTTTCCTATTACGTCAATGGCAACTTCAAGTTGCCATTGAAGATGCCATAACAACCTGAATTCTTCACCAACAGGCATAAAAACAACAACCAGAGGACCAGTGGTCCTGTAAACGCTCACCTGATACCTGGTATATATTCGAATACTTTTATACATGTATGTACATGTAGCAGGTGAAAAACACCCCTGGGGTACAGAATTTTGTGGTCAAAAGAAATTCCTGGTCACTTTGCCTAATTATTGTAAGTTTCAATTTGATGTACGATACAAATTATACATTTTCCCCATTTAAAAACATAGAAAACCAAATTTGACTTCCCGTAAACAGGTCAAGGACAATCCAGGGTCATCATTTCTATAAACTTTGCAGAACTTGAGTCCCCAATGATCCATGCAAAGTTTCAAGATCAACAGACTTCTGGTTCTTAAGAAAAATGTTTTACCATATATTGGCATGGCGGCCATTTTGGTCATGTGACAAACCATTTATATAAATTTTTTACCCCCCCCCCCCCTCCTGCAAAGGAGGCGCCACATAAAATTTGGCTTTGATTAGCCAAGCGGTTTTGGAGAAGATGTTTAAAAATAATGGTCATATACATGTGTATAGCTCCAGAGCATCGGCAGACAACCCCCTGAGGTAAAAAGTTTTTCATAAACATATAAAATCTTCAGTCAATTTGGTCATTTGCTGCAAGTGTTTCTCATTAAATGACTTTCGAACAGTTTTTCCCATTCAAACATCATCATCATCATTCAAACACATAGGTGACCAAATTTGAACATGCCATAACATAGGTCAAGGTCAACCCAGGGTCATCATTCATATAAACTTTGTAGAGCTTGAGTCTCGGATGCTGCATGCCAAGTTTCAAGATCATATGACACTTTTGGTTCTGGAGAATATTTTTAAAGGTTTACCGTATATGGGCATGGTGGTCATCGTTGGTCCTGTGACCTGAACCATTTATACTAATTTTTATTTCCCTCGTCCAAAGGAAGCTCCATATAAAATTTGGCTTTGATTGGCCAAGCGATTTCCGAGTAGACGATAATCGAAAATAATGGTCATATACATGAATATAGCCCCAGGCAGGGGCAGATAATCCACTAGGTCCATTGTTTTCGCAAATATAATGGAGGCTGCACGTGGAATTTGGCTTTGATTGGCCAATAGGGTTTGGAAAAGAAGATATTTGAAAATGGTTCACAGACGGACAACGACGGACGGACGACGGACCATTAGTAAACTATTAAGCTCACCTTTTGGGCCTACCTTGTGAGCCTTATGGCTCAGATGAGCTAATATTTACATTGGTTCCCCCAACCCATAAATGCTATATGTGAAATTTGGTTAAAATTGGTTTTGTTGCCTCGGAGGAGATGCTGTTTGAAAATGTTGATGATGGACGGATAACAGACAGACGACAGATGCAAGGCAGAAAGGCTATACTATA
Organism: Anodontia alba; assembly: GCA_964016985.1. Lineage (NCBI taxonomy): Eukaryota > Metazoa > Mollusca > Bivalvia > Lucinida > Lucinidae > Anodontia > Anodontia alba. Next base: position 56,338,721 of record OZ024835.1, read on the forward strand.
TGCTCACCTACGAGCCTTCTGCAGGTGAGCTAACAAAACCACCTGACAACCGGCAAGCAGAACCATGGTATGTCCCGAACCATGCTCAAACTCACAGCGGTAGAATAATTCAGCAATTAAGAGCGCTAAGTACTTCGGCCATATAAAACACTCAGCTTCAGGGGCTGCGAAGACATATATCTGCATATCAATATCAGGCCAAGCTTAAAATCATGATATATGTAAAGTCTGCTTTTGATACTTTCGAGTGACGAAACCAACAATGTTGCATTCGCCGATAGCAAAGTATCAGATCAGCCTGGGCATCCAGTCTAATCAGTCTTTCCTGTCTCCATGGGGAAAGCTTAGGTCCTAAGCTATCCAGTGAGGGCACAGCAAAGACTCGATCAAGCTTGGTATGCCTAGGCTAACCTGATTCTTCACTCAGTGCATATACCACATTGTTGGTTTTGTTACAAAGCTGCATTTTTTTTGCTGCATTTCTTTTTTTATTTGAGGTTGTCATGTAAATTCTGCTTTTGACCCTTTTGAGTTTCAGTTGTGCTGGCAACGAAATTTTAATTGTCTGTCACCGTTTATCATGAACCCCTGCAATAAACCTGCTACAAGGTCGAAGTAAAATGAAAATAAAAAAAACTAAGTCGCAGAAACTGAAGACGTGCTCGTATTCGCCTCGAACTTTTTCCATCCGGAGCGTGACAACTGACTTAACTCTATATGACTGCAATCTATTCTAAATCGACATTCATTCTACTTAATAGAAGTCGATTGTCATTCTAAATCATGTAAACAGCCAGAATAAACACTTCTTCGACTTACTTCCAAAGCGTTGTGTTTCCGCCATATTGACATCTCGCATCTTGCGATACTTCAAATCCTGGCAAATATCCCGTCAAAAAACTGTACTATATCCCGGTAAAATCCGGTAAAAAGGCACCGCTATTTCCTCGGTTGTTTTAGCGGGAATCAAAAGCCCGGCATGTCCACAGCCTCGAAGGTAAAATCACGGTACTTTAGCCCCGCTAAGCCCTCGCTATCGCCGGCCCCGGGGGGGGGGGGGGGGGCGTGGTTTCAAATGACTGGTGCATAAAGTGTTCATAGGCCAAAATGTTTATAACTGACCAATGAACCCAGCGGGCATTTCAATGTTGAATCAACGTCACGTTGAAATATGGTTGGATTTGAAAGTTGGATGGACGTTGAAATGACGACGTTGAATCAACGTTGATTGTCTGACGTTGAATCAACTTCATATTATCTCCATCCAACTTAAAATCCCAACCATAACACAACATTCATATGCAACACTGATGCAACTGAGAATGCGATCTAGTAATTAGACGGATGTTGAGAAAACAAGAACTATTAAATACAATATTCAGACCTGTATTAGGAATTTCGGATGTATAATTTAGCCCCTAGAATGCTTTCACTATCCTACCTAAAAACTGTTTTTTTTTGTGGAATCTTCATAACAAAATGTTTTTTGGGCATTTTTTTCTATTATTTCAGAAAGGGTATGCCAAATGCTACAGCAACTTGTTCATCAGCTATAACCAAAACTACTTGGGACAAATGGACAGATAGACAATGCAATACACGACCTTAAGTTTTCCTCGGAAGCTCTTGTCTCTGACAAGACATCACGAAAACATGCCTATAAAATTTTGACCCCTTAAACACCACTTTTATATAGTAAAACTGGGGTTTACAGGGGTATACATTATTTTTCTTATTTCTGCTAAAAATATATATTGTGGGTACTTGTTAGAACCGCCTCGTCGAGCGGCTCTAACGAGTATCCACAATATATGCTTTTAGCATAAATACGAAAAATATCAGATTTTTTTTTATCTGAAAATATTCAGTTTTGGGTGGTAAAATGTTCAGTATAGTTGAATAGGCATGTTTTCGTAAGGACATCTCTATGTTGAATTTTAGCTGCATACATGTATGTATTTCTCCCATAAAAAAAAATCTGTTTAACCAGTTTACAGGGTTAGTGACCTCGGTGTTGCACACTACTTATTAATGAAAACAGCGAACTCCAAAACTCATTTCAGTATTTTCTTTCTTCATAAGTGCTTAACAAGTCATTTCTTTTGATGCACGAATTTTCAAAATCAGCCTAGAAATAAGGAGGTTATGGTGGTTTGAATATATTTAAAGTGGCTGTCATGGATGCCTCCGTATTGTAGGCTTTGTGACGTCACACAGCCCAAATTAAATATGCAAAACCAAATTACAAAGTGTTTTAAAGAATAATTTTGCTACAGATTTTTTATAATCTTTTAATTCTAGTGACAAGCAATCATTTTCCCCAAAATAAACCAACTTTGTGAGAATAACTACCTTTATGGAACGAATTTTAATTTTTATGAAACCTCATTAAATATTCAAAATGGCGGCACCCATTCCACCAATTTTGAAATATTCAATTGTCTATATGATCAAATTTGTGTCAAAATTCATTGTTTGTAAATTACTTTAAAGCATAATACCTGTTAAGGTTGCGTTCCCCTTTAACATCAGATTTGGTTCTTTTCTTTTCTTCCACCACCACCTGCCCTTTCTGGCGCATATTTCAAGAACTTTGACATATAGCTGATTGTCTTGGTTTCATCTCCACCATGGGATGCCATGTCCACATCTGAAAAAAAAGATGAATAAATAAAAAAAAAATAATAATAATAAAAAAACAAAAAAAAAAACAACAAAAAAACAAAAAAAAAAAAAACAAAAAAACAACAACACACACACACAAATTGAAAGTAAAAGATGAAGAATAAATATTAAACAATGATTCAGACAGGATTGGATGCATTTACAGTTGTGCTTAAACTTTACGAACAGAGGAATGTTTAATTACAAATTTACCACTGTCTGGTTTGAGCCCTTCATATGATCCTGGCATGCTAGAAAAGGTATACACTAGACAAAATCATAGGGTTATACGAGGGTGAGTCAGTAAGTAACCAGCCTAACTTATTTCCGGTTGAGAGCCACCTCTTCTTTTTCGATATAATTGCCCTCTAGTGTGATGCACTTAGACCAACGGTGTTCAAGTGCCATCAGCCCAGAACTGAAAAAGTCAGGGTCCTTTCCAATGACCCACTCCTCAACTGCCGTCACGACTTCTTCATCAGACCGGAAATCAAGTCCACGGATATCCTTTTTCAAGTTTGGGAATAGGAAGAAGTCGCTAGGAGCTAGATCAGGCGAATAAGCAGGATGTGGTATTAATTCATACCCGTTTCGCTCTACAGCATCCATTGCAACTTTGCAAGTGTGGACTCTCGCGTTGTCCTGTTGCAGCAAAACACCTTTAGAGAGTTTACCTCGGCGTTTTTCACGGATGGCGGTTCTCAGCTGGTCTAACAAGTTTGCATAGTACACTCCAGTTATTGTACTTCTCTTGGGTAAAAAGTCCAACATAATAACGCCTTTTGCGTCCCAAAATACTGTGGCCATTACTTTGCCATCAGATGGTTTCATCTTGAACTTCTTTGGCCTCGGGGACCCAGGCCCTACCCACTGACGACTCTGAGCTTTATTCTCTGGCTCATAATAATGAACCCAAGTCTCATCTAGTCACCGGACGCAAAAGAAAATAATCTTTTGACCTAAAACGCTTCAACAAGGCGCTGCATACTGATGCTCTGGTTGCCATTTGCTCATCGCTAAAGGATTTGGGGACCCAACGGGCTGTTAGCTTGCGCATACCTAAACGATCATGTAAGATTATTGAAACTCTACCATGTGAAATGCCTAATGCCTGCGCTATTTCTTCCACCTGAATTAGTCTATCAGAGTATACCAGATCCCGAACTGTCTTACACATTTCTTCGTCGGTGGTACCAGTGGGCGTCCAGACCTTGCTTCATCTTCTAAAGACGTTCTATCGCGTTTGAATTCCCCTACCCAGAATTTAACCTGAGCATAAGATGGTGCAGAATGCCCATAAACATCGGCTAACTCGCCGTGTATTTCCTTGCCTCTTTTACCTTTTAAATACAAGTACCGAATTACAGCACGGTACTCAGCTTTAGATGAAAAGCATGCCTTTGCATCACTAGCCATGTTTGACATTCAATATCTTATTAAAGAATGACTGTATACGGGTGCAATTTTGTACCCATGTATAAAACATATATTGAAACAAAGCATGAAAATCGTGACAGTCTCGGTCCATCGGAAATGGGATAGGCTGGTTATTTATTGACACGCCCTCGTACCATTTGTTTTTAAATTTTCAGCCATATGAATATTCATATGCTCTCGCTTTTACCCACGAACAGCAGGGCGACCGAAATTATTTATCCGGGCTGTAGGTATGGGACTTTTCTTAACGGGGAGACTTTGCAAATTCTCCCTTTAAGAATAGGCCCTTATTACAATCAGATAGAAATGTCTCCAGAAAGAGTTATCTCCCTTCCATGTTGGTATCCAACACTCCATTTAATATATATATAACAAAAACGAAAAATACGCTCAAAATTGCTAAATAGCCTAATATTTTCATGAGTTTGGTACATTCCAGGCTAAGAAAAATTATTACGGGCATCCGGGCTGAATAATTGTGCGGGCCAGCCCTGGAACAGTTAATTAAGTGGGCATATATGCTTAATGGTCTTTACTTGAAATAAAAATAAAGACCCCTACGCCCCTCCCCCATGGGCAGCCTTTTATAAGCTATTCAGAAATACAACGATTAATGATTGCCAGTTGAGGGAATAATTATTTCAGTTCCAACAGGATACGCTTAGACTTTTCACAAACAGAGTGTCTTTACCAGATCTCTTTGTGATGTTGGTAAACACTCCTGTCAATGTCGATATGACATTATTTATGCGGAGAAAACATCACTTCCAAGTGTTATTGGATATTTTTATACGAGGAGTTTGCAATTTGTTGTTTTTTTGGTAATGCTGTGTTATTGTGTAATGTTTTTGTCTTTTCTGATATTTGCCTCACTATAAAGCCAATAAATAGCAGCACTCTACTCCAAAACGACAACCGTCTCTCTCGTTTTGCCCTTGAGTAGATATTCTTGAGAACCTTTGTACACTATTTCAATAACAATAATGAGCTCTTTGTATTAAACTTATCAGACAGACTTACCTCTTATGATACAATACAGATGTGTCCCTTTAAATGGCCTCTTTTTCTTCCCGTTCATGTTGAACTTCGACATGACAGCATTGGTCATCACTCTGAAAGAAAATTATAACTGGGCGTACTACAGTACAGTTAAGCAAAGACTAACTAAAAAATTTACAATTGGAAATTCGTTCATTTAAAAAGTGAAAAATAGTAGACTCATAGGAGTAAAGCAGATCCTCGCGATTTTATGACTGGTTGTTTGAACTGTGTTCAGAATTTCATTAATCTGATCTGGAAAGCGTTTGCAGCAAAAGTATCAAAGTTCGCCTGAGCTCATACTCAATGACTTGTTCCTATAAATAAAGCTATATTTTTAACCAAGCCTTTACAAAATTAGTTGTCTCTGTAGAAACTGCTCAACACTGACCATGAAATTTGAATAGTTGACTCGGTTCCAAATAACTCTATTGCGACTACCCTTTTTTCTCTGCTTCATCTCATTGCATGCCAATCCTCACACACAACCCCAAACCCGCATCATACAAGCTGTAATTCTGTTACTTCAAAAAAAAGTGGATGGATGACCCAAAAGATGGTAGCAAAGCGAAAACGGAGCTGCTGCATATATACACATGTATTTAGAAACTTTACCGGCTGATAAGATATAAAGTGTTTAAAATAAAAAATAATACATAGATGCCTGGTTAAGAGTTCAATGTCTCTGTGGTACGTATTTTAGTCGAAACTGAGAAATTGATATGCAAGACCTTTCAATTTGGTATCAGTAGAATATAATTTGGTCAAATGTCAATAAAACAAAAAAAGCCAGACTACAACAAAAATGTTTTAGGGCATATTATGTCCTGCATTTCAGAACGAAGGCCAGCGTTGATACATGTAAAATGTTGAAAGGTGGACAGATGAAATACTGGACACCTGTATTGCACAGACTTACTAATGCAGGTGCATTTTAAAGAAAAGAAAACAAAAAGCTGCAGAAAAGACTGATGAATGATACGACAACAAACAGAAGAAAAAAATTGGTATACGTATCACTAAATGTTTTTCAAAACCCAAGCTGCCACTTAAAGATGGCTCCTGATGTGTATACAGCTGAAAAACATATTTATACTCCTATTACGTGTATGTGGGTGGTTGGGTGGTGCGAAGGTGTCATGTATCTTTTGTCACCCGGGGCGTCCAGCTGATATTGGCTGATAGTTGGGCAAGGCCTGCTATCCTTGTAGCAGGTAAGGGTAGGGAGGTGATGTTTTTATTTCTTCTGTTTCTTCACTTTCATTCCTGTTTCTCTTTCTTCCCTGTCCCTCCCTTTCATCTCTTCTGCTATCTCTTCTGTCTATTTTCTCCCTTTCTCTGGGAGACGACACAAAATGACCCACAAGGGTTGACGTGTCGTTAAACCCCAACTCAATCAAAAACCTATTACGTGTATGTACTATGCCATCTGTGATAACTCAAAACTGAAAATTTGAATAATTTCCTATTTACCATAGCATAGCTTTCTTGGTTTGGTCTTCTGCATCAATCCCACCGATTTTCATATAGGCCTTTCTCTGTAAGATATTGAAAATTAGATGGTAATTCAGCTTTTCTTGAACACATCATGTTAACAAGTCAGTGTAATGAACACCCTGAAAACCCGCTTTATATCATAAAAAGGGCCTTGTAAGTCTGTATAATATTTTTTTGTCTTATTTTAGCTCAAAAGCATGTACTGTGGGCACTTGAGGCAGTTCTAACAAGCACCGACAATCAGTGGAGTAAATCAAGAAAAAATAATAATTTAACATTCGATAACTGCCATTTCTAGATACATAAAATATTATATTAAATAGGTAATTTAATGTATGACAAGCTATAAATTACTCCGCCATATATCTAAGAATACACATATACAATTAATGACTCATGAGGGATAAGATATGATATCCACCCGAGTGAGACGAAGTTATTCTCTGGAGATACCACATCATATCCATGTGAGGGTGATTACTGAGGCACCCTTTTATCATATAAAAAATAGCCATTAGATGCCCCGGCTGATCTGCCACTTCTGCATATTATTGTGGATAAGCCATACTACTGAGTACCTACAACATATGTATTTATGAAAAGAGTTATAAATTCTTCTGATTTACATCCATATCAAATTTTTGCAAATTACCTCAAAGTCTTTGTGCAATATAGTTTTTGTAGAAATTGTCAAAAAAAAAAAAAAAAAAAAAAAAAAAAAAAAAATACACCAAGCAAGATCACATGAAAAGAAAGACAGAAAAACTGTTCATTCTGATATACCTTAAGTGATAGCATAACCCGCACATATGCTTTGTTTAAAAGTTTAATATTAAAGAGACCTTAAAGGGGAGTAATTCAAAACATAAAATGGCCAGTGACCATCTTTTCATGTGATATGTCTCTGGGCATGATCTACATTACTACCAAATACTATCAAATGGCATGGTGCGTTCATTGGAAATGTTTTTTTGAGATGATGACAAAGCAATGGAAAGGAACCGGGAAACATTATCACAGGTTATTTGCTATAAATGTTGTAAAAATGTTACCCATAATGATTGATAAAAAGACACTCCTTTTTAAAAGCTGGGTTCTTTATTAATGCTCTGAAAGCATTTTAAACTTTATACAAAATATTCTTTCCATTATAAGTAGGTGGCATAAAACACTAAAAGTTCGAGGCAAAATGACTCTCAGCAGTGTCTTGCATTTTTTAAGAAAGCCAGTACTTGTTATACCTACACCTGGAATGTTTTCCAACAAGTAATATCTTAAAAAAAAGATATACGACGAAGTGAAAGAAGACATGTTTCATATGAATAATGTGAGAAATTAAAAAAGAAAAAAAAGGAGAGAAAACATTAAGTTGTTAGGTTTTTCATGGTTGCTGGAGATATTTTGTTTGTTTTGTTTTCAGTCAGCTACCCTCAATAAAGCTTTTGGCTTAAGTGAGCAAAACCAGGGGACCACTGGTTCTGTAAATGCTCATCTTACATACCAAAGTCATCATTTATAAAAAGTATGTAGAAGTCAAGGTTAAGCTTAATGCAGGGTCATCATTTATATAAACTTTGTAGAGCTTGTGTCCCCAATTCTGCATCCCAAGTTTCAAGATGATAGGCTTTTTGATTCTGGAGAAGAAGGCTTTGAAGGGTTTTTTGCCATATATGGGTATGGTTATTATCTTGATTATGTGATCTGGAGCATTTATACAAGTTTTCATATTTTCTTCCTAATGATGCGCTACATAAAATTTGGCTTTGATTGATCAAGTCGCACTGGAAAAGAAAGAAATCTTTGAAAATGGTGGATGACAGACGGAAGACGGATGGATGGACGAATATGAGAGCTTGGGTATGTTATAAGCTCACCTTGTGAGCCTAACGGAACAAACAATCAGATATTTAGAATAAACTTCTATTTATTGAAAGATAGATAACCAAACTGTTTGACTTGATTTTACCTGATGCTAGATATTGAACTATAGTTTTCATAAATGAGCTGCAATACTACAAACCCAACAAAATAGTTTGTATCCCCACCAAAAGCTTAAATCAGCTTAAGCATATGCTTATTTTGATATAAGTTTTGGGTTCTTAGCTACCCATGGAGTGCACAGCAAAGTCACAACTTAGACTGATTGCATTTTAAATAGAGCACATTTGATTTTTATTGTCTTCTGTGGTATTGGCTGACTTAAACTACGCAGACAGTTTATGTAGATACACAAGACTGCGAAATCTGGCTGAAAGTTGAAATCTTCAGTACCATCCGAAAGATGAATGTTTATGTATATCAACCATGATTTACTATGTGAGCATTTGCTTTTTGCATATGTGAAAAACAAAGGTGCATATTTGTTCACGGTTATGCAACAGACTGATCATTACTTGTTTTTAGTGCCCACATGGTATAATCTATTGTAGCTGCATAAGCTGGTTGTTTTAGGCATGGTGAGAAACTTTAAAGACAGCTTTTCTTGGAACCATGCTCATATGCAATGTGGTAGACATTTGTAATATCTTTTTGACGAAAAATGTGTCAAAGAAAAAATTTCTTAGATATTGCCTGATATTTCTATTGTATGGATTTGGTTTGCTTCAAAATTAACTGATATTCTATACATATAGATTTACAGCAAAATTCCTCGACATAAATTTCAATATTATTTTTACCATCTAAAAGTGTTTCTCCAGTGTTTATCTAAAATGTCTGTGTAACTGAAAATATTTGGACTGTTAATATAAATCCATGTAAAACTGTATATGAAATGAACAATTGTAATTAGTTTTATAAATTCTGATGGATTTATGCAATTTGGTCATAAAGAATTTAAAAACATAAACATAGCTTCATATTTCAAGCTGTTCATAAGATAAACTATTAGAATTTATTAAAACTGGATGTAAAGGACGAGTTACTATTTCGATGTGCCCACCTTAAGGTCAAATTTGGAAAGTAAGCAAATCCAAAAACAAATATTGCAAGCAAAACGACACCTTAATGTCTCTAGTTTAATCCTCTTGATCTCATTTATTGATTGAAAAGGTATTTTTGTGTTAAGTTTGCGGTGACATACCTGCCCTATCGATCACGTTTAACATTGAGTCTGTGGCAAACTGTAACACCCTCGTGCAGCTCATGGCATGATTCCATACATGTCCATATTTGGAACCGGAAACAAATTCTTTTCATTTTATTAAAAAGAAAATTTTAAACCTTATAGTGGCCACAGACAACCGGTTCAGAATATGGACGATACCGTAAAAAGACGTTTTCGGCATTTTTCATACTACTGACATTATGGGTATCAAAGTATTGAAGGGACTGCAAAATTGTACTTCGACATATTGACATAATAAAACGTACATAGTTGGCAAGTTTGTGTACATTTGTAAGGGTACTTGAAATGCTGGAACCTGCTTCAAAACTAAAATTTAGTTGGTTGTAATCTCAAAGACGTGGATTTATGCTATATTATTCGAACCATTTTTGTCTTACACAAGGTATGCTAGCTGGGATGTTGTACGAAGAATGATTGGTGTGGACCTTGTATTGAAGGAATTAAGAAGGGCTGCCTACTTTCAGCCCTATTAATCCTTGCCATTTTATCCCCTCGCACATTGAAGTGGAAGGGTCTGTCACGTACGAAAGTACGTACATAACGTATGTACAATACGTACGTACTACGTACGTATGTTCACCTTTTATCATCACCCTAGCCCTTACATTTATTGATGAATTTTAATACAACTTCACACAAATGTTGGGTATGATAATATTTGGAGCGAGTTCGACGTTCAGGGTCTTGAGCTCAAGGTCAAGGTCACTGGTTATTTTTAGAAAAAAACTTTGTCATCGCTCTAGTGCCTACATTTATCTATGGATCTTAATGTAACAACATAAATGTTGGGAATAAAAATGGGCTTTCAGGCTGCTTGGGTCAAGGTCAAGGTCACTGTGGCTATTTTTAGACAAAATGTTATGGCTCTAGTGCCTACATTTATTGATGGACCAATATTACTTCATATGTTCGGTATAATTATCTTGAGCAAGTTTGACTTTCAGGGTGCTAGGATCAAGGTCAAGGTCGTTGTGGCTATTTTTAGAAAAAAAACTTTGCCATGCTCTAGTGCCTACATTTATCAATGGATTTTAATATAACTTCATAGAAATGTTAGGTATGGAATATCTCGAGCGTTCAACTTTTAGGATGCTGGGCTCAAGGCCAAGATAACTGTAGCTATTTTTAGAAAAAAAAAAAAAAAAAAGAATAGTCATCGCTCTAGCCCCTGCATTGTTCAATGTATGTTGGTATATCTTCACACGATTATTGGGTTCTCGAGCAAACGTCTCGAGCAAATTCAGCTTTCAGGTTGCTGGGCTCAAGGTCAAGGCAACTGTGGCTATTTTTAGAAAAAAAAAAAAAAAAAACTTAAAAAAAACCTTGTCATCACTCTAGCCCCTGCATTTATCAATGGATCTTCATATATCTTCACACATTGGTGGGTATGATAATATCTTGAGCAAGTTTGACTTTCAGGATCCTGGGCACAAGGTTGAGGTTGACATGACTGAAATATTTTCTATCATGTGAGATCTAATCCCTTCCAACCTGAAAATCTGAATGTTTACAATACTGTAACTTAAAGGTCATACATGACCTTAACATTAAGGTCACAGGCTTTATGTCTTCATTCTCATCACTATTATATGTTATCAAATTCCCCAGTTCAGTGTTTACCCAAACAAAGTAGTCTTGTGCGAGGGGATTTGTATCGCCTGTGATGCCTGGTTACAGATATGTAACCAACAGCCCATGTTATTTGGTCAGCATATGTCAAAGTGGTAACACGTTACGGTAAACAGGACACATGAATTTTGCAAAATAGACAAAATTGCTGAACTTATGGTAATAAATTTTGCAAAATAGACAAAATTGCTGAACACATGGTAATAATAATAATAGGGACTAGCACCTATTCAAGCTGTTATTGTAGCAACACTGAGAAAAAATGTCACTTCATACGCTACCATAAAAAAGATGGTAGCAGAATTTAAGCATAGCAAGGAGAGCCTGGAGGTTGACCCCCATTCTGGAAGGACTCTTACTGTGACAACTCCCGAAATAGTCACTAGTCAATGATATGGTTATGGGTGACAGACGAGTTACAGAGAGATGCCTAGCTAGTTTTATAGGGATTTCTCAGGAAATTGTGCATTCCAATCTTAGAGAAGATCTAAATATGAGAAAACTCTCAGCCCGTTGGATACCCAGACATATGACAGTTGATCAGAGGCACATAAGACAGAATATGTCGCTTGCTAATCTGAACCTTTTTTGAGACAGATCTTGAAAAGTTTCTGGTTAGGTGTGTGACGTTGGATGAAAATTGGGTCCAACATTTCATACCAAAATCCAAGTAACAGTCTAAACAATGGAATCACCCTGGCTCACCCCGCCAAAGAAGACAAAGTCTGGTTCGACAACTGGGAAGTTTATTGCCTCATTTTTTTTTTTTTTTTTTTTTTTTTTGGATGCTTATGGTATTCTTATGGTAGACTATTTCCAAAAAGATACTTAAAGCGATTGAAAAGTCAAGGTCTAATATAAATCGGTATCTATCCATGTATTCTTAAATATTTACAATTACGAGCACCACTACCTTCAAAATGTGCGATGGTATACATGGGCATGTGAAATATACGACATTTCAGTTGTTGTATTTGCTTACTCGGAAGCATAAACAAAAACAGTAATAAAACATAAATTCACAATATATAACTTCATCTATATTTAACACATAGCTAAAGTTTTCTTATAGAAAATTATTTAATGTTGTCACGTGATAATGCAGGCACGGATCACAAGATGAGCATGCTTTAATCACGCCGTAAGTATGTATAGTCATTGTTTTTTGTGGGTTTTTTTTATCTAATATGTCAACTCAGACTGACAGACATCTATAAACACCCTCTTGCAATAAAAAGGTAAGAGAAAAGTCCAGGGAGTGCCACAATCACAAACCGCAGCCCTTCCCAGACCCCAAGAGGAAGAGGAAACCGACAAATCTAAACAAGCACAAATCGAACAAACGTACGAAAAGCACTAAGATTAGCTCTCTCTTCCCCAAGCGAGGTAATCGCAATACTAAAAGGACTGAAAAACACAAGAACAAAATGAGACACGGAAAGACATATAACAAATCGCCTCGTAGAATAAACCACAAAGCAACAAAGAGTAAGACTAACACCCGGACCACCGCCTTAGAACGGTCGGTAGATCAAACCACCGGGGGTTTAAAGCACTTTTACAGCTAGCTAACTTCACCCTGGGTCCCGATGCTATTCTTAATACAGAAATACATAAAAATTCGGTTCGCATAAAGGCTCCCAACTCAGTCAATGCATCAAAGCGAAAACATAAAAATCAAACTAATCACTATAATAAACAAAGACGAGTTATCATGGCTAATTCTAATGTATGCCAGAGTAAATGAAAACCAATAGTTGAACCACGGCGGGCCAAGCCAAAGACATATCGTCAAGCCCCAACCCACTGGTTAAAGTTTTACGAAGAGGCCGTCATTGAGTCTGAGGCCCGAACCGCCGTCGTGCAATTAAAGAGTGAAGCATAGCCATCAACAATGATTGGGTTGACAACTAGGCATGCGGTCTGCCGCATAATATCCAGGCTATAGCCAATTCTTTTATAACGGTTAATAAGTTTTCTGAATTGCTCCGAAAAGTTAGATTTACCTACATTTTTTCTAAATCTGTACACTAAGTCACCGTAAAATTCGGGTTTCGATATACCTTGTTGCAGAAGTGTTTTCAGACTGACGCTATATTTTTCTAAGAAGGCACTGAAGTCACTGAAAACCGGAAGTCACGTGACTCTATATGTCGTCTTTAAATTCAAATTGTGCTCATGTGAACCGGCAAAGGTCAGGCTACCTTACATATGAATTCACAAAAATCCATCATGGGCACAGAAACGGCAAAAGTGCAACTCGTCCTGCGATAAGTTCAAAATCCCACTCAATAAAGATGACTTTGTAAAAAAATAAAGGTCTCGGAAGACAGTTGCTTTGACAGATGATAAAGTGTTTTAATGAAAGCAATTGTAGAAATAAAATGTTAAAATAATAAAGTTTTATTCTTTGTTTTCAACCGATTGATAAGGAAAAATAGTTGAAAATTGTCTGAGAAAATTATTTCTGTCAGTTTTAAGGTTTATGATCTATGTCTGGGATGATTTTAATAGGCAAACTTTTCATGATAGAGTTACGTGACCTTGTTCAATTAATGGTTCGCTTGTATATTATCAGGTCACAAATTTTCAGAGGCAGTTGTCTTTAGGGTTTTTTTTGTCGATGTAGATAATGTTTATGCATTAAGTACTGATTGTGTGTAATCAAAGAAATTGAGAACAAGTTTTTAAGATTGAGATTGGCTAATTTAAAAAGAAAACAAAAGGAATAAAAACATTACTACAAATGTAACAAGTAACTAAAATGGGATCATACATTCACTGCATACAAACAAAGAAATAATGTATTATTGCAACCACGTCATGAGAAAAACTGATTTTTGCATTTGAAAAGCAAAGACGCCAATCAGATGTGTAGTCACTGCACAGCTGATCAGCCTTTTTGTTTTCAATGCATGGATAATACAATCCCCCTTCTTCTTAAATCTGTAATTTTAATCCTCTAGCTATCTTCTGTGCCTGTACAGTCCAGTTTGTGTCCGAACTTGGCAGAAACCTAGAAAATAGGTTTTTTTTTTCGCAATACGGCTTACTCAATGTATAATATGGATAATAACATTAAAAGTGCCATCATTAAAAAAAGTAGTTTTGATAGATAGATACTTTGATTCAAGTTTTGATAAAGTTACAATATGTATTATGCACCAGTCATTGGAAACTCCGACCCTCATGGGGCCTGGGGTAGTGTGAGCATAGTAGGGCTTAACTGCCATGTTTTGATTTCAGCACTGTCCCTGCGATGCCCTGGAATAGGAGGTTTGATTCCATGTCATAGTGGCTGTGAAAGTTTTGCATTTACCTGACAAGATTTTAGCAAGGCTTTTGGGAGAGCTTTCATCATAAGAATGTCCTCGCAGTCATGGGCAAATACAGACTTTGCAAAGAGAAAAATCAATATCGTCACTGGTTTCTGGACCCGAGGGGCGTATGGTTACAAATGACTGGTGCATTATACCATCTGGGTAGCAAATAAAGGCGCTGATGAGACTGAGTGGTGATGTAGGCTTGTCAGTCCCTTTATTGTTCCCATAGTGTAGAGGGACAGAATTTCTCATGATTAGGCATTCAAGATACAACACAAATATGAACTATCACATCTATGACAAATCGTTATAAATGTATCTATATTTTGCATGTGTAAAGAATCTTCAAAAACGACTACTAGCACTCAACATTAACTATTATTAGTACAGTAAAAAAAAATCAGAACACAGACTGGCTAAATGAGCGGATCTAGAATATTTTCTTGGGTATCCAGCTTCTGACCGGGGTGGTTTGAAAACCAATATTCTGGTTAATTGAGGGTAGGAAAGTCCGGAGCCAGGACTCTACCCCTGCATCTGCTCATGCTAAACTGGAGATGGAAAAGAAAAGAAATGGAAATAATAATACAAATGTAACTCGTAACTGAAATGGTATCATACATTCAATGGATAAAAATAAACAGTGCTGTTATTGAATATGAGCCGCAACATGTGTAAAAATTGCTTTTTGCCTATGTGAAAACAATGGTGCTGATCAGCTGTGCAGTAATTATATAACTGGTCAGTGCGTTTGTTTTGGCAAAAGAGATAAATTTCTGTATTTCCTAGATTCGAAATTTTGAGTCCTGATCATCTTCTGTGACTATACAGCCCGGTTTGTATTAGAAACCCCCAAAAACAGGTTTTCTTATGACACAGCTTATATATAATATTTATCATATAACATTTATCACAAAAAGTCCCATCATGAAAAAAAGAGTCCTTCACAAGATAGATACTGTTATGCAAATTTTGATATAGCAATTATATGAGCTGCGTGATGAGAAAACCTGCTTTTTGTATATGTGAAAACAAAGGTGGAGAGCAGCTGCACAATAACTGGGTAGTTGATCAGCACGTTTACTTTCGCTACATAGATAGTATAATTCCTCCACTTCCTAAATCCGAAATTTCAAGCCTCTAGTATGCAGTTTTTGATATAGCAATTATATGAGCTGTGTGATGAGAAAACCTGCTTTTTTGTATATGTGAAAACAAAGGTGGAGAGCAGCTGCACAATAACTGGGTAGTTGATCAGCATCTTTGCTTTCGCTACATAGATAGTATAATTCCTCTACTTCCTAAATCCGAAATTTCAAAAAAGGTAAGAGAAAAGTCCAGGGAGTGCCACAATCACAAACCGCAGCCCTTCCCAGACATCAAGAGGAAGAGGAAACCGACAAATCCAAAAGCACAAATCGATCAAACATACGAAAAGCACTAAGATTAGCCCTCTGTTCCCCAAGCGAGGTAATCGCAATGCTAAAAGGACTGAAAAACACAAGAACAAAATGGCACAAGGTAAGACATACAACAAATCGCCTCGCAGAATAAACCACAAAGAGTAAGACTAACATCGGGACCACCGCCTTAGAACGGTCAGTAGAGTAAACCACCGGGGGATTTAAAGCACTTTTACAGCTAGCCAACTTCACCCTGGGTCCCGATGCTACTCTTAATACAGAAATACATAAACAAGAGGACCATAATGGTCCTATATCGCTCACCTAAGCAAACAGATTTGTATACTTACTGTTGAAGTTTCAGCCAAGTTCACTGCTCTAAGATTTATGTATAAATTTAATAGCCCTGTCTCCACTCACCCCCCTCGCCTCCTCAGCAGCCATATTTTTTGACAAATCAGGATTGCTTGAACATGCTTGGTAGAGGGTCACCAAAGCATTATTGAAATCAGTCAGGAGGTATTTGACAAGAAGAATTTTAATGTTTTCCATACAGATATATACGGAAAATAAGCCCCGCCCCCTGGGTGCCATGTTTTTTTGACCTATCATGAAGGCTTGAACAATCTTGGTAGAGGGTCACCAAAGCAACATTCCTGCCAAGTTACATTGAACTCGGTCCAACGGTTTCTTACGAGAAGATTTTTAAAAAATTTTTATATAGATATATAGGGAAAATAAGCCCCGCCCCCTTGCGGCCATGTTTTTTGACGAATCATGACAGCTTGAACAACCTTGGTAGAGGGTCACCAAAGAAACGTTCCTGCCAAGTTATATTGAAATCGGTCTGGTGGTTTATGACGAAGATTTTTTTTTGTTTTCTATATAGATTATATATGTAAAATAAGCCCCACCCGCTAGCAGCCATGTTTTTGACAAATCACGATTACTTGAACAATCTTGGTAGAGGGTCACCAAGGAAACATTTTTGCTAAGTTATAAGAAATCGGTCCTCTGGTTTCTGACAAGAAGATTTTTAAAGTTTTCTGTATAGATATATAGGGAATATAAGCCCCGCCCCCTGGTGGCCATGTTTTTTGACGAATCATGACAGCTTGAACAACCTTGAAAGAGGGTTACATAAGAAACATTTCTGCAATGTTATATTGAAATCAGTCCAGTGGTTTCTGACAAGAAGATCATTAAAGTTTTCTATACAGATATTTCGGGAAAATAAGCCCAGACCCCTAGCAGCCATGTTTTTTGACAAATCATGACAGCTTGAACAATCTGATAAAGGGTCACCAAGGAAACATTTCTGCCAAGTTATATTGAAATCGGTCCAGTGGTTTCTGACAAGAAGATTTTTTCAAATTTTCTATATAGATATATAGGGAAAATAAGCCCCGCCCCCTTTCAGCCAGGTTTTTTGACAAACCATGACAGCTTGAACAATCTTGGTAAAGGGTCACCAAGGAAACATTTCTGCCAAGTTATATTGAAATCGGTCCAGTGGTTTCTGACAAGAAGATTTTTTCAAGTTTTCTATATAGATATAAAGGTAAATTAAGCTCCACCCCTAGCGGCCATGTTTTTTGATGAATCACGATTACTTGAACAATCTTGGTAGAGGGTCACCAAGAAAACATTTTTGCCATGTTATAATGAAATCGGTCCAGTGGTTTCTGACAAAAAGATGTTTCAAGTTTTCTATAAAGATATATAGGGAAAATAAGCCCTGCCCCTTGGCGGCCATGTTTTTCGACGAATCCAAATAGCTTGAACAATCTTGGTACAGAATCACCAAAGGAACATTTATGCAAAATTATATGGAAATCGGT